>CM053032.1:279626332-280211332 GCA_028564925.1 Lithobates sylvaticus
ACGGGGCTCGTGCCGAAATCTCGCCAGATTTACGGGGCTCGTGCCGAAATCTCGCCAGATTTACGGGGCTCGTGCCGAAATCTCGCCAGATTTACGGGGCTCGTGCCGAAATCTCGCCAGATTTACGGGGCTCGTGCCGAAATCTCGCCAGATTTACGGGGCTCGTGCCGAAATCTCGCCAGATTTACGGGGCTCGTGCCGAAATCTCGCCAGATTTACGGGGCTCGTGCCGAAATCTCGCCAGATTTGCGGGGCTCGTGCCGAAATCTCGCCAGATTTACGGGGCTCGTGCCGAAATCTCGGGAGATTTACGGGGCTCGTGCCGAAATCTCGGGAGATTTACGGGGCTCGTGCCGAAATCTCGCCAGATTTACGGGGCTCGTGCCGAAATCTCGCCAGATTTACGGGGCTCGTGCCGAAATCTCGCCAGATTTGCGGGGCTCGTGCCGAAATCTCGCCAGATTTACGGGGCTCGTGCCGAAATCTCGCCAGATTTACGGGGCTCGTGCCGAAATCTCGGGAGATTTGCGGGGCTCGTGCCGAAATCTCGCCAGATTTACGGGGCTCGTGCCGAAATCTCGCCAGATTTACGGGGCTCGTGCCGAAATCTCGCCAGATTTCGGCGAACGTGAGCTACACTTTGCCGTTACTGCGCACGCGCGAGATCGCAATAACGGCGGTGCATGCTGGGCCATCTGAAGTGCCTGTGTGGTTTCACATGCCCACAGGCAAGATGGCCCCCAGCAGGAAGATTTATTATAACTTTTTTTTTAGGTGACGAAAACTGGCAGCAGTTCGTTAGGAAAATGGAACACGTGAGTCCTTAATTTACATCTCCTAATCCTTTGCATTGTACTAAAAAAAAGACCGCACAGAACCGCTTTAATTCAAAAAAGTGTATTTTTTTCCAAAATAATTGCGCTTGTAAGACCTCTGCGCAAATACGGTGTGACAGAAAGTATTGCAACGACCGCCATTTTATTCTCTAGGGCAGTGATGGCGAACATCGGCACCCCAGATGTTTTGGAACTACATTTCCCATGATTCTCTACTACACTGCAGAGTGCATGAGGATCATGGGAAATGTAGTTCCAAAACATCTGGGGTGCCAAGGTTCACCATCACTGCTCTTGGGTGTCTGAAAAAAATAAAATGAAATAATGTAATAAATAGGCTCGGTCCTTAAGTGGTTAAATATGCCAAAATGAAGACAGTCACCCGCTCAGATGGCACAGTCCAGCCACCCCCGCTTGCTGGGTGCGCTGTATACTTCAAAACTTCTCTGTAGCAACATAATGCGGGCAATCGGGGTGCAGGGATCAGCCAAGGTGACCGTTCTGACCCGTGACGATCTCTGAGCCTTCCTTCCTCAGGGGCCGGGTCTTTGGAAAAGGCGGAGATTGTCAGCGCAGTCACCTGGCCATGTTGACCAATCGCCACTCACCATTGCCGGCATTCTGATGCCACACGGCCTCCACAAAGGGTTTTCATTTATTATTAAAAGGCGAACTTTACTTTTAAAGTGAACCTGTCACCTGAACTTTAATGGCTTTATTTTTATTTTTTTTCACCACCGTGGATTTAAAAAAAATAAAAAAAAAAATAAAAAAAATTCTCACCTGAACTAAAATACCCCCATTGTGATAGCAATAAAGTTTTATGTTAAAAAAAAAGTTTTTAAAAAATGTAAGTTTTCATTAATTCAGAAAAAATAAAAAGTTAAAGCACCCCGCCCCCCCCCCCCCCCAGGCACACACGCAATAATGGCATCAGGTGTGTACATGTATGTTAATTATGACTGCACTACACATGCAGAGTCCTGGAGTTGTGCCTTAGCCGTGTAACACATGTGCGCCGGCAAAGGGGTGGGCTTTACTGCCCACACTGTACATGCATTGCCGGGCCGCCGATGTTCCTGTGCTGTTAGGGCTCATCTACATTTTGCTTCAACACACATTAAAGTGCCAACCGCTTCAACATGCCTTTTTATGATATGTTTTTGATGCTTCGATGAAGCTTTAGTGATGTTTCAGTGATGTTCTTTTTGAAGCTTTGTTGAAGCTTGGCAGGTGCACTGTGTGTGTGGATATCTCATACCTGCAATTTCTCCAAAGCAAAGCTAAAGCTGAATTAATGCCTCTCAAAAGATTTAGGTTCTTCAAGCGAGTTTTGCCATAGACTTCTATGGAGGCTTTAAAGACGCTTTGAAGCACCACTAATGGCTAGTTTACACTTTCTTCAAAACAAGGCTTAGGACAGCCTTTGTTAAAGCTCTCTGAATGCCAGTCAAAGCTCCTGTCACTATATACAATGGTTAGCTTACAGTCCTGTTTACACCTTGCTTTTGCTTGAGGCTTTGGTGAGGCTTCATGGAGATTCAATAAGGCTTCATGGGGCTTCAAGCGAGCTTTGCCATAGACTTCTATGGAGGCTTTGAAGACCCTGTGAAGCACCACCAAAGCTACATGGGGGATCATTTTTGAAGCAAAGCAAAGTGTAAACAGGACTATAAGGTAACCATTTTATTTAGTGGGAGGAGCTCTGACTGGCGTTCAGAGACCTTTACCAAAGCTTGTCTGAAGCCTTGGTCTGAAGCACGTGTAAACTAGCCCTATGCACAATCGCCGCACACACCCAGCACAGAGCCTGAGATGTCGATGACCGCTCTTGGTCTTCACTTATGATTGGCTGGACCAGCTTTTGCGATCATATGACCACACTGACAACCAATGTAGTCCATGGCTGCGCGTTCAAGCTCCCTGCACCCGGTGGGTGGAGTCTGGAGATCAGCAAGCGCAGCTGCTGAGCCTGAGCCTGAGCTGGCAGCTGCCATTGGCCCATCGCTGAGGTCACAATGAGAGACCCTGACACCCCCAGCTGACCCCCACATGATCATTCCATCTATCCCCCCCACCCCCTTTATACACCTCATTTACCCTGTCCCAGTGCCCATCCAATGACCTCAAAATAACCCTCAACACTCTTGGTCCACTCCAGCTGGGACTGCCCATGGCCTGTGGATCCTGCTGGGAGCTGGCCGCTGACCTGTGGGGTCCTACTGGCCATGGCCTACAGACCAGCAGGACCCACAAGTCAGCAGGACCCATAGACCATGGCTAGTGGCCAGCAAGACCCACAGGTCTGCAGCCAGCTCCCAGCAGGATCCACAGGCTGTGGGTCCTGCTAGGAGCCGACCGCTGACCTGTGGGGGTCCTGCCGGCCGCTGACCTGTGGGGGTCCTGCCGGCCGCTGACCTGTGGGGGTCCTGCCGGCCGCTGACCTGTGGGGTTCCTGCCGGCCGCTGACCTGTGGGGTCGTGCTGGACGCTGCAGAGCCAACTCTGCCAATCATCTGGCAGTAAGCAGTGACTACCACTATATATACTAGTTTAATGTTGTTTTTTGAAGTTTGAAAGTTTGCATGTGGCCCCCATGGGATATGAAAACTTGTCGTGTGGCCCTCATGTGATTTGAGTTTGAGACCCCTGATGTAGTGCAAGGGCCGGAGTTCTGTATAATACTGCAGAACGTTATATTTATATACTTTCTAATATAAAAATAAATAATATATCTATAATACTTTTTTAAATAATATATTCCCCCATGTGAATTGCCTGCCCCTTTTGTCCTTGTCAACTTTGGTTATTTTACTTTCACCTTTTTGTATACTCCTATATACTTTTTTAAAAGTATATTTATACACTTTATTATATACTTTCTAATATAAAAATAAATAATAAAGCTAAAATAAGTTTTTACATTTATATACTCCCCCCCCCCCCCCCCCCCATGTGAATTGCCTGCCGGCGTAATTCTTTTTTTTTTTTTTTAATATATTCAATTTATAATATATTTGTAAATATTTATAAAAAAAATAGATTTCCTTTTATAACATATCTATAATACTTTTTTAAATAAGTTAATTGTGGTTTATAAACTGTTACGGTTCTTTTTTTTTTTTTTTTTCACTAGACACATTTTTGCCGTCTCACTTCCTGTATTCTTTTGTAGTTTTATCTTCCGGAAAGCTCCGCCTGGCACTGCCTAATTTGCATACCCATGATGCATTTGTGATACCATGAACGAATGTACAACTTTAATTTTGTCTAATGTTTTTATTGAATAGATCAAAAATTCTTAATTTTTAAATGCACAGAATATATTTTCTATGTTTGTGAATGTGAATAAGTATTGAATTCCTTTAGTCTCCCTCATAGGAACAAAGTGTGTGTTTTGTTGGGGAGTTCACCTTCCGCTCCGATCAGGTATACTCTGGTTTCTCTTCAGATCGAATAAATCTTTCGCCTTTTACTAAAGATTTCCGTGGAGAGGAACAATTATGAGTTTCTAATAATTTTTTGATGCCCGGCTGATGCTGGGCTTGCTTGTTGGTTTAATATCAGAACTAAATTCTCTAGAATAGAAACATTTCACTTTATGTATTTATTCAGATTGAATATGTACAATGTTACTGCTGAACAAATCATTCCTGTATGATGCGGATCTGTGAAATACAAAGTTGCAGTCGTAGTGGAAAGTTAAACTATAAAAATAAAAAGATCGTAATTTTTTTCAATCATTTAAAGGACTTTCAAGCAGAAACCAAAGTTGAGAAAGTTATTTTTTTTCTTTTGGCATAAAAGTACATAATGTTTATATAAGCAGTCACATCTTTTGCATTATTTATTTCTCAGTTTCTTCTTTTTTTTTTTTTTTATATATATATATTTATATATTTTTTCCATTGTTAAAGTGCTGCTCAAATTGTAACGTGCAGAGAAATGTAACGTGTGTGTGTATGTATGTATGTGTGTGTATTTATATATATATATATATATATATATATATATATATATATATATATATATATATATATATATATATATATATATATATATATATATATATATATATTATACACAATTTATATAGCGCCAACAGATTACGAATCGCTTTACAATGTATAGGGGGACAACACAATTATATATAAATTATATAATATAAAAAAGTTTAAAACTGTGAATTGCCTGCCCTATAATTTTTTTAAAATATTTCATTTTATATTTGTTTAATATTTATATAAAAAAATAGATTTCCTTTAACAGCTATAATACCTTTTTAATAAGTTATTTGTGGGTTGTAAACTGTTATGATTCCGTTTTTTTTTTTTTTGTTTGTTTTGTAATAACTGTTAATGGTGGTGTCAGAAACCATGAAATCAGACCGAGACAGAAGTACACTTAAAGCGGAGCTCCACCCTAAAGTGGAACTTCCGCTCATCAGATTCCTCCCTTCTTCAGGTGTCACAATTGGCACCTTTTGGGGGGGAGGGGGGACGGGATAGCTGTCTTTGACAGGTATCCTTTCCCACTTCTGGAAGTCCGCCGTGGCGCGATGCGGCCGTGACGTCACTGCTGGGCTCCCTCCTCCTCCCTCGGCCGCCTGGCTAATAGAAGAGAGGAGCGTGGCCTCGCACATGCGCAGTAGGGTTCCGGGCGTGAAGCCGAAAGGCTACACTACCGGCTTACCTTACCCGCAATGGCGGCGACAGCACCCGACAGCTAATGGAGACATCAGCTGCGGTGCCGACATCGAGGTACTGCAGGACAGGTAAGTGTCCATTTATTAAAAGCCAGCAGCTGCAGTATGTGTAGCTGCTGGCTTTTAATTTTTTTTTTTTTTCCCGGAACACCCCTTTAAATCAGGCTTGTTTAATAATAAAAGTAAATACAACAAATGTAGTCAAAACATAGCCAAAGTTCAGTAACTGGAACGTATAGTCAGCCAAGCCAGAAGTCAGGGATCAATGTAGTAGAACAGCAAGCAGGATCTGGAGCCAGAAGGGATGTTGGCAAAGCCAGTCTTTAAACAGGAACACAGGAGATGTTTCTATGTTGACCAAGGCAGAGACCCTTTGAACTGGATGGCTTAAGTAGGCAGGCACAGACGAGCAGGATATCATCAACAGCTGAGTAAATGTGGAGAAATAGGAGCTGGCAATTAACCGACAGTTTAGTGGCCAGCTCAGAGAAGGAAGGGCTGAGCCTAGCCCTGACAGGTAATCTCTGTTTTTTCATGCTGCGGTGTGTTTCGTCAGATTAGGCGACCCGTCAAATTTTGTAACGGAAGTAACGTTTTGTCATGGCCATCTTGGTACACCCTGCACTCGTCCGCAGAAAGGATACGGTGAGAAGGTGGCAAGCGGACATCTTGCTACACCCATTGAAGTCTGGCAATTCAGTTATTTTTACCAGTAAACTCCACTTATATAGTGAAATACAGGATTGTGAAATCCATCTCACTGTTTAGATGTTACATTTTCAAAGCAGCGATGTTCTCTCAGATGGACAAACCTGTGAGATCAGCAGACTTGCTGCTGCTTTTAACATTCAACATCAAAACAGTGTCATGTATTTTTAAATCCCGTATATCACTGTATAAGGTCAGTTTACTGGTAAAAATAAGTGTGTGAAATGCCGGACTCTGGGTGTAAAAAGATGTCTGCTTGCCTCATTATCACTACGGGTGAGTGTGGGTGTACCAAGATGGCCGCAATGGAACGTCACTTCTGTTACCTAATCTGACAGGTCGCCTAATCTGACGGAACATGGTGCTCACTAGACACGTTTTTGCCGTCTCACTTCCTGTATTCTTTTGTAGTTTTATCTTTCCGGAAAGCTCCGCCTGGCACTGCCTAATTTGCATACCCATGATGCATCTGTGATACCATGAATGAATGTACAACTTTAATTTTGTCTAATTTTTATTGAATAGATCAAAACTTCTTACCTTTTTATTGCACAGAATATATTTTCTATGTTTGTGGATCTGAATAAGTATTGAATTCCTTTAGTCTCCCTCATAGGAACAAAGTGTGTGTTTTGTTGGGGAGTTCACCTTCCGCTCCGATCAGGTATACTCTGGTTTCTCTTCAGATCGAATAAATCTTTCGCCTTTTACTAAAGATTTCCGTGGAGAGGAACAATTATGAGTTTCTAAGAATTTTTTGATGCCCGGCTGATGCTGGGCTTGCTTGTTGGTTTAATATCAGAATTAATTCTCTAGAATAGAAACATTTCACTTTATGTATTTATTCAGATTGAATATGTACAATGTTACTGCTGAACAAATCATTCCTGTATGCTGCGGATCTGTGAAATACAAAGTTGCAGTCGTAGTGGAAAGTTAAACTAAAAAAAAAAGACAAAGTAATTAAAATGGCAAAAACAAGGATCATTTTTGTTAAAACCAAATCATTATATCTGATGGAGGGTGGAAAAGAGGAAATGATGGGGGTGAAAACTGATATAAAATATCACCAGTTAATAAACAAACAATTATTATTATTATTATTATACAGGATTTATATAGCACCAGCAATTTGCGCAGCGCTTTACAACATCAGGGGAGACAGTACAATTACAATACAGGAGGGATCAGAGGGCCCGGCTCGTTAAAGCTTACAATCTAGAAGGGAGGGTCAAGTGGAAACAAAAAGGTAATAACTGTGGGGGGTGATCAGATGGAAAAAATGAAAATCCAGTTGTTAGGTGCGGGTAGGATAGGCTTCCCTGAAGAGGAGAGTTTTCAGGGATCGTCTAAAAGCTAATAGAGTAGGAGATAGACGGACTGATTGGGGTAAGGAGTTCCATAGGCTTGGAGAGGCTCTGGAAAAGTCCTGGAGACAAGCATGGGAGGAAGTGATGAATGAACAGTTGATTTTGCTGACAGAATATAGTACAGGGGGTCCCCGACTTACGAACGCCCGACCTACGAACATCTACTTACGAACCGGGCGCTGCGGGGACCCTCTGCCATTTTGCGCGGACACCGGCCAGACGGAGCCTCGGAAAATGACAGCAAACATCGGAAATGTCCGTAATTTGCCACGCATGCGCAGAACGGCATTCGACGGAACATCAGAAATGTCCGTAATTGTCCGATTTACAAACAGGACAGTCCCTAACGGGTTCATAATCCGGGGACCCCCTGTAATAGAAAGCAATTCAACTCCCAGAAAAGATCGTATTTTTTTTCAATAATTTCAAGGACTCAAGCAGAAACAAAGTGGAGAAAGTTATTTTTCCCCTTAGTTTTGGCTTAAAAGTGCATAATGTTTATATGCTGAATGAATGATTTGTATAGCGCTACAATGCGAACCGAATCGCCTCAAGGTGCTGTATTGGTGCTTTGTTGTCACCCTTCTTAGAAGAGGTGGTCTTGAGTTTCTTCCTGAAGGCCTGATGGTTTTCTTCCATGCGGATGTTGGTCGGTAGAACGTTCCATAGCCGTGGTCCTTGGACAGCGAATCTCCGTTCCCCCTTTTGCTTTGTAGCGGGATTTGGGGATGAGGAGGAAGTTTTGGTTAGATGATCGAAGACTGCGATTGGGTGTGTAGTGTGTTATCTTCCCGAGAAGGTATTGAGGAGCGTCTCCATGGGTACATTTGTGGGTGAGGCAGAGGGTCTTGAATGTGACCCATTTCCTTACGGTTAGCCAATGTAGGTTCCTCAGGGGAGGGGCGATGGATTCCCAGGGTTTTTTCCCTGTTATCAGTCTTGCCGCCGTGTTTTGGATAAGTTCTAAGCACGCAAGTTGATATTGGGGTAATCCTATGTAAAGGGAGTTTGCGTAATCCAGTCGTGAATTAATGACTGTTCCAACTACCACTGCTTTGTGCGTAGCAGGCGGAGGAGATGGTGAGAACCACTGACTACTGATCCTATTTGTGCATCCATTGACTTTTCTGAGTCAAAAATGACTCCGAGACTCTTGGCCTTGGTCCTTGGGGAGATGATCTGTCCAAAGATGGTGGGTGGTGTCCAATCGATCTTGGTTCGGGAGTTTTGGTTTGCGTGAAGAATAAGAAGTTCTGTTTTTCGATTAGTTGAGCTTAAGGGAGCTAGTGGTCATCCAGTCGTCTATCAGGGTGAGGCATATAAGCAGTCATTTATTTTGCATTCTTTATTTCTCAGTTGCTTTTTTATTTTATTTATAGTATTATATATTTTTTCCATTGTTTAAAGTGCTGCTCAAAATGTAAATGTAACGTGTGTGTGTGTGTGTGTGTGTGTGTGTGTGTGTGTATATATATTATACTCCTAATATCTGGGGACATCGCACCAAACCCCGGCCCTCCCACACCGAATTGGCCATCTACCTCCTCCAACAGTAGTCGCAACTTCAACCTTCTCATCCCAATTCCCGGATTCCACAAGTCGGCCCCCCTCTTTCGTGTGCCCTCTGGAATGCCCGCTCGGTCTTCAACAAACTAGCTTCTGTCAATTACCTTTTTTCCTCTCCAATTCTCTTAATCTATTTGCTATTACCCGAAACCTGGCTCCAGGAATCTGACACCACCTCTCCAGCTGCCCTGTCCCACAGTGGCCTCCTCTGGACTCCACCAGACCCACTGGACAAAAAGGAGGTTGTGTCGGACTTCTCCTCTCCCCACAATACACCTTCCAGGCTCTTCCCACACCTCCCTCTCTTCCCCCCGCTCTTTCGAAATTCACTGCATTCGTCTTTTCTCTCCATCTTGTCTGAGGGTCGCAGTCATTTATCGGCCTCCTGGACCCGTGTCACGCTTTCTGGATGACTTCTCTGCATGGCCACCATACTGTCTCTCCTCTGAAGTGCCATCATCCTAGGTGACTAACATTCCAATCAATGTTAACACTTCTAAACTACTCAACCTAACCTCCTCTTTTAACCTAACACAATGGCCAAAAGCCACCACTCACTCCAACGGTAACACTCTTAACCTCGTATTCTCCCATCGCTGCACTCCATGCAACCTCTCTAAAGCCCCATACACACGGTCGGACTTTTTCATGGATTCTGTCCGATCGGACAATGTTGTTGAAAAATCAGACCGTGTGTATGCACCATCGGACAGTGTACATCGGATTGTCCGACGGACAAAGTCTTATCTCCTGCTGGAAAGATTTGCCGACAACACGGTCCGATCACACCAAACCCGATCGTGTGTACGGTTGTCCGACCGGACAAAGTGCTACGCATGCTCAGATCACATTACAAGACCAAAGCTATTGGCTACTAGCCTCTACGTTGTCCCGTCGTAGGCAACAAACGTCACCACGTTCAGAATGATCGGATTTTCCGACAACTTTGTCCGACCGTGTGTACGCAAAACCAACATCAGACAAAGTATGACGGACATGGTCCGACGGACAATCCGCGCGTGTGTATGGGGCTTAACACTCCCTCTCCTCTCTCTGATCACAACCTTATCCTTTCCCACTCTCCTTGTCTCCTACCTCCCATGCTGCCAACCCTCAAATCACGACCCGCAGAAACCTTCCCAACCTCAACCCTTCCCTTCTTCATTCTGCTACTGATGGCCTTTATGACAAAATTGCACCCCTGTCCTGCCCAGACCTACAACACCTACAACACCTGCACTTCCATCTACAACAACACGCTGTCATCCTCCCTAGATGTACTTGCTCCTCTCTCCACACTCAGGACCCGGTCCAATCTGCCACAACCCTGGCAAACAGACGACACCAGAAGTCTCAAGAGGCGCAGCCGTGCTCTTGAGTGAGTGTGGCGTAAATCTAAGTCCCTACAAGACTTTACCCTCTACAAATCTGCCATTCTCAAATACAACTCCTGCCTCCACACTGCTAAACAAACCTACTACAACCCTCTCATCAAAACCCTCTCATCCAAACCTCGTCAACTCTTTTCTACCCTTAATTCCTTACTTCACCCCCCACTGCCCCCACCCACCAACTTGCTTACCGCTCAACAGATTACCAACCATTTCAAAAGCAAAATCGACACAATTTGCGAGGAGATATCCAGCATTCAACTTCCTACCCAACACATCAGGTCCCACACCACACTCAATACTCTCCTCCTGCCCAGTTACCACCGATTAAGTTTATAAACTCCACTCCAGGGCCCACCTCACCACCTGTCCTCTGGACCCTGTCCGCTCACAATTACTGTGACCACCTTCCCACTCTACCCTCAACTCCCTAACCCACATCTTCAACCTCTCCCTCTCCTCTGGCACCTTTCCTTCCCCGCTCAAACATGCACTGGTTACCCCCATACTCAAAAAACCCTCACTAGACCCCCCCTGTTTGAATAACTTAAGACCCATCTCTCTACTCCTATCTGTCTCCAAGCTCATCGAATGCCTTGTCCATGACCAAATAAGTCACTACCTCACGGATAACAACCTTCTTGACCCCCTACAGTGCGGCTTCTGTCCCCAACATTCTACTGAAACTGCCCGACTAAAACTCACCAATAGCCAACTAACTGCTAAAACCAATGGGCACTACTCCATACTCGTACTTTTAGACCATACTTTTTAGGGCCTTTGACACAGATGACCACCTGCTCCTCCTCAGCAAACTACACTCCATTGGCCTCCATGACTCTGCTTTATCCTGGTTCTCCTCCTACCTATCTCAGCGCACTTCCAGTGTCACTTACAACTCCATCTCCTCCGCTCCTCTTCTTCTCTCTGTTGGGGTACCCCAGGGTTCCGCCCTTGGGCCCCTCCTATTTTTGCTCTATACCTCTTCCCTGGGCCAGTTGATAACCTCCCATGTTTTCCAATACCACCTATATGTCGACGACACCCAGATCTATCTCTCCACTCCTCAACTCCCCCCCTCGATCTCCTCACGGATCTCAAACTTACTGAATGACATCTCGGTATGGATGTCACACCACTTCCTCCAACTCAATCTTTCTAAAACTGAGCTTGTAATATTTCCTCCTTCACAGTCCCCCCCTCCCCCCCTTTCACCATTAATATCAACAACACAACCATTGGTCCCTCCACAGATGCCAGGGTCCTGGGTGTAATCCTTGACTCTGACCTCTCCTTCTTCCCACATCCAATCACTGGCTAAATCCTGCCGCCTTCACCTCCGCAACATCTCCAGAATTCCATAACATATCTATAATACTTTTTTTTTATTTGGGGTTGTAAACTGTTCTGATTCATTTTTTATTTTTTTGTTTGTTTTGTAATAACTGTTAATAGTGGTCACTGTTTTTTCATGCTGCGGTGTGTTTCGTCACTTCCGTTACCTAATCTGACAGGTCGCCTAATCTGATGGAACACGGTGCTCACTAGACACGTTTTTGCCGTCTCACTTCCTGTATTCTTTTGTAGTTTTATCTTCCGGAAAGCTCCGCCTGGCACTGCTAATTTGCATACCCATGATGCATTTGTGATACCATGAACGAATGTACAACTTTATATTTGTCTAATTTTTATTAAATAGATCAAATATTCTTACCTTTTTATTGCACAGAATATATTTTCTATGATTGTGAATGTGAATAAGTATTGAATTCCTTTAGTCTCCCTCATAGGAACAAAGTGTGTGTTTTGTTGGGGAGTTCACCTTCCGCTCCGATCAGGTATACTCTGGTTTCTCTTCAGATCGAATAAATCTTTCGCCTTTTACTAAAGATTTCCGTGGAGAGGAACAATTATGAGTTTCTAATAATTTTTTGATGCCCGGCTGATGCTGGGCTTGCTTGTTGGTTTAATATCAGAACTAATTCTCTAGAATAGAAACATTTCACTTAATGTATTTATTCAGATTGAATATGTACAATGTTACTGCTGAACAAATCATTCCTGTATGATGCGGATCTGTGAAATACAAAGTTGCAGTCGTAGTGGAAAGTTAAACTATAAAAATAAAAAGATACATTGATTAATCCCTTCAATACCTGCCCATAGTCATATGACGCCCACAAGGTGGATCTACCATCCTGGGTGGGCGTCATATGACATCCTCCCATTCCCGGCCGCCCGGGGGGCGCGCGCGCGCCCCCGCGGCGTCGCTCGGGACCCGGTGCGGGTGCCCGGCGGCCTCGATGTCCGCCGGGCACCCGCGATTGCCCGTTAAAACAACGGGACCGTGCAGGACCGTGGAGCTGTGTGTGTAATGATGGGGTGTAAACACACAGCTCCACGTCCTGTCAGCACGGAGGAGACCGATCATGTGATCCCAGTACGGAGGATCACATGATCGGTCTCCTCCCCTTGAGTCCCCTCCCCCCACAGTTAGAATCACTTCTATTAGGGAACACATTAACCCCTGCAGCGCCCCCTAGTGTTAACCCCTTCCCTGCCAGTCACATTTACACAGTAATCAATGCAATTTTATAGCAACGATCGCTGTGTAAATGTGAATGGTCCCAAAAATGTGTCAAGTGCCCGAAGTGTCTGCCGCAATGTCGCAGTCACGAAAAAAAAATCGCAGATCGCCGCCATTACTAGTAAAAAAAAAAAAAAAAAAATGCAATAAATCTATCCCCTATTTTGTAGACGCTATAACTTTTGCGCAAACCGATCAATATACGCTTATTGCGATTTTTTTTTTTTTACCAAAAATATGTAGAAGAATACGTATCGGCCTAAACTGAGGAAAAAAATTGTTTTTTTTAAAAAAAATGGGATATTTATTATAGCAAAAAGTAAAAAATATTGTGTTTTTTTTCAAAATTGTCGCTCTTCTTTTGTTTATAGCGCAAAAAATAAAAACCGCAGGGGCGATCAAATACCACCAAACGAAAGCTCTATTTGTGGGAAAAAAAGGACGTCAATTTTGTTTGGGTGTAACGTCGCACGACCGCGCAATTGTCAGTTAAAGCGACGCAGTGCCGAATCGCAAAAAGTGCTCTGGTAAGGAAGGGTGAAAAATGGCCCGGTGCTGAAGTGGTTAAAATGGCAAAAATAAACAAAGGATCATTTTCCAGTCTTTTGTTAAAACCAAATCATTATATCTGATGGAGGGTGGAAAAGAGGAAATGATGGGGGTGAAAACTGATATAAAATATCACCAGTTAATAAACAAACAATTGATTTTGATGACATAATATAGTAATAGAAAGAAATTCAACTCCCAGAAAAGATCGTAATTTTTTCAATCATTTCAAGAACTTTCAAGCAGAAACAAAGTGGAGAAAGTTATTTTTCCCCTTATTGTTGTCTTAAAAGTGCATAATGTTTATATAAGCAGTCATTTCTTTTGCATTATTTATTTCTGTTGCTTTTTTTTTTTTTTTTATATATTAATATATTTTTTTTCCATTGTTAAAGTGCTGCTCAAAATGTAACGTGCAGAGAAATGGAAAATGTGTGTGTGTATATATATATATATATATATAAAATGAAAGTATGTAAAGTAAAAAAATGTGTTTATATATAAACTTTACACACTTTCACCTTTTTTAAAAATATTTTTATATACTTTTCTAATATAAAAATAAGTAATATAGCTATAATACTTTTTTTTAAATAAAATCCTCCCACATGTGAATTGCCTGCCCTACAATTTTTTTTTTTTTTTTTAAATTTATTTAATTTATAATGTATTTGTTAATATTTATTTTAAAAAAAGATTTCCTTTTATAACCTTTATAACCTAATCATAATCTATAATCCTTTTTTTAATAAGTTATTTAGGGTTGTAAACTGTTACGATTTATTTTATTTTTTTGTTAATGGTGGTCACTGTTTTTTTCATGCTGCGGTGTGTTTCGTCAGATTTGGTGACTCGTCAAATTTTGTAACGTTTCATCACGGCCATCTTGGTACACCCCGCACTCGTCCACAGTAAGGATATAGTGAGAAGGCGGCAAGCGGACATCTTGTTACACCCATTGAAGTCTGACATTTCACAGTTATTTTTACCAGTAAACTCCACTTCTATAGTGAAATACAGGATTGTGAAATCCGTCTCACTGTTTAGATGTTAAATTTTCAAAGCAGCGATGTTCTCTCAGATGGACAAACCTGTGAGATCGGCAGACTTGCTGCTGCTTTTAACATTCAACATCAAAACAGTCAGACGGATTTCTAAATCCCGTCTTTCTCTATATAAGGTCAGTTTACTGGTAAAAATAAGTGTGAAATGCCAGACTCATTATCACTACGGCCGAGTGCGTGGTGTACCAAGATGGCCGTGATGGAACGTCACTTCTGTTACCTAACCTGACAGGTCGCTTAATCTGACGGAACACGGTGCTCACTAGACACGTGTTTGCCGTCTCACTGCCTGCATTCTTTCATACATAGTTACATAGTAGGTGAGGTTGAAAAAAGACACAAGTCCATCAAGTCCAACCTCTGTGTGTGATTATATGTCAGTATTACATTGTATATCCCTGTATGTTGCGGTCGTTCAGGTGATTATCTATCGTTTTTTGAAACTATCGATGCCCCCTGCTGAGACCACCGCCTGTGGAAGGGAATTCCACATCCGTGACGCTCTTACAGTAAAGAACCCTCTACGAAGTTTAAGGTTAAACCTCTTTTCTTCTAATTTTAATGAATGGCCACGTGTCTTATTAAACTCCCTTCTGCGAAAAAGTTTTCTCCCTATTGTGGGGTCACCAGTCCGGTATTTATATATTGTGGGGTCACCAGTCCGGTATTTCTATATTGGGGGGTCACCAGTCTGGTATTTGTATATTGTGGGGTCACCAGTCCGGTATTTATATATTGTGGGGTCACCAGTCCGGTATTTATATATTGAAATCATATCCCCTCTCAAGCGTCTCTTCTCCAGAGAGAATAAGTTCAGTGCTCACAACCTTTCCTCATAACTAATATCCTCCAGACCCTTTATTAGCTTTGTTGCCCTTCTTTGTAGTCGCTCCATTTCCAGTACATCCTTCCTGAGGACTGGTGCTCAGAACTGGACAGCATACTCCAGGTGCGGCCGGACCAGAGTCTTGTAGAGCGGGAGAATTATCCTTTTATCTCTGGAGTTGATCCCCTTTTTAATGCCAATATTCTGTTTGCTTTGTTAGCAGCAGCTTGGCATTGCTGAGCCCATCATCTACTAGGACCCCCAGGTCCTTCTCCATCCTACATCCCCCCCAGAGGTTCTCCCCCCAGTCTATAGATTGCATTCACATTTTTGCCACCCAAATACATTATTTTACATTTTTCTACATTGAACCTCATTTGCCATGTAGTTACCACCCCCCCCCCTCTCATTTGTTCAGATCTTCTTGCAAGGTTTCCACATCCTGCGGAGAAGTTAGTGCCCTGCTTAGCTTAGTATCCTCCGCAAATACAGAGATTGTTTCCCCCATCCCCACCCTCCAGGTCATCTATGAACAAATTTAATAGGATTGGTCCCAACACAGAACCCTGGGGGACCCCACTACCCACCCCGACCATTCCAAGTACTCCCCACCCCCGACCATTCCGAGTACTCCCCGCCCCTGACCATTCCGAGTACTCCCCGCCCCTGACCATTCCGAGTACTCCCCGCCCCTGACCATTCCGAGTACTCCCCGCCCCTGACCATTCCGAGTACTCCCCGCCCCTGACCATTCCGAGTACTCCCCGCCCCTGACCATTCCGAGTACTCCCCGCCCCCGACCATTCCGAGTACTCCCCACCCCCGACCATTCCGAGTACTCCCCACCCCCGACCATTCCGAGTACTCCCCACCCCCGACCATTCCGAGTACTCCCCACCCCCGACCATTCCGAGTACTCCACATTTATCACCACCCTCTGAACTCGCCCTTGTAGTCAGTTTTCAATCCATGTACTCACCCTATGGGCCATGCCAACGCACCTTACTTTGTACAGTAAATGTTTATGGGGAACTGTGTCAAATGCTTTTGCAAAATCCAGATACACCACGTCTACGGTCCTTCCTTTATCTAGATACACCACGTCTACATGCCTTCCTTTATCCAGATACACCACATCTACGGGCCTTCCTTTATTTAGATACACCACATCTACGGGCCTTCCTTTATCTAGATACACCACGTCTACGGACCTTCCTTTATCTAAATACACCACGTCTACGGCCCTTCCTTTATCTAGATACACCACGTCTACATGCCTTCCTTTATCCAGATACACCACGTCTACGGGCCTTCCTTTATTTAGATACACCACGTCTACGGGCCTTCCTTTATCTAGATACACCACGTCTACGGGCCTTCCTTTATCTAGACACACCACGTCTACGGGCCTTCCTTTATCCAGATACACCACGTCTACGGGCCTTCCTTTATCCAGATACACCACGTCTACGGGCCTTCCTTTATCCAGATACACCACGTCTACGGGCCATCCTTTATCTAGATACACCACGTCTATGGGCCTTCCTTTATCTAGACACACCACGTCTACGAACCTTCCTTTATCTAGATACACCACGTCTACGGGCCTTCCTTTATCCAGATACACCACGTCTACGGGCCTTCCTTTATCAAGATAAACCACGTCTACGGGCCTTCCTTTTATTTAGATACACCACGTCTACGGGCCTTCCTTTATCCAGATACACCACGTCTACGGGCCTTCCTTTTATTTAGATACACCACGTCTACGGGCCTTCCTTTATCTAGATACATTATGTCTATGGGCCTTCCTTTATCTAGATACACCACGTTTACGGACCTTCCTTTATCTAAATACACCACGTCAACGGGCCTTCCTTTATCTAGATACGCCACGTCTACGAGCCTTCCTTTATCTAGATACACCACGTCTACGGGCCTTCCTTTATCTAAATACACCACGTCTACGGGCCTTCCTTTATCCAGATGCACCACGTCTACGGGCCTTCCTTTATCTAGATGGCAACTCACCTCCTCATATAAGGTTAGTAGATTGGTTTGGCAAGAACGATTCTTCATGAATCCATGCTGATTACTGCTAACGATATCGTTCTCATTACTAAAATCTTGTATATAGTCCCTTATCATCCCCTCCAAGAGTTTACATACTATTGATGTTAGGCTGACTGGTCTGTAATTCCCAGGGATGTATTTTTGGCCCTTTTTAAATATTGGTGCTACATTGGCTTTTCTCCAATCAGCTGGTACCATTCCAGTCTGTAGACTGTCAGTAAAAATTAGGAACAATGGTCTGGAAATTACTTGACTGAGTTCTCTAAGTACCCTCGGGTGCAAGCCATCTGGTCTCGGTGATTTATTAATGTTACGTTTCCCAAGTCTAATTTTAATTCTGTCCTTTGTTCTGTTAACCATGGAGGTGCTTCCTGTGATGTGTCATGAGGATAAACACTGCAGTTTTGGTTACTGAAGCCCCCCGATTCCCTCGTGAAGACTTAGGAGAAGAATAAATTCAATACCTTCTCCATCTCCCCAACCTTTGTAACCAGATGTCCCTCCTCATTCTTTATGGGGCCAATATGGTCTGTCCTCCCTTTTTTTACTGTTTACATACTTAAAGAATTTCTTGGGATTTTTTTTGCTCTCCTCCGCTATGTGTCTTTCATGTTCTATCTTAGCCATGCTTATTGCACCCTTACATTTCTTGTTGCATTCTTTATAAAGTCTGAATGTTGATGATGATCCCTCAACCTTGTATTTTTTGAAGGCCTTCTCCTTTGCTTTTATATGCATTTTTACATTGGAGTTAAGCCACCCAGGACATTTTTTTGCGCTTTTAAATGTATTACCCAATGGGATGCATTGGCTAATGCCCTTATTTAATATGCTCGTAAAGCAAACCCATCTCTCCTCCATGTTCTTTGTTCCTAATATTTTATCCCAATTTATGCCTTCTAGTAAGGTTCGTAGTTTAGGGAAGTTGGCTCTTTTGAAATTCAGTGTCTTTGTATTCCCCTTATGTTTCCTATTTGTGTGATTTATACTGAAGCCAATTGACCTGTGATCGCTGTTCCCTAAATTGCCCCGTATTTCCACATCCGTGATCAGGTCTGTATTGTTGGTAATCAGTAGATCCAGTAACGCTTTATTTCTAGTTGGTGCGTCTACCATCTGACCCATGAAATTGTCCTGCAAGACATTTAGGAACTGGCGAGCCTTAGATGAATGCGCGGTTCCCTCCGCCCAGTCTATGTCTGGATAATTAAAATCCCCCATTATAACACTTCCCATCCTTGCTGCTAATCCAACTTGTGATAGGAGATCCGTCTCCCTCTCCCTCCTCAGGTTAGGGGGTCTATAGCATACTCCCAGTATTATTTTCCTCTTAGCTTCATCCCTTTGGAGCTCTACCCATAAGGATTCCCCCTCCTTCCTAGAGCTCCCCCTAGTGATGTCACCTCTCACATTCACTTGTACATTATTCTTGATATATAGGCATACCCCTCCCACTTTTTTACCCTCTATCCTTGCGATAAAGGGAATACCCTTGAATGGTTGCCAGCCAATCATGAGATCTGTTAAACCAGGTCTCTGCAACTCCGCCAAAATCCAAATCCTCCTCGTATAACAGTAACTCTAGTTCACCCATCTTGTCCGCCAGGCTCCCGGCATTGGTGAACATGCCACGTAGTTTAGACCGGTCACATATTATCCTCTTATTGGGTGTTCCGAGATTGCAACTAGGACTTGTTACTATACTTACCTCGGGTTTATGTACTTTGGTCAACCTACCACTAATGCCCCCAATACTACCCTCTGGAATATGTTCCACGCTGACTATCTCTAACTCTGGGCCCTTCCCCCCGTTGCCTATTTTAAAAACCCCTCTAACTTTTTGTCCATCTTCATTCCCAGCTGATCTGCACCTCCTCATTTAGGTGCAGTCCGTCCCTTCTATAGTACTGGTTATCGACTGAGAAGTCGGCCCAGTCCTCCTGGAACCCAAACCCCTCCTTACTACACCAGTTCCTCAGCCACTTGTTTACGTCCCTAATCTCCCTCTGTCTTTCTGGTGTGGCTCGATGTATCGGTAGTTTTCCTTAGAATACAACCTTGGAGGTCCTTTTCCTCAATTTAGCTCCCAAGTCCCTAAAATCGTTCTTTAGGACACTCCATCTGCCTCTGACTTTGTCGTTGGTGCCAACGTGCACCATGACAGCCGGGTCTTCCCCAGCCCCTCCCAGTAATCTGTCCACCAGATCCGTGATGTGCCGAACCCGAGCGCCCGGTAGACAACATACAGTTTGGCGCTTCAGGTTTTTGTCACAGATTGGCCTCTCTGTCCTTCTAAGAACTGAGTCCCCTACCACCAGAATCTGTCTTTCCCTTCACCCCACTCTCACTGGAGGAGCTCTTCCCCCGGCAGCTAAGAGAGTCCCTCAGCTCCAGCAGTGCTGGTCCCTGACTGGTTTCACCAATGTCACTCAATGGAGTATACTTATTGGGATGCTCCAGCCCAGGACCGGCCTCCCTGGCACTTCCCCCTCTACCCTTCCTGACTGTCACCCATCTACTCTTTCCTAGTGCCGGCACCTCTTTGTCTCCACCCGCCTCTGTGCCGGCACCTGCCGCGTACGCGGCAAGACAATACACGGGTCCTCGCAGACCTACGTGCACTCACAATACACAAGTACTAACGATCCACACACACTACTCAGACAACACTCAGGTACTCACACTACTCAGGTACTGTAGTTTTATCTTTCCGGAAAGCTCCGCCTGGCACTGCTAATTTGCATACCCATGATGCATTTGTGATACCATGAACGAATGTACAACTTTAATTTTTGTCTAATGTTTTTATTGAATAGATCAAAAAATCTTACTTTTTTATTGCACAGAATATATTTTCTATGTTTGTGACTCTGAATAAGTATTGAATTCCTTTAGTCTCCCTCATAGGAACAAAGTGTGTGTTTTGTTGGGGAGTTCACCTTCCGCTCCGATCAGGTATACTCTGGTTTCTCTTCAGATCGAATAAATCTTTCGCCTTTTACTAAAGATTTCCGTGGAGAGGAACAATTATGAGTTTCTAATAATTTTTTGATGCCCGGCTGATGCTGGGCTTGCTTGTTGGTTTAATATCAGAATTAAATTCTCTAGAATAGAAACATTTCACTTTATGTATTTGTACATATTCAATCTGAATAACTAATGTTACTGCTGAACCAAATGATTCCTGTATGATCCGGATCTGTGAAATACAAAGTTGCAGTCGTAGTGGAAAGTTAAACTATAAAAATAAAAAGATAAATTAATAAAAATGGCAAAAATAAATAAAGGATAATTTTACAGTCTTTTGTTAAAACCAAATCATTATATCTGATGGGGGTGGAAAAGAGGAAATGATGGGGGTGAAAACTGATATAAAATTATCACCAGTTAATAAACAAACAATTGATTTTGATGACATAATATAGTAATAGAAAGAAATTAAACTCCCAGAAAAGATCGTAATGTTTTCAATAATTTCAAGGACTTTCAAGTAGAAACAAAGTGGAGAAAGTTATTTTTCCCCTTATTGTTGGCTTAAAAGTGCATAATGTTTATATAAGCAGTCATTTCTTTTCTCTCTCTCTCTATCTCTCTAACTCTGTCTCTCTGTCTCTCTGTCTCTCTGTCTCTCTATCTCTCTAATTTAAAAAAAATGTAATTGTTAAAGTGCTGCTCAAAATGTAAATGCCACGTCTAGAGACATTTCACTTTTTTTAAATCATTGATTTTTTTCTTTGCATGTACAATTTAATAATCAAATGCTCATATGTAAACACTGGGACATGTCCCCCCACTTAAGTCACACTCCCATATCACCTCTCTAACCCTTGTGCTTCTCCTAACTTCTGGAGATATTTCCCCAAATCCTGGACCACCATCATTTACCTTCGGCCAATATACCTGGGCCCCCCATCCTCTGATAGCAGCCGCAATCCACACAATCTCATTTCTATTCCTCTTCTGCCTAGAACCAGCCTCCCCCTTTTCCTGTGCCCTTTGGAATGCCCACTCTGTAACTAACTCGCCACCTTCCATGACCTATTCATCACAAACTCCCTGAACCTACTTGCAATTACTGAGACCTCGCTTCAAGAATCAGACTTTCCTTCTCCTGCTGCCCTCTCCTATGGAGGCCTCCTGTGGACTGAATGGAGGTGGTGTTGGAATCCTCCTATACCTTTTTTAAAGCACTTTTCAGGTTCCTTATCCACCCCCCTCTCGGTCCCTCTCCTCATTTTGAAGCTTACTGTATTCATTTATTTTCTCCAGTTTCATTGAGAATTGCTGTGATCTCTCGGCCTCCTGGACCCGTATTAAGCTTCCTTGATGACTTCTCTGCCTGCCTAGTATTGTCCACAAATACAGAGATTGAACTGTTTCCCCCATCCTCCAGGTCATTTATGAACAAATTAAACAGCACAGAACCCTGTGGGACCCCACTGACCATTCCGAGTACTCCCCATTTTTTACCACTCTCTGAACTTGCCCTTGTAGCCAGTTTTCAATCCATGTACTCACCCTATGGTCCATGCCAACGCACCTTACTATGTACAGTAAATGTTTATGGGGAACTGTGTCAAATGCTTTAGCAAAATCCAGATACACCACGTCTACGGGCCTTCCTTTATCCAGATACACCACGTCTACCGGCCTTCCTTTATCCAGATACACCACATCTACGGGCCTTCCTTTATCCAGATACACCACGTCTACCGGCCTTCCTTAATATAGATACACCACGTCTACAGTCCTTCCTTTATCTAGATACACCACATCTATGGGCCTTCCTTTATATAGATACACCACGTCTACGGGCCTTCCTTTATCCAGATACACCACGTCTACGGGCCTTCCTTTATCCAGATACACCACGTCTACGGGCCTTCCTTTATCTAGATACACCACGTCTACTGGCCTTCCTTTATCCAGATACACCACGTCTACGGGCCTTCCTTTATCCAGATACACCACGTCTACTGGCCTTCCTTTATCTAGATACACCACGTCTACGGGTCTTCCTTTATCCAGATACACCACGTCTACGGGCCTTCCTTTATCCAGATACACCACGTCTACGGGCCTTCCTTTATCTAGATACACCACATCTACGGGCCTTCCTTTATCTAGATACACCACGTCTACGGGCCTTCCTTTATCTAGATGGCAACTCACCTCTTTATAGAAGGTTAGTAGATTGGTTTAGCAAGAACGATTCTTCATGAATCCATGCTGATTACTGCTAATGATACCGTTCTCATTACTCAAATCTTGTATATAGTCCCTTATCATCCCCTCCAAGAGTTTACATACTATTGATGTTAACTGGTCTGTAATTCGCAACAATGTATTTTGGGCCCTTTTTAAATATTGGTGCTACATTGGCTTTTCTCCAATCAGCTGGTACCATTCCAGACAGTAGACTGTCAGTAAAAATTAGGAACAATGGTCTGGCAATTACTTGACTGAGTTCTCTAAGTACCCTCGGCTGCAAGCCATCTGGTTCCGGTAATATATTAATGTTGAGTTTCCCAAGTCTAATTTTAATTCTGTCCTCTGTTAACCATGGAGGTGCTTCCTGTGATGTGTCATGAGGATAAACACTGCAGTTTTGGTTACTAAAGCCCCCCGATTCCCTTGTGAAGACTGAGGAGAAGAATAAATTCAATACCTTCACCATCTCCCCATCCTTTGTAATCAGATGTCCTTCCTCATTCTTTATGGAGCCAATATGGTCTGTGCTCCCTTTTTTACATACTTAAAGAATTTCTTGGGATTTTTTTTTGCTCTCCTAGGACTTGTTACTATACTTACCTTGGGTTTATGTACTTTGGTCAACCTACCACTAATGCCCCCAATACTACCCTCTGGAATATGTTCCACGCTGACTATCTCTACCTCTGTCCCCCCCCCCCCCCCCCCCCCTCATCGCCTAGTTTAAAAAACCCTCTAACTTTTTGTCCAACTTCACTCCCAGCTGATATGCACCTCCTCATTTAGGTGCAGTCCGTCCCTTCTATAGTACTGGTTATCAACTGAGAAGTCGGCCCAGTCCTCCTGGAACCCAAACCCCTCCTTACTACACCAGTTCCTCAGCCACTTGTTTACTTCTCTAATCTCCCTCTGCCTTTCTGGTGTGGCTCGATGTACCGGTAGTTTTCCTTAGAATACAACCTTGGAGGTCCTTTTCCTCAATTTAGCTCCCAAGTCCCTAAAATCGTTCTTTAGGACACTCCATCTGCCTCTGACTTTGTCGTTGGTGCCAACGTGCACCATGACAGCCGGGTCTTCCCCAGCCCCTCCCAGTAATCTGTCCACCAGATCCGTGATGTGCCGAACCCGAGTGCCCGGTAGACAACATACAGTTTGGCGCTTCAGGTCTTTGTTACAGATTGCCCTCTCTGTCCTCCTAAGAACTGAGTCCCCTATCACCAGAATCTGTCTTTCCTTTCACCCCACTCTCACTGGAGGAGCTCTTCCCCCGGCAGCTAAGAGAGTCCCTCAGCTCCAGCAGTGCTGGTCCCTGACTGGTTTCACCAATGTCACTCAATGGAGCATACTTATTGGGAGGCTCCAGCCCAGGACCGGCCTCCCTGGCACTTCCCCCTCTACCCTTCCTGACTGTCACCCATCTAATCTTTCCTAGTGCCGGTGTTCTGCCGAGATGGTTCCCCTCGGCGGATTAGTGCAGGTCTGTAGTGCGCATGTGCAGTGAAATTTCCGAAAATTGCCGAAGCTAAACAGCTGGAAGTGAAGTGTACACCGCGCACGCGCAGTCGGTGTACGAGGCGATGCCGCACGCTCGCGCTACTCTGCAAGGGGAGACTAACTAAGGGGTGGGTGTATTACTGTAAGCAAGGGGCAAAGGCAAAATAATAAGAAATCGTTTAGCTCTGGATATAGAATAGAGTGATAGAAAACGTGTTTTTAGAGTGCTATCTGGTGTTTTTCCTTCCAATTAGGAGTGTATTTTTTTTTAAACTTTTTTTTTTTAAAACAAACAAAATCAGCTGTGCGGTGTACACTTCACTCGCATCTGTTTCCGTTCGGCAATTTCCGGAAGATGCCTAGTCGTTCGTACTGCGCCTGCGCAGTACAGAGAGGAACCAATCCGCCAGGGGAACCAACTTGGCAAGACACTGGCACCTGCCGCGTACACGGGTACAAGACAAGACGATACGCGGGTACTCGCAGACCTACGTGCACTCACAATACACAAGTACTAACGATCCACACACACTACTCAGACAACACTCAGGTACTGTAGTTTTATCTTTCCGGAAAGCTCCGCCTGGCACTGCTAATTTGCATACCCATGATGCATTTGTGATACCACAAACGAATGTACAACTTTATTTTTGTCTAATATTTTTATTGAATAGATCAAAAGTTCTTACCTTTTTTATTGCACAGAATATATTTTCTATGTTTGTGAATGTGAATAAGTATTGAATTCCTTTAGTCTCCCTCAGAGGAACAAAGTGTGTGTTTTGTTGGGGAGTTCACCTTCCGCTCCGATCAGGTATACTCTGGTTTCTCTTCAGATCGAATAAATCTTTCGCCTTTTACTAAAGATTTCCGTGGAGAGGAACAATTATGAGTTTCTAATAATTTTTTGATGCCCGGCTGATGCTGGGCTTGCTTGTTGGTTTAATATCAGAATTAAAATCTCTAGAATAGAAACATTTCACTTTATGTATTTATTCAGATTGAATATGTACAATGTTACTGCTGAACAAATCATTCCTGTATGATGCGGATCTGTGAAATACAAAGTTGCAGTCGTAGTGGAAAGTTAATCTATAAAAATAAAAAGATACATTAACCACTTAACAACCGGCCCATAGCCGAAAAAACGGCTACAGGGCGGTTGCTTAACTCTGGGAGGCCGTTAATTAACGGCCTCACAGAATTCTGCTCTTGCGCGCCCCCTGGGGCGCGCACTCAAGAACTTCCATGATCGCCGGGTCCAGAGGCCGTTTACCACGTGATCGCTCCGTCAAATGACGGAGTGATCACATGTAAGCAAACCGGCGTCATTTGATGACGCCGTTTCCTCTCCCCTCCTCTCTCTGTACCGATCGGTACAGTGTGAGAGGAGAGGGGGAGGGATCGGTGGCAGCAGTGCTGTGGGCGGGATCTGTAGTGCTCACAGCCTGCTCTGCCACCACCGATCCATCCATCCATGCTCAGCCATCCCTCCATACCCTGCAATACACAGCAATAGCCTGCAGTGTATTGCTGGGTATTGCAGGGTATGGAGGGATGGCTGAGCATGGATGGATGGATACCCTGCAATGCTCTGCCATACCCTCCAATACTGTACCATACCCTCCAATACTCTGCCATACCCTCCAATACTCTGCCATACCCTGCAATACTGTGCCATACCCGCAATACTCTGCCATACCCTGCGCTGCTCTGCCATACCCTGCGATACTCTGCCATACCCTGCGATACTCTGCCATACCCTGCCATACTCTGCGATACTCTGCCATACCCTGCGATACTCTGCCATACCCTGCCATACTCTGCGATACCCTGCGATACTCTGCCATACCCTGCGATACTCTGCCATACCCTGCGATACTCTGCCATACCCTGCCATACTCTGCCATACCCTGCCATACCCTGCCATACCCTGCCATACTCTGCCATACTCTGCCATACCCTGCGATACCCTGCGATACTCTGCCATACCCTGCGATACTCTGCCATACCCAACAATACCCTGCGATACTCGCTACGATCAAAGCCAGGATCGTTTTTTTTTTATTTCAGGCTTTCCAGCCTAGAGGTGAGATGTGGGGTCTTATTGACCCCATATCTCACTGTAAAGAGGACCTGTCATGCCATATTCCTATTACAAGGGATGTTTACATTCCTTGTAATAGGAATAAAAGTGATCAAAAACATTTTTTGGGGGAAAAAAAGGGTCAAACTAAAATAAATAAAGTAAAATGAACAATAAAATATATATATTTTTTTTAAAGCGCCCCTGTCCTCGTGTGCTCGCATGCAGAAGCGAACGCATACGTAAGTCCCGCCCACATATGAAAACGGTGTTCAAACCACACGTGTGAGGTATCGCTGCGAACGTTGGAGCGAGAACAATAATTTTGGCCCTAGACCTCCTCTGTAACTCAAAAGACCAGTAAAAAAATTAAAGCCTATGGGGATTTTTAAGTAGCGAAGTTTGGCACCATTCCACGAGTGTGTGCAATTTTGAAGGGTGACATGTTGGGTATCTATTTACTCGGCGTAACTTCATCTTTCACATTATGCAAAAACATTGGGCTAAATTTACAGTTTTGTTTTTTGTAAAGCACAAAACATTTTTTTCCCCAAAAAAAACACGTTTGAAAAATTGCTGCGCAAGTACCATGCTAGATAAAAAGTTGCAACGACCGCCATTGTATTCTCTAGGGTCTTTGCTAAAAAACATATATAATGTTTTGGGGTTCTATGTAATTTTCTAGCAAATAAATGATGATTTTTACATGTAGGAGAGAAATGTCAGAATTGGCCTGGGTGCTCCAGAACGCCTGATGGTGCTCCCTGCATGTTGGGCCTCTGTATGTGGCCACGCTGTGTAAAAGTCTCACACATGTGGTATCGCCGTACTCGGGAGTAATAGCAGAATGTGTTTTGGGGTGTAATTTGTGCTATGCATATGCTGTGTGTGAGAAATAACCTGCTAATATGACAATTGTGTGTGAAAAAAAAAAAAAAAAAAAATCTTGATATTGCAAAGAAGTGTGGGAAAAAATGACAACTGCAAAAAACTCACCATGCCTCTTTCTAAATACCTTGGAATGTCTTCTTTCCAAAAAGGGGTCATTTGGGGGGTATTTGTACTTTTCTGGCTTGTTAGGGTCTCAAGAAATGAGACAGGCCGTCAGTACTTCAGGTGTGATCAATATTCAGATATTGGCACCATAGCTTGTGGACTCTATAACTTTCACAAAGACCAAATAATATACCCCAAGTTGTACTTATTTTTACCAAAGATATGTAGCAGTATAAATTGTGACCAAAATGTATCAAAAAAAATTACAAATTTGCTAAATTTTATAACAAAAACAAAGAAAAAATTCATTTTTTTACTGAATTTTCAGTCGTTTTTCTTTTATAGCGCAAAAAATAAAAAAACCCAGAGGTGATTAAATACCACCAAAAGAAAGCTCTATTTGTGTGAAAAAAAGGACAACAATTTCATATGGGTATAGTGTTGTATGAATGAGTAATTGTCATTCAAAGTGTGAGAGCACCGAAAGCTGAAAATTGGTCTGGTTATTAAGGGTGTTTAAGTGCCCAGTGGTCAAGTGGTTAATTAAAATGGCAAAAATAAATAAAGGATAATTTTCCAGTCTTTTGTTAAAACCAAATCATTATATCTGATGGAGGGTGGAAAAGAGGAAATGATGGGGGTGAAAACTGATATAAAAATATATAAGTCAATATATATATAATATATATATATATATATATAAGTCAATATATATATAAGTCAATATATATAAAAATATATAAGTCAATAAACAAACAATTGATTTTGATGACATAATATAGAAATAGAAAGAAATTCAACTCCCAGAAAAGACCATCATTTTTTCAATCATTTCAAGGACTTTCAAGCAGAAACAAAGTGGAGAAAGTTATTTTTTTCCCTTAGCGTTGGCTTAGCTTATGCACTTTTAAGACAACACTAAGGGGAAAAATAACTTTCTCCACTTTGTTTCTGCTTGAAAGTCCTTGAAATGATTGAAAAAATGATGGTCTTTCCAGTGTCCTCCACCCCTCTCTACCAATCCCTCCACTGGTCTCCATTCAGTGTCCTCCACCCCTCTCTACCAGTCCCTCCACTGGTCTCCATTCAGTGTCCTCCACCCCTCTCTACCAGTCCCTCCACTGGTCTCCATTCAGTGTCCTCCACCCCTCTCTACCAATCCCTCCACTGGTCTCCATTCAGTGTCCTCCACCCCTCTCTACCAGTCCCTCCACTGGTCTCCATTCAGTGTCCTCCACCCCTCTCTACCAGTCCCTCCACTGGTCTCCATTCAGTGTCCTCCACCCCTCTCTACCAGTCCCTCCACTGGTCTCCATTCAGTGTCCTCCACCCCTCTCTACCAATCCCTCCACCCCTCTCTACCAATCCCTCCACCCCTCTCTACCAATCCCTCCACCCCTCTCTACCAATCCCTCCACTGGCCTCCATTCAGTGTCCTCCACCCCTCTCTACCAATCCCTCCACTAATCTCCATTCAGTGTCCTCCACCCCTCTCTACCAATCCCTCCACTGGCCTCCACCCCTCTCTACCAATCCCTCCACTGGCCTCCATTCAGTGTCCCCCCACCCCTCTCTACCAATCCCTCCACTGATCTCCATTCAGTGTCCTCCACCCCTCTCTACCAATCCCTCCACTGGTCTCCATTCAGTGTCCTCCATCCCTCTCTACCAGTCCCTCCACTGGTCTCCATTCAGTGTCCTCCACCCCTCTCTACCAGTCCCTCCACTGGTCTCCATTCAGTGTCCTCCACCCCTCTCTACCAGTCCCTCCACTGGTCTCCATTCAGTGTCCTCCACCCCTCTCTACCAATCCCTCCACCCCTCTCTACCAATCCCTCCACCCCTCTCTACCAATCCCTCCACCCCTCTCTACCAATCCCTCCACCCCTCTCTACCAATCCCTCCACTGGCCTCCCATTCAGTGTCCTCCACCCCTCTCTACCAATCCCTCCACTAATCTCCATTCAGTGTCCTCCACCCCTCTCTACCAATCCCTCCACTGGCCTCCACCCCTCTCTACCAATCCCTCCACTGGCCTCTATTCAGTGTCCCCCCACCCCTCTCTACCAATCCCTCCACTGATCTCCATTCAGTGTCCTCCACCCCTCTCTACCAATCCCTCCACTGGCCTCCACCCCTCTCTACCAATCCCTCCACTGGCCTCCATTCAGTGTCCCCCACCCCTCTCTGCCAATCCCTCTACTGGTCTCCATTCAGTGTCCTCCACCCCTCTCTACCAATCCCTCCACTGGTCTCCATGTAGTGTCCTCCACCCCTCTCTGCCAATCCCTCCACTGGCCTCCATTCAGTGTCCTCCATCCCTCTCTACCAATCCCTCCACTGATCTCCATTCAGTGTCCTCCACCCCTCTCTACCAATCCCTCCACTGGCCTCCATTCAGTGTCCCCCACCCCTCTCTGCCAATCCCTCCACTGGTCTACATTCAGTGTCCTCCACCCCTCTCTACCAATCCCTCCACTGGCCTCCACCCCTCTCTACCAATCCCTCCACTGGTCTCCATTCAGTGTCCTCCACCCCTCTCTACCAATCCCTCCACTGATCTCCATTCAGTGTCCTTCACCCCTCTCTACCAATCCCTCCACTGGTCTCCATGTAGTGTCCTCCATCCCTCTCTACCAATCCCTCCACTGGTCTCCATTCAGTGTCCTCCACCCCTCTCTACCAATCCCTCCACTGGTCTCCATGTAGTGTCCTCCACCCCTCTCTGCCAATTCCTCCACTGGTCTCCATTCAGTGTCCTCCACCCCTCTCTACCAATCCCTCCACTGACCTCCATTCAGTGTCCTCCTCCCTTCTCTACCAATCCCTCCACTGACCTCCATTCAGTGTCCTCCACCCTTCTCTACCAATCCCTCCACTGGTCTCCATTCAGTGTCCTCCACCCCTCTCTACCAATCCCTCCACTGGTCTCCATTCAGTGTCCTCCACCCCTCTTTGCCAATCCCTCCATTGGCCTCCATTCAGTGTCCTACACCCCTCTCTACCAACCCCTCCACTGACCTCCATTCAGTGTCCTCTATCCCTCTCTACCAATCCCTCCACTAATCTCCATTCAGTGTCCTCCACCCCTCTCTACCAATCCCTCCACTGGCCTCCACCCCTCTCTACCAATCCCTCCACTGGCCTCCATTCAGTGTCCCCCACCCCTCTCTACCAATCCCTCCACTGATCTCCATTCAGTGTCCTCCACCCCTCTCTACCAATCCCTCCACTGGCCTCCACCCCTCTCTACCAATCCCTCCACTGACCTCCATTCAGTGTCCTCCACCCTTCTCTACCAATCCCTCCACTGGTCTCCATTCAGTGTCCTCCACCCCTCTCTACCAATACCTCCACTGGTCTCCATGTAGTGTCCTCCACCCCTCTCTGCCAATCCCTCCACTGGCCTCCATTCAGTGTCCTCCATCCCTCTCTACCAATCCCTCCACTGATCTCCATTCAGTGTCCTCCACCCTCTCTACCAATCCCTCCACTGGCCTCCATTCAGTGTCCCCCACCCCTCTCTGCCAATCCCTCCACTGGTCTACATTCAGTGTCCTCCACCCCTCTCTACCAATCCCTCCACTGGCCTCCACCCCTCTCTACCAATCCCTCCACTGGTCTCCATTCAGTGTCCTCCACCCCTCTCTACCAATCCCTCCACTGATCTCCATTCAGTGTCCTTCACCCCTCTCTACCAATCCCTCCACTGGTCTCCATGTAGTGTCCTCCATCCCTCTCTACCAATCCCTCCACTGGTCTCCATTCAGTTTCCTCCACCCCTCTCTACCAATCCCTCCACTGGTCTCCATGTAGTGTCCTCCACCCCTCTCTGCCAATTCCTCCACTGGTCTCCATTCATTGTCCTCCACTCCTCTCTGCCAATCCCTCCACTGGTCTCCATTCAGTGTCCTCCACCCCTCTCTACCAATCCCTCCACTGGTCTCCATTCAGTGTCCTCCACCCCTCTCTGCCAATCCCTCCACTGACCTCCATTCAGTGTTCTCCACCCCTCTCTACCAATCCCTCCACTGACCTCCATTCAGTGTCCTCCTCCCTTCTCTACCAATCCCCCCACTGGTCTCCATTCAGTGTCCTCCACCCCTCTCTACCAATCCCTCCACTGACCTCCATTCAGTGTCCTCCACCCTTCTCTACCAATCCCCCCACTGGTCTCCATTCAGTGTCCTCCACCCCTCTCTACCAATCCCTCCACTGGTCTCCATTCAGTGTCCTCCACCCCTCTCTACCAATCCCTCCACTGACCTCCATTCAGTGTCCTCCACCCCTCTCTACCAATCCCTCCACTGACCTCCATTCAGTGTCCTCCACCCTTCTCTACCAATCCCCCCACTGGTCTCCATTCAGTGTCCTCCACCCCTCTCTACCAATCCCTCCACTGGTCTCCATTCAGTGTCCTCCACCCCTCTCTACCAATCCCTCCACTGACCTCCATTCAGTGTCCTCCACCCCTCTCTACCAATCCCTCCACTGACCTCCATTCAGTGTCCTCCACCCCTCTCTGCCAATCCCTCCACTGATGTCCATTCAGTGTCCTCCACCCCTCTCTACCAATCCCTCCACTGACCTCCATTCAGTGTCCTCCACCCCTCTCTACCAATCCCTCCACTGATCTCCATTCAGTGTCCTCCACCCCTCTCTACCAATCCCTCCACTGATCTCCATTCAGTGTCCTCCATCCCTCTCTGCCAATCCCTCAACTGGCCTCTATTCAGTGTATGTGGGTGGAAGTTTTATCTTTAGGACTGCTGGTTATACTCTGTATATAGGGGATGATGTCGCCTTCCTTCCACTGATAGGTTATGGGATGTCAGGTATATCCGGGTGTAGGGATCACCTCTCCAGCTCTCCCGGTAACCGGATATCCATATAATAGACGTTTGGCAATAAAGAGAGGGAGGTGTTCAGTGTAATACTGCTAAAATGTATTTGTTGAAGGTCAAAATCATTAAACTTACATCAAAGATTTAAAAACATGCAAAAAATGCCACCTTGGCGTGCAAACAACCGTCACCAGGTCTCCTCCGGAGGCGATATAGGAGATGATTGTTGGTGAGTGGGGACCCCGGAGAGGAGCGCGGAGTGTCACCAGGATCTGTATAAGTTCAGCTCACCATATATGAATGGACTTTATATGATTGCACTTTACGAGTTTGCACTAAATTCGCACTAATTGTTTATTAATTGTATGTATTGATTACAGTAACATCGGCAATTTATTGTTTGTTGGAGCTGCGCTGAGGATAATATTCTCACTCGGGTCTCAAAATATCAAACAAGCCGCTCTCCTCAGTCCACTGAAGACCTCCTGCTCTCTAGCTCCCTTGTCCCCTCCTCCTATGCTTGTCTCCAGGATGTCTCCAGAGCTTCTCCTGTCCTTTGGAACTCCCTACCCCAACCGTTCCGACTGTCCCCTAATCTATCCATCTTTGGATGAACCCTTCTCTAACCACTTGCCGACAAAACTCACATACATATACTGTGGTAGGTTGGCAGCGCTGCGTGAATCTCTGTACCTGTACGGGTGCTCAGGCAGGTGCGGGCGGGCGCGCTCTTGCGCATGCTGCGGGAGCTTGCCTGCGGGTGGGCGGACTCTGTGTCCACCAGTGACCCGCAGTCGCCTAGTACAGAGGCAGAACAGGGAACACACTAAACCCCTCGATCGCCCCCTAGTGTTAACCCCTTCCCTGCCAGTGTCATTTATACATTGATCAGTGCATTTTATTTACACTTTTTGGGGACCAGTGACATTTGGGGTCAGATTTGTGCCCCGCAATGTCGCCCTCCCGCAAAAATTTGCAGATTGCCGCCATTACTAGTAAAACCAATAAAAATAAAATAAAATAAGTCCCTAAATCAATTCCATAATTCGTAGATGCGAAAACTTTTGCACAAACCAATCAATATATGCCTGTTGCCATTTATTTATTTATTTTTTTTGCCAAAAATATGTAGAAGAATATATATCACCCTAAACTGATGAATAAATGTTTTTTTTTTATTTTTATTTTTTTTATATATATATATATATATATATATATAAATAAATATTTTTTTTTTCTAAATTGTCGCACTTTGTTTCTAGCGCAAAAAAAAAAAAATGCAGAGGTGATCAAATACCATCAAAATAAAGCTATATTTCTGGGAAAAAAGGACGTAAATTTGTTTGGGTACAACGTCACACGACTGCGCATTTGTCAGTTAAAGTGACGTAGTGCCATATCGCAAAAAAGGGCCTGGTCATTAAGGGGGAAAATCCTTCCGGGCTGAATTGGTTAACTTAAAGAACCCTATCCTGCTTCTAACTAATACACTGTTTTACTTCCTCCATCAGCCCATCCCCCACAGCTATTACTTCTTGTATCAATTGACCCCTCCCTCCTAGATTGTAAGCTCTCGGGATCAGGGCCCTCTGATTCCTCTTGTATCAAATTGTAATGTAACTATTGTCTGCCTTCATTTTGTAAAGCGCTGTGCAAACTGTTGCCGCCATATAAATCCTGTATAATAATAATAAAAAAATAGATTAGGAATGAGTATAGAAATAGTTGAAGAGTGTGAATGCCCCGCCCCCTCTGTATTCTCCTAAGCTTTGACCAGTCACCATTGGCTGATTAGTCACTTCTCATCTCCATACTTACCCAGCATGCTCCTCATACTATGCTGTTTTTATTTTATTTTTTATTTTAGTTTTATTTTTTTCATTTAAAATACATATATATCTATATGTGTGTGTTGTTATGTTTTTTTTGTTTTTTTTTGCTTGTTTTTTAATGAGTATAAGACTGATAAAGTTACTTAGTAAATTGCCTCCCACTGATCAGAACAAGACTTGTCTGTAACTGGCAACAAACACCGATCATTCGATCAGGTATACTCTGGTTTCTCTTCAGATCGAATAAATCTTTCGCCTTTTACTAAAGATTTCCGTGGAGAGGAACAATTATGAGTTTCTAATAATTTTTTGATGCCCGGCTGATGCTGGGCTTGCTTGTTGGTTTAATATCAGAATTAAATTCTCTTGAATAGAAACATTTCACTTTATGTATTTATTCAGATTGAATATGTACAATGTTACTGCTGAACAAATCATTCCTGTATGATGCGGATCTGTGAAATACAAAGTTGCGGTCGTAGTGGAAAGTTAAACTATAAAAATAAAAAGATACATTAATTAAAATGGCAAAAATAAATAAAGGATCATTTTCCAGTCTTTTGTTAAAACCAAATCATTATATCTGATGGGGGTGGAAAAGAGGAAATGATGGGGGTGAAAACTGATATAAAAATATCACCAGTCAATAAACAAACAATTGATTTTGATGACATAATATAGTAATAGAAAGAAATTCAACTCCTAGAAAAGAACTTTGAAGCAGAAACAAAGTGGAGAAAGTTTTTTTTTTTTTTTTTTATCTTTTGGCATAAAAGTACACAATTTTTTTATAAGCAGTCGTTTCTTTTGCATTATTTATTTCTCAATTTTTAATTTTTTTTTTTTTTTTTTTTTTTTTTTTCATTGCTAAAGTGCTACTCCAGAATGTGAATGTCACACGAAGAGACCATTTTAAGGTTTCACTTTCTTTAAATCATTGTGTTTTTTTTATTTTCATGTGTATATTTTATTAAATGCTCGTGTGTAGATTAGGAACTGCTTTGAGTTGATTGGGTGAGGTAGTTGAAGAGTGCGATTGCCCCTCCCCCCTTTGAATTCTCCTTTGACCAGACGCCATTGGCTGCTTAGTCACTTCTCATCTCCATAATTACCCAGCATGCTCCTCATACTATGCTGTTTATATTTTCTAATGTCTTTTATTTACTGTCCATTTACAAATTTAGAGAGAGAGAGAGAGAGAGAGAGAGAGAGAGAGAGAGAGAGAGAGAGAGAGAGAGAGAGAGAGAGAGAGAGAGAGAGAGAGAGAGAGAGAGAGAGAGAGAGAGAGAGAGAGAGAGAGAGAGAGAGAGAGAGAGAGAGAGAGAGAGAGAGAGAGAGAGAGAGATTTTTTAAAAGAATGAGTTTAAGAATAATAAAGTTACTTGGTAATTTGCCTCCCACTGATCAGAACAAGACTTGTCTGTAACTGGCAACAAACACCGATCATTGGATCAGGTATACTCTGGTTTCTCTTCAGATCGAATAAATCTTTCGCCTTTTACTAAAGATTTCCGTGGAGAGGAACAATTATGAGTTTCTAATAATTTTTTGATGCCTGGCTGATGCTGGGCTTGCTTGTTGGTCTAATATCAGAATTAAATTCTCTAGAATAGAAACATTTAAAACACAGGACAACGCGCTATATACCCCAATTCCATCGCCGTGCGCCTTCTATGGTTCCGAAGAAGCTGATTGTGACAAGTGGCGGCTGATTCCCGCTATGCAGCTGTAAAGACATGCGAATTAGGCTGTCCTGCTCTATAGCGGCTTCTCTCATTGTCCCGGCGGTGGGCTGTCCTTGCGCTTTTCTTTATTTGCATAACCCTAATGTAGCTCAGATAATATATATTTAGAAGTTTTTAGCTTGATAAACTCTTTCTAGTGGTGTTTGACTTCTCCTTCTTTTTTCTTTCCCAGTTCTGCACCTTATTTGGCTGTTTTTGCTTAGAAATGATTTGGTCTCCGGAGTCGCCATGAGTAGAGCAGCTTCTGGGCGCCGCCGGAGACCTCATGGAGGCCGTTGGACTGTTATACTCTGGTTTCTCTTCAGATCGAATAAATCTTTCGCCTTTTACTAAAGATTTCCGTGGAGAGGAACAATTATGAGTTTCTAATAATTTTTTGATGCCCGGCTGATGCTGGGCTTGCTTGTTGGTTTAATATCAGAATTAATATAATCTCTCTCATTATAATAAAATAAAAAAAAAAAATATATAATCATTGGGCTTCTTCTGTAAAGACACATCATAGCCTAACAAGCTTCAGTGTAATAGAGTGTTAAAGGAGAAGTAATAATATAAAACGATTATGCTTATAATCTTGTGCTCTTGTGTCGACCTCTGAGCACCATTCCTTGGTTCTACCCACCTCCGAGCACCATTCCTTGGTTCCACCTCCAAGCACCATTCCTTGGTTCCACTCTCTACCCACCTCTGAGCACCCTTCTTTGGTTACACTCTCTACCCACCTCTGAGCACCCTTCTTTGGTTCCACCCCCTACCCACCTCCAAGCACCATTCCTTGGTTCCACTCTCTACCCACCTCTGAGCACCATTCTTTGGTTCCACCCCCTACCGACCTCTCAGTAATGGATACAGAACCAAGTATCAATTTGTGGTGCTAAGTCATTTGTATGTAATTTGTTAATGATAGGAAGTAAAATAGATCCCCTGTAGCCAGCAACAATGGAGCACCCCCCCAACAGTAGATGTCTTCCAGAAACAATTGTCTCCCAGTAGCATAAGAGCCCTCCAGCTACAATAGATCCCCCACCAGTGACAACTGACCTCCCCAGCATCAATAGACCCACCAGTAAACCCCGCCACCCCTTGCCATTGCATACATTCAGAGCTAGAGTTGACGGAACTGCGTTGCCCCGCATTCCTGCTGGAAAAAAAGCCCTGATGGTACCTCCATTTTAGTTAATCCTTAAGAAATGTAGAGCGTTAAATCATTTGGAGGAACTAAGAGATATGATGGGTAAAAAACAAGGTCTCAAGAAGTGGCTAAGAAGAGAAGTGGTGTCCCCAATATCAGGATTAAACTCTAAACAAACCAGTTTAGTGTGGAAGAAGGTGCAGGTTAAAGGGGGTCACAAAGGCAGGGGGGACATTGTATGGATGGGATTACATGAATGCCGGCCAACCAGAAATGTCTGAAAATCCCGACACTTCCTGCAGCAGAGCAATGCCCTAGATCCGAATGTGGGGGAGAGAAACTAGAAGACATTTATTCTGGAGTTGCAATTTTGCGGATGACTTTAAGCCATTTCTGGCAGAAGTAGACGGGATGACTTGTTAAAACTATTCTTTGTTTACCACGGCACTGAAAATGAAGAATAAATACAAAGCAGGAATGGCATGGATCTTCTTTTCCATACTTGAAGAAGTTTTGTGTCTCATCTGCTAGCAAGACATGCAAAATCAGGATTTCTAAATGTGAACAGTCATTTTTTCTCAATCAAAAACAAATAGAAGAGCAAAAAGCGGAACTTATCTGGAAATATACTACAGTGGAACCTCAGATTACGAGTATAATCCGTTCCAGGAGAATGCTTGTAATTCAAAGCAGTCGCATATCAAAGCGAGTTTCCCCATAGAAGTCAATGGAAACGAAGATAATTCGTACCGCATTTACTTCTATTACATGCAATACCGCATGTGGCCAGAGGTGGGGGGGGCGCCGGAGAGCCTCGGAACTACTCGGGGACAGGTCGGAAAGGCTTCGGGATCACTCGGGAGCGGATTATTTCTGAGTCATTACGAATATTTCCGAATGCCTCCAAACCGTTCCAAGTGTCTGCAGTTGCTCGTCTTTCAAAGCGCTCAACCGCGTTACTCATAAACCAAGGTTCCACTGTAAATGGAAATTTTTGGTTTGCCAATATATAATATGATTTATTAAATGATAGGGAAATATTTATGTCAATTTGAATTTTACAAATCTTTAACTGGCTTTCTTCAAATGCAGTAATGTTACTATGTATATCATTTTGATGTTTAAATATATATTTTGATAACTTCCCGCATGCTCCATTTTTGGTAAGTGCCGTCCTATTCCACTCTCAGGGATCCTTTATAAAGCACAGGACAACGCGCTATATACCCCAATTCCATCGCCGTGCGCCTTCTATGGTTCCGAAGAAGCTGATTGCGACAAGTGGCGGCTGATTCCCGCTATGCAGCTGTAAAGACATGCGAATTAGGCTGTCCTGCTCTATAGCGGCTTCTCTCATTGTCCCGGCGGTGGGCTGTCCTTGCGCTTTTCTTTATTTGCATAACCCTAATGTAGCTCAGATAATATATATTTAGAAGTTTTTAGCTTGATAAACTCTTTGACTTCTCCTTCTTTTTCTTTCCCAGTTCTGCACCTTATTTGGCTGTTTTTTCTTAGAAATGATTTGGTCTCCGGAGTCGCCATGAGTAGAGCAGCTTCTGGGCGCCGCCGGAGACCTCATGGAGGCCATTGGACTGTTATACTCTGGTTTCTCTTCAGATCGAATAAATCTTTCGCCTTTTACTAAAGATTTCCGTGGAGAGGAACAATTATGAGTTTCTAATAATTTTTTGATGCCCGGCTGATGCTGGGCTTGCTTGTTGGTTTAATATCAGAATTTATATAATCTCTCTCACTATAACAAAATATAATCAATGGGGCTCGTTCTGTAAAGACACATCATAGCCTAACAAGCTTCGGTGTTATAGACTGTTAAAGGAGAAGTAATAAAAAAAGATTACACTTATAATCTTGTGCTCTTGTGTCCACCTCCGAGCACCATTCCTTGGTTCCAACCCCTACCCACCTCCGAGCACCATTCCTTGGTTCCACCCCCTACCCACCTCCAAGCACCATTCCTTGGTTCCACCCCCTACCCACCTCCGAGCACCATTCCTTAGTTCCACCCCCTACCCACCTCCGAGCACCATTCCTTGGTTCCACCCCCTACCCACCTCCGAGCACCATTCCTTGGTTCCAACCCCTACCCACCTCCGAGCACCATTCCTTGTTTCCACCCCCTACCCACCTCCGAGCACCATTCCTTGGTTCCACCCCCTACCCACCTCCGAGCACCATTCCTTAGTTCCACCCCCTACCCACCTCCGAGCACCATTCCTTGGTTCCACCCCTACCCACCTCCGAGCACCATTCCTTGGTTCCACCCCCTACCCACCTCCGAGCACCATTCCTTGGTTCCAAACCCTACCCACCTCCGAGCACCATTCCTTGTTTCCACCCCCTACCCACCTCCGAGCACCATTCCTTGGTTCCACCCCCTACCCACCTCCGAGCACCATTCCTTAGTTCCACCCCCTACCCACCTCCGAGCACCATTCCTTGGTTCCACCCCCTACCCACCTGCGAGCACCATTCTTTGGTTCCACCCCCTACCCACCTCCGAGCACCATTCTTTGGTTCCACCCCCTACCCACCTCCGAGCACCATTCTTTGGTTCCACCCCCTACTCACCTCCGAGCACCATTCCTTGGTTCCACCCCCTACCCACCTCTCAGTAATGGAGAAAGAACCAAGTATCAATTTGTGGTGCTAAGTAATTTGTATGTAATTTGTTAATGATAGGAAGTAAAATAGATCCCCTTTAGCCAGCAACAATAGACCTCTCCCTCAACAGTAGATGTCTTCCAGAAATGATTGTCTCCCAGTAGCACAAGAGCCCCCAGCAACAATAGATCCCCCCACCAGCGACAACTGACCTCTCCAGCAACAATAGACTCTCCCCCTGTAAAAATAGATCCCCTCCAGCAAAAATAGATCCCCCAGCAGCCAGCTTCAATAGCTAGAGATGCCGGAACTGCGTTCCTTCTGAAAAAAAGCCCTGATGGTACCTCAGCAGGTGAGAAGTGGCGGCTGATTCCCGCTATGCAGCTGTAAAGACATGCAAATTAGGCTGTCCTTCTACCATTGTAAGATATGGCAGCTTGCCATGGACAAAACCAAAGCCCCAAACTTGCATGCCCACACACCTCTGTGGGATAACTCTCAACTACCCGAGCGATTCACAGTGCCCGACCAAGCCCTTTGGATCGCCAAGGGAATATTATTTCTCTCACAGGTACTGAGAAGCGGTTCAGTCAGACATTTCCAGGCCCTTAAAGATGACTTTGACCCCCCCATCCGAATGTTATTCTGCTACTTCCAGCTCCGGCATGCTCTCAACTCCCAATTCACTGGATCCGTCCCCAGGTTGGAGTCACTACCCCCTGTGGTCGTGATCCAAGGACAGGACCCCAAGGGACTGATCTCCTTCTTCTACAACCATCTCATACTGCCTGAGGCCACCTCGCTAGCACACAGACTGAAATCCAAATGGGAGGTGGACCTGGGAGTTGTGGAGCATGAGGACTGGGAGGAAGCATTGGCCGTCTCCAAGATGGTATCCCCCAAACTGTATACATCCTGCACAGATCATATCTCCGAGCTCCGAACCGTTCCAAGTGTCCGCAGTTGCTCGTCTTTCAAAGCGCTCAACCGCGTTACTCGTAAACCAAGAGTCTGGTTTGGAGCCGAGGGCGCAGCCCTGAAGTCCTGGGAAGAAAGACTGGCTAAGATGCGACAGAAGATTGGACTTTGGAGCCTCAGAGAACTCACCATCGAAGGAAAAACACTGGTACTCCGCAGCGAGATTCTCCCTGTGTTGCAGTACCTCGCCCAGGCCTGGCCCCCCCGGGTTAACACCTGCAAGGCCATCGCCAGGGCGGTGTTTCACTTCATCTGGAGCTCCAAAATGGACAGAGTGAAGCGTTCGGTTATGTTCAAGGAACCTCTCAAAGGCGGTAAAGGCGTGCCTGACATTGCCACTTTACTGAGGGTCTTCTTTGCCTGTAACTGCATCCGTTGATTGACAGAACTGTGGACTCTGGCGGTAACTCCATGTCCCGTTTTTTCCTCCTGCCTCTCTGGAGGTCCCTTGGATGGGACAAATGGGATAGCTCCATCCCCTACAACTGGGACACTCCTTGGTACTACTTGGACACTTTCAAGTTTATTAAGGAGCAGGGGCTACATGGAGTGAAGCCCGACTTGTGGAAGCCAAAAACTATCCACAAGTTGATCAGAGCATCGGACATCGTCGAGACCATTCCAGGCCTCCCTTCAGCCACTTGCAAAGTGGTCTGGAGGAACGTTTCTTCAAAGAGACTCACCAACAGGCACAAAGATCTGGCATGGATGGCAATCCAAGGGGGGTTGCCACTCAGGACATTTATGCATGCCAGAAACCTGTGCAGATACAGACACTGCCCCTTTTGCATCATCCAGGAGGAAACTGCTTTGCATGTTTTCTGGGAGTGTCCCTTTGCACAGGGCCTGTTGAGGGTCCTGGAACCTGATCTCAAAGACTTTGTACCTCAGACGGCAATCACACACTTTGGTGTGTTGAACGGACTATTCTGTGGGACTCACTCACAGGAGGACATTGACAGTGCCTGGCGGGTGCTGTGTTGCTTAAAGGACGCTGTTTGGTGCGCCAGAAAGCGCCTCATCCACCAGCGGGAGAGGATGTCCATCGAGGACTGACGCAGACTGGTTCACAGCCTGCTCAGAGACTATAACTTGATGGACTTCAAGGAGGAAGAGGAGGACTGAATTTGTTGTTCCCCCCACCCTCTCCCACTCTATGTATCCATGGGCAGTTCAATAAAGCTTCGGGCCTGTGAACTCTTTCCCCTCACCACCCCACCCCCACCCCTACCCCCTCACATCACACCCATTGCCTATTGAATTGCCACTGACTGAAGATGACAGATGAAGAAAACCGTTAAATGTTATTGATGTAATGCTTACAGGGTAATGCGGCGTCATGCATGATGTGATGTTTCGGGGTATCAGTACTCTGCGCAACACATCAGGCATCATACCGCAGGATGAATGTAATTTAATGTATGCTTGATGATGAATGTACCCTGTTCAAAGTATTTGTTTTTTGTATATTTTCTTGAAAAATAAAGTATACATTTTCAATCAAAAACTCGTAAACCAAGATTTCACTGTAAATGGATATTTTTGGTTTGCCAATATATAATATGATTTATTAAATGATAGGGAAATATTTATGTCAATTTGAATTTTACAAATCTTTAACTGGCTTTCTTCAAATGCAGTAATCTTACTATGTATATCATTTTGATGTTTAAATATATATTTTGATAACTTCCCGCATGCTCCATTTTTGGTAAGTGCCGTCCTATTCCACTCTCAGGGATCCTTTATAAAGCACAGGGCAACGCGCTATATACCCCAATTCCATCGCCGTGCGCCTTCTATGGTTCCGAAGAAGCTGATTGCGACAAGTGGCGGCTGATTCCCGCTATGCAGCTGTAAAGACATGCGAATTAGGCTGTCCTGCTCTATAGCGGCTTCTCTCATTGTCCCGGCGGTGGGCCGTCCTTGCGCTTTTCTTTATTTGCATAACCCTAATGTAGCTCAGATAATATATATTTAGAAGTTTTTAGCTTGATAAACTCTTTCTAGTGGTGTTTGACTTCTCCTTCTTTTTTCTTTCCCAGTTCTGCACCTTATTTGGCTGTTTTTGCTTAGAAATGATTGGGTCTCCGGAGTCGCCATGAGTAGAGCAGCTTCTGGGCGCCGCCGGAGACCTCATGGAGGCCGTTGTATTGTTATACTCTGGTTTCTCTTCAGATCGAATAAATCTTTCGCCTTTTACTAAAGATTTCCGTGGAGAGGAACAATTATGAGTTTCTTAGAATTTTTTGATGTCCGGCTGATGCTGGGCTTGCTTGTTGGTTTAATATCAGAATTAAATTCTCTAGAATAGAAACATTTCACTTTATGTATTTAGATATTCCGTTTGTACAGATACGATCGATGGTACTGCTGAACTAAATACTTCTTGTTTGATTTTTTTAATTTAAGTGACATACAAAGTTGCAGTCGTAGTGGAAAGGTAAACTATAAAAATGAAATGGCACAAATAAACCAAAACTAATTTTCCAGTCTTTTGTTAAAACCAAATCATTATATCTGATGGAGGGTGGAAAAGAGGAAATGATGGGGGTGAAAACTGATATAAAATATCACCAGTCAATAAACAAACAATTGATTTTGATGACATAATATAGTAATAGAAATCAATTCAACTCCCAGAATAAATCGTCATTTTTTTTCAATCATTTCAAAGACTTTCAAGCAGAAACAAAGTGGAGAAAGTTATTTTTTTTTCTTTTGGCGTAAAAGTGCATCATTTTTATATAATCAGTCGTTTCTTTTGCATTATTTATTTCTCAAATTTTTTTTGCCTTACTAAAGTGCTACTCAGAATGTGAATGTCACACGAAGAGACCATTTTAAGGTTTCACTTTCTTTAAATCATTGTGGTTTTTTTTTTCATGTGTATATTTTATTAAATGCTCGTGTGTAGATTAGGAACTGCTTTGAGTTGATTGGGTGAGGTAGTTGAAGAGTGCGATTGCCCCTCCCCCCTCTGAATTCTCCTTTCACCAGACGCCATTGGCTGCTTAGTCACTTCTCATCTCCATAATTACCCAGCATGCTCCTCATACTATGCTTTTTATATTTTTTAATGTCTTTTATTTACTGTCCATTTAAAATTTTAAAGTGAGTGTGTGTGTGTGTGTATATATATACAGTAAAATATCTTCTTTTTTTTTTTTTTTAAAGAATGAGTTTAAGAATAATAAAGTTACTTGGTAAATTGCCTCCCACTGATCTGAACAAGACTTGTCTGTAACTGGCAACAAACAGCGATCATTGGATCAGGTATACTCTGGTTTCTCTTCAGATCGAATAAATCTTTCGCCTTTTACTAAAGATTTCCGTGGAGAGGAACAATTATGAGTTTCTAATAATTTTTTGATGCCCGGCTCATGCTGGGCTTGCTTGTTGGTTTAATATCAGAATTTATATAATCTCTCTCATTATAACGAAATATAATCAATGTGGCTCGTTCTGTAAAGTCACATCATAGCCTAACAAGCTTTGGTGTAATAGAGTGTTAAAGGAGAAGTAATAAAAAAAAAGGATTATGCTTATAATCTTGTGCTCTTGTGTCCACCTCCGAGCACCATTCCTTGGTTCCACCCCCTACCTACCTCTGAGCACCATTCCTTGGTTCCACCCCCCTACCCACCTCCGAGCACCATTCCTTGGTTCCACCCCCTACCCACCTCCGAGCACCATTCCTTGGTTCCACTCTCTACCCACCTCCGAGCACCATTCCTTGGTTCCACTCTCTACCTACCTCTGAGCACCATTCCGTGGTTCCACCCCCCTACCCACCTTCGAGCACCATTCCTTGGTTCCACCCCCTACCCACCTCCGAGCACCATTCCTTGGTTCCACCCCCTACCCACCCCCGAGCACCATTCCTTGGTTCCACTCTCTACCTACCTCTGAGCACCATTCCGTGGTTCCACCCCCTACCCACCTCCGAGCACCATTCCTTGGTTCCACCCCCTACCCACCTCCGAGCACCATTCCTTGGTTCCACCCCCTACCCACCTCTGAGCACCATTCCTTGGTTCCACCCCCTACCCACCTCCGAGCACCATTCCTTGGTTCCACTCTCTACCCACCTCCAAGCACCATTCTTTGGTTCCACCCCCTACCCACCTCTGAGCACCATTCCTTGGTTCCACTCTCTACCTACCTCTGAGCACCATTCCGTGGTTCCACCCCCCTACCCACCTCCGAGCACCATTCCTTGGTTCCACCCCCTACCCACCTCCGAGCACCATTCCGTGGTTCCACCCCCCACCCCACCTCCGAGCACCATTCCTTGGTTCCACCCCCTACCCACCTCCGAGCACCATTCCTTGGTTCCACCCCCTACCTACCTCTGAGCACCATTCCTTGGTTCCACCCCCTACCCACCTCTGAGCACCATTCCTTGGTTCCACCCCCTACCCACCTCCGAGCACCATTCCTTGGTTCCACTCACCTCTGATTACCATTCCTTGGTTCCACCCCCTACCCACCTCTGAGCACCGTTCCTCGGTTCCACCCCCTACCCACCTCTGAGCACCATTCCTTGATTCCACCCCCCTCCGAGCACCATTCCTTGGTTCCACTCTCTACCCACCTCTCAGTAATGGATACAGAACCAAGTATCAATTTGTGGCGCTAAGTAATTTATATGTAATTTGTTAATGATAGGAAGTAAAATAGATCCCCTGTAGCCAGCAACAATGGAGCACCCCCCGCAACAATAGATATCTCCCTCAACAGTAGATGTCTTCCATAAACGATTGTCTCCCAGTAGCACAAGAGCCCCCAGCAACAATAGATCCCCCACTAGTGACAACTGACCTACCCTGCAACAATAGACCCCCCCCTGTAAAAATAGATCCCCTCCAGCTACAATAGATCCTCCAGCAGCCAGCATCAATAGACCCTCCAGTAAACCCCGCCACCCCTTGCCATTGCATACATTCAGAGCTAGAGGTGCCGGAACTGCGTTGCCCCGCGTTCCTGCTGAAAAAAAGCCCTGATGGTACCTCAATTTTACTTAATCCTTGGGAAATGTAGAGAGTTAAATTATTTGGAGGAACCAAGAGATATGATGGGTAAAAAACATCTGAAGAAGTGGCTAAGAAGAGAAGTGGTGTCCCCAATATCAGGATTAAACTCTAAACAAACCAGTTTAGTGTGGAAGAAGGTGCAGGTTAAAGGGGGTCACAAAGGCAGGGGGGGCATTGTATGGATGGGATTACATGAATGCCGGCCAACCAGAAATGTCTGAAAATCCCTACACTTCCTGCAGCAGAGCAATGCCCTAGATCCGAATGTGGGGGAGAGAAACTAGAAAACATTTATTCTGGAGTTGCGATTTTGCGGATGACTTTAAGCCATTTCTGGCAGAAGTAGACGGGATGACTTGTTAAAACTATTCTTTGTTTACCACGGCACTGAAAATGAAGAATAAATACAAAGCAGGAATGGCGTGGATCTTCTTTTCCATACTTGAAGAAGTTTTGTGTCTTATCTGCTAGCAAGACATGCAAAATCAGGATTTCTAAATGTGAACAGTCATTTTTTTCTCAATCAAAAACAAATAGAAGAGCAAAAAGCTGAACTTATCTGGAAATATACTACAGTGGAGCCTCAGATTACGAGCATAATCCGTTCCAGGAGAATGCTTGTAATCCAAAGCACTCGCATATCAAAGCGAGTTTCCCCATAGAAGTCAATGGAAACGAAGATAATTCGTACCGCATTTACTTCTATTACATGCAATACCGCATGTGGCCAGAGGTGCGGGGGGGCGCCGTAGAGCCTCGGAAATACTCGGGGACAGCTCGGAAAGGCTTCGGAAACACTCGGGAACAGAGAATTTCAGAGTCATTACGAATATTTCCGAAAGTCTCCGAACCGTTCCGAGTGTCCGCGGCACCCCCGCACATCTGGCCAAATGCAGTACTGCACCGCCCATTAGCTGGAAGTCTGCTCATTTTGCGAGATAACACACTCACAACCTCAGAATTAGTCAGAATTAAAAAAAAAAAATTTGCTTGTCTTTCAAAACACTGAACCGCGTTACTCGTAAACCAAGGCTCCACTGTAAATGGAAATTTTTGGTTTGCCAATATATAATATGATTTATTAAATGATAGGGAAATATTTATGTCAATTTGCATTTTACAAATCTTTAACTGGCTTTCTTCAAATGCAGTAATGTTACTATGTATATCATTTTGATGTTTAAATATATATTTTGATAACTTCCCGCATGCTCCATTTTTGGTAAGTGCCGTCCTATTCCACTCTCAGGGATCCTTTATAAATCACAGGACAACGCGCTATATACCCCAATTCCATCGCCGTGCGCCTTCTATGGTTCCGAAGAAGCTGATTGTGACAAGTGGCGGCTGATTCCCGCTATGCAGCTGTAAAGACATGCGAATTAGGCTGTCCTGCTCTATAGCGGCTTCTCTCATTGTCCCGGCGGTGGGCCGTCCTTGCGCTTTTCTTTATTTGCATAACCCTAATGTAGCTCAGATAATATATATTTAGAAGTTTTTAGCTTGATAAACTCTTTCTAGTGGTGTTTGACTTCTCCTTCTTTCTCTTTCCCAGTTCTGCACCTTATTTGGCTGTTTTTCCTTAGAAATGATTTGGTCTCCGGAGTCGCCATGAGTAGAGCAGCTTCTGGGTGCCGCCGGAGACCTCATGGAGGCCGTTGGACTGTTATACTCTGGTTTCTCTTCAGATCGAATGAATCTTTCGCCTTTTACTAAAGATTTCCGTGGAGAGGAACAATTATGAGTTTCTAATAATTTTTTGATGCCCGGCTGATGCTGGGCTTGCTTGTTGGTTTAATATCAGAATTAAATTCTCTAGAATAGAAACATTTCAATTTATGTATTTAGATATTCTGTTTGTACAGATACGATCGATGGTACTGCTGAACTAAATACTTCTTGTTTGATTTTTTTTTTATTTAAGTGACATACAAAGTTGCAGTCGTAGTGGAAAGGTAAACTATTAAAATAAAATGGCAAAAATAAACCAAGACAAATTTTCCAGTCTTTTTTGTTAAAACCAAATCATTATATCTGATGGAGGGTGGAAAAGAGGAAATGATGGGGGTGAAAACTGATATAAAATATCACCAGTCAATAAACAGAAACAGATAATATAGTAATAGAAATCAATTCAACTCCCAGAATAAATCGTCATTTTTTTTCAATCATTTCAAAGACTTTCAAGCAGAAACAAAGTGGAGAAAGTTATTTGTTTTTCTTTTGGCGTAAAAGTGCATAACTTTTATATAATCAGTCGTTTCTTTTGCATTATTTATTTCTCAATTTTTTTTTTTTTTCATTGCTAAAGTGCTACTCAGAATGTGAATGTCACACGAAGAGACCATTTTAAGGTTTCACTTTCTTTAAATCATTGTGTTTTTTTTTTCACATGTATATTTTATTAAATGCTCGTGTGTAGATTAGGAACTGCTTTGATTGGGTGAGGTAGTTGAAGAGTGCGATTGCCCCTCCCCCCTCTGAATTCTCCTTTGACCAGACGCCATTGGCTGCTTAGTCACTTCTCATCTCCATAATTACCCAGCATGCTCCTCATACTATGCTTTTTATATTTTCTAATGTCTTTTATTTACTGTACATTTAAAAATTTTAATTGTGTGTGTGTATGAGAGATATATCTATATCTTTTTTTTTTATTTTTTTTTTTTTTTATTTTTTTAAAGAATGAGTATAAGACTGCTAAAGTTACTTGGTAAATTGCCTCCCACTTATCTGAACAAGACTTGTCTGTAACTGGCAACAAACACCGATCATCCAATCAGGTATACTCTGGTTTCTCTTCAGATCGAATAAATCTTTCGCCTTTTACTAAAGATTTCCGTGGAGAGGAACAATTATGAGTTTCTAATAATTTTTTGATGCCCGGCTGATGCTGGGCTTGCTTGTTGGTTTAATATCAGAATTTATATTATCTCTCTCATTATAATGAAACATAATCAATGGGGCTTGTTCTGTAAAGACACATCATAGCCTAACAAGCTTTGGTGTAATAGAGTGTTAAAGGAGAAGTAAAAAAAAAAAAAAAAAGCATGTACATATCTCCATGCTGCAGCTGTCCCCCCGCCAGCTATAAGCCCAAGAACTGATCGATCGCATGACCTCTGATTGCTCGGTTCTCAATCCTCTCGGAGCAGAGTGTGTTCAACTTTAGAGAGCTCTGCACCTGCTGAAACTAACTGGTTTACTGGGCTGGGAAAGGCGGTACAGCTGGTTTCAGCTCTGTGAAGCATGCTGAGAGCTGGAGACAGCTGCCAATCAAGCATGCGGGGTGTATCACTACAATATGGTCGGGATCCTTCCAGAGCCTAAAGTGTGTGACGTCAGCTAAAAGTGGGCAATAGCAAAAATGAGTGCACTCCCGTGACCCAGAAGAGAAGTATGGCCAAAAATGCTTTGTCCATACTTCCCTTCTAAGACAATACCCTGGAATTTATATTCATTTTTTAAAACGCCTCATCTAATCACCATGGAACATTGAAGTTCAAAGAACAGGCTGGAGCTGGTTGGTAAGAGGCCATCTAAAATAGAAGAACATACCTAGAAAGGGGTGGAGGCCTTCGTCTTTGTTAGGGATGAGGCTTCGCTGGGGAGCACAAGGATCTTTGTGATGATTTGTTTAATTTTCTTCATGTTTGTCACTTGCACTTATTTATGTGATCAAAAATAATGTAAACCTAATTGCACTCTAATAAACTCTGAATGCACATAAAAAAGCATATCAGACCCCCCAAAAAATATCTCACTATTGCCCAGCTTGGGGTATCTACACATTTGATTGTTTCTTCTTTTTATGTGCTTTTAGAGTTTATTAAAGTATATTTTGGGTTTACATTATTTTTGATCACTTGGAGGTAGCACCACATTTTTTTATTATTTACTATTCTTATTTGTGGGGACAGAATATAGTGTTGTCAGCTGACTTGGATGAGAAGCAAAAAAATAATTCTCAAAGCAAATGTACAGAATTTGGAAGGAAAAAAATGTACTAGCTATGTCCTCTGTGACGGGGATCATAGCTTTCCGGTAAGCAGTGATTTCACTCAGTTTGGTGGCGGTTTACACGTTCTACACAATTCTGGAGCATTTAATCTTAGGATCAATGGATATTTATTCCTGAGTGGGACATTCACTTCATTGCACGGGTGTTTTGCATTGATTTTATCAGTTATTGGACTTACATTTTTTGTAATACATGTTTATACACTTTTTTCATTAACAGTTATCACTTTATCAATTAAGCATTAATTTGTATTTCCAATCCACACTGTTGGTGTTTATTATGCATTTTGTTCTTTTTGTTTACACATTTTGTATGGTGATTTCTTTTCTCAATTGAATTTCATCACTGAGAAGCACCTTATTAGGTATTAATTCTTTTGAGATGCAGGAAGATTGGTGAATTAACCTGAGCATTCAGTGTATTCGCCATTCTTTCACACTATATTGGGCGAGCGCAGCTTTTTTGGTTTTCTTGTATTGTTTTTGCTGTTATTATAGAACACAGTTTAGTTGCCGCTGTCCATTGGTCCTTAAAAAAAAAAAAGACCATCTTTGTTCTGGTGTAGATACACCTGAGTGTTTGGGACATTAACGCAGTTTCTTTTTCCAAATGTTTCTATTTAAAATGAAAGATTTCCTCACCTCCGTAGTGTCAGAACGGGAGGAAGTGGAGGGAGAAGCCAAGAATTGTAAACTTTTACAAGAAGCTTTTTTGTGGTCATAAATGTCCAGAAGAAATGACGGAGTTCTGCTCTATTCTGGAACTTATCGCATGAAGGGATAGAAGTTTTGTCCAGTTACAGGAGAGGAAATCTTTGCTGATGTGGGAAGTATGGCGGCGGTGGGGGCGGGGGGGTTATGGGGCGGGGGGGTTATGGGGGGGGGGTTGGGGTCTACCCGTTGGATTCTATAAGAAAGTCTGGAGCTTTATTGCTGAGCACATCCTGGAAATCATACAATATATCTTTATTACAGGGAATATCCCGGATACGATGAGGCAGAGAGGTTCATCTCTAATATATAAAAAAGGTGACAGAAGAGAGAGAATCTCAGATAACCTTATTTTCTTATGTGACCTGATTTATTACACCCAAATAAATAACAACCAGATAAATAACCCGACTAAAGTAATAGAAACATTAGACCTGATGAAGGCCTTCCATACAGGATCGCTCACTCTCTTTTCAAAGTGATCCATAAGAAAATCTCCTGTCGGGGATTGAAGGCCTTTACAGTGGAATAACGAGGCAGATTCTCATAAATGGGGAAATAAGTGAGAGCTTCACCATCCAATCGAGACTAGGACGGGGTCCCCGCGCCCCCCCGAGCCCCCCAACCCCGCTCTCCCCGCTGGATTTTATGTTATCGAACCTCTATAGAAATATGTTCAAAAAGACAAACTTTTTCGGTTTGTTTGCTCCAGGGAGTGGCGGACAAGGGGTTAAAGCCATGGCCTTTATGGAGGATTTTGTTTTCTTGGGTCAGACACAACGAGATCTTCAGGCCGGGTTCTCACCATTGCAAATTGGATGTGAATTCCCTGCATCTAATTCGCAATAGCAGGAGATTTTCACTGGCTCTCTATGGGTTGGTTCACATATCTCCGCAGCCGGTCCGGTGTGTTTTGAATACTGTGCGTCTTTTGGTCTGTTTTTAGATCCGAATTCAGACAAAAAAATTTGGCCTGAAATCGTGAACCAGGACGCACCGGACCCCCACTGTGAACCGCATGCGGATCATACGTGAACCCAACTTAATAGAGCCACATGTTTACATGTTAAAATCTTTTGTTCAACATCAGGAATGGCAGTTCCATCGCCGTGTGCCTTCTATGGTTCCGAAGAAGCTGATTGTGACAAGTGGCGGCTGATTCCCGCTATGCAGCTGTAAAGACATGCAGATTAGGCTGTCCTGCTCTATAGCGGCTTCTCTCATTGTCCCCGGCGGGGGCCGTCCTTGCGCTTTTCTTTATTTGCATAACCCTAATGTAGCTCAGATAATATATATTTAGAAGTTTTTAGCTTGATAAACTCTTTCTAGTGGTGTTTGACTTCTTCTTTTTCTTTCCCAGTTCTGCACCTTATTTGGCTGTTTTTGCTTAGAAATGATTTGGTCTCCGGAGTCGCCATGAGTAGAGCAGCTTCTGGGCGCCGCCGGAGACCTCATGGAGGCCGTTGGACTGTTATACTCTGGTTTCTCTTCAGATCGAATAAATCTTTCGCCTTTTACTAAAGATTTCCGTGGAGAGGAACAATTATGAGTTTCTAATAATTTTTTGATGCCCGGCTGATGCTGGGCTTGCTTGTTGGTTTAATATCAGAATTAATTCTCTAGAATAGAAACATTTCAATTTATTTATTTACTGTATATACTCGAGTATAAGCCGAGTTTTTCAGCACATTTTTTTGTGCTGAAGGTGCCCCCCCCCCCCCCCCCCCTCGGCTCCTACTTGAGTCAAGCACTTTTCTGCAGCAGAAAATGACATTTTCCCACTTTGGGACCCCGTATGTCGGGGCCTCTTAGTGCTAGGAACCCCATCCACTGGGTTTGCACACCAAATTTGGGGTTCCTAGCACTAAGAGGCCCTGAGATACGGGGTCCCAAAGTCGGAAAATGTCATTCTCTGCTGTAGAAAAGTGCTTGACATTTTCCAAACTGACTTTGGGGCCCCTCCTATCTCGGGGCCACTTGGTAATAAGAACCCCATCTTTGGATATTGTGCTAGTTCGGCTGAGTTTGCATACCAAATTTGGGGTTCCTAGCACCAAGTGGCCCCAAGATACGGGGCCCCAAATCGGTCAACAGTGTTTATCTGCAGCAATGTCATTTCAGGACCCTTTGGGTCCAGAGACCCCAAATTGGCTGCAGCTAGGGGGCATCTGGGAACCCTTAACTACTGAGTTTGAAGTTTGGGGGACCTATGGCTGCAAATGGGCACAGTGAGGCTGCAAATGGGCATTGTTGACCCTCTTTTCCACTTACAGTAGCTGCGCATTTCTGACCCTAGGCTTATACTCGAGTCAATACGTTTTTCCATTTTTTTTGTGGTAAAATTAGGTGCTGCGGCTTATATTTGGGTCGGCTTATACTCAAGTATCTACAGTAGTTATTCCGTTTGTACAGATACTATTGTACTGCTGAACTAAATACTTCTTGTTTGATTTTTTTTATTTAAGTGACATACAAAGTTGCAGTCGTAGTGGAAAGGTAAACTAAAAAAATTAAATGGCAAAAATAAACCAAGACTAATTTTCCAGTCTTTTTGTTAAAAACCAAATCATTATATCTGATGGAGGGTGGAAAAGAGGAAATGATGGGGGTGAAAACTGATATAAATTATCACCAGTTAATAAACAAACAATTGATTTTGATGACATAATATAGTAATAGAAAGAAATTCAACTCCTAAAAAAGATTGTAATTTTTTCAATCATTTCAAGGACTTTCAAGCAGAAACAAAGTGGAGAAAGTTATTTGTTTTTCTTTTGGCATAAAAGTGCATCATTTTTATATAATCAGTCGTTTCTTTTGCATCATTTATTTCTCAATTTTTTTTTCTCATTACTAAAGTGCTACTCAGAATGTGAATGTCACACGAAGAGACCATTTTAAGGTTTCACTTTCTTTAAATCATTGTGTTTTTATTTTAAATTTTTTTTCACATGTATATTTTATTAAATGCTCGTGTGTAGATTAGGAACTGCTTTGAGTTGATTGGGTGAGGTAGTTGAAGAGTGCGATTGCCCCTCCCCCCTCTGAATTCTCCTTTGACCAGACGCCATTGTCTGCTTAGTCACTTCTCATCTCCATAATTACCCAGCATGCTCCTCATACTATGCTGTTTATATTTTCTATTGTCTTTTATTTACTGTCCATTTAAAAATGTTCATTTTATTTATATATATATAGACAGAGATATCTTTTTTTTTTTTTTTTTTTAAAGAATGAGTTTAAGAATAATAAAGTTACTTAGTAAATTGCCTCCCACTGGTCTGAACAAGACTTGTCTGTAACTGGCAACAAACAGCGATCATTCGATCAGGTATACTCTGGTTTCTCTTCAGATCGAATAAATCTTTCGCCTTTTACTAAAGATTTCCGTGGAGAGGAACAATTATGAGTTTCTAATAATTTTTTGATGCCCGGCTGATGCTGGGCTTGCTTGTTGGTTTAATATCAGAATAAATATAATCTCTCTCATTATAACGAAATATAATCAATGGGGCTTCTTCTGTAAAGACACATCATAGCCTAACAAGCTTCGTGTAATAGAGTGTTAAAGGAGAAGTAAAAAAATAAAATAAACATGTACATATCTCCATGCTGCAACTGTCCCCCGGCCAGTTATAAGCTCAAGAACTGATCGATCACATGACCTCTGATTGCTCAGTTCTCGATCCTCTCGGAGCAGAGTGCGGTGACCTTTAGAGAGCTCTGCACCTGCTGAAACTAACTGGTTTACTGGGCTGGGAAAGGCGGTACAGCTGGTTTCAGCTCTGTAAAGCATGCTGAGAGCTGGAGACAGCTGCCAATCAGGCATGCGGGGTGTATCACTACAATATGGTCGGGATCCTTCCAGAGCCTGAAGGGTGTGACTTCAGCTAAAAGTGGGCAATAGCAAAAATGAGTGCACTCCCGTGACCCAGAAGAGAAGTATGGCCAAAAATGCTTTGTCCATACTTCCCTTCTAAGACAATACCCGGAATTTATATTCATTCTTTAAAACGCCTCAATCTAATCACCATGGAACATTGAAGTTCAAAGAACAGGATGGAACTAGTTGGTAAGTGGCCATCTAAAATAGAAGAACATACCTAGAAAGGGGTGGAGGCCTTCGTCTTTGTTAGGGATGAGGCTTCGCTGGGACTGGGGAGCACAAGGATCTTTGTGATGATTTGTTTGATTTTCTTCATGTTTGTCACTTGCAATTATTTATGTGATCAAAAATAATGTAAACCTAATTGCACTCTAATAAACTCTGAATGTATATAAAAAAGCATATCAGACCCCCCCCCCCCAAAAAAAATATCTCACTATTGCCCAGCTTGGGGTATCTACACATTTGATTGTTTCTTCTTTTTATGTGCTTTTAGAGTTTATCAAAGTGTATTTTGGGTTTACATTATTTTTGATCACTTGGAGGTAGAATCATATATTTTTTGATTATTTACTATTCTTATTTGTGGGGACAGAATATAGTGTTGGCAGCTGACTTGGATGAGAAGCAAAAATATAATTCTCAAAGCAAATGTACAGAATTTGGAAGGAAAAAAATGTACTAGCTATGTCCTCTGTGACGGGGATCATAGCTTTCCGGTAAGCAGTGATTTCAGTCAGTTTGGTGGCGGTTTACACGTTCTACACAATTCTGGAGCATTTAATCTTAGGATCAATGGATATTTATTCCTGAGTGGGACATTCACTTCATTGCACGGGTGTTTTGCATTGATTTTATCAGTTATTGGACTTTAATTTTTTGCAATACATGTTTATACACTTTTTTCATTAACAGTTATCACTTTATCAATTAAGCATTAATTTGTATTTCCAATCCACACTGTTGGCGTTTATTATGCATTTTGTTCTTTTTGTTTACACATTTTGTATGGTGATTTCTTTTATCAATTGAATTTCATCACTGAGAAGCACCTTTTTAGGTATTAATTCTTTTGAGATGCAGGAAGATTGGTGAATTATCCTGAGCAATCAGTGTATTCGCCATTCTTTCACACTATATTGGGCAAGCGCAGCTTTTTTGGTTTTCTTGTATTGTTTTTGCTGTTATTATAGAACACAGTTTAGTTGCCGCTGTCCATTGGTCCTTAAAAAAAAAAAAAAAAAAAAGACCATCTTTGTTCTGGTGTAGATACACCTGAGTGTTTGGGACCTTAGCGCAGTTTCTTTTTCCAAATTTTTCTATTTAAAATGAAAGATTTCCTCACCTCAGTAGCTTCAGAACGGGAGGAAGTGGAGGGAGAAGCCAAGAATTGTAAACTTTTACAAGAAGCTTTTTCGTGGTCATAAATGTCCAGAAGAAATGACGGAGTTCTGCTCTATTCTGGAACTTATCGCATGAAGGGATAGAAGTTTTGTCCAGTTACAGGAGAGGAAATCTTTTCTGCTGTGGGAAGTATGGCGGCGGTGGGGGCAGGTGGGTTATGGGGGGGGGGATGGGGGGGTCTACCTGTTGGATTCTATAAGAAAGTCTGGAGCTTTATTGCTGAGCACATCCTGGAAATCATACAATATATCTTTATTACAGGGAATATCCCGGATACGATGAGGCAGAGGAGTTCATCTCTAATATATAAAAAAGGTGACAGAAGAGAGAGAATCTCAGATAACCTTATTTTCTTATGTGACCTGATTTATTACACCCAAATAAATAACAACCAGATAAATAACCCGACTAAAGTAATATAAACATTAGACCTCATGGAGGCCTTCCATACAGGATCGCACACTTTCTTTTCAAAGTGATCCATAAGAAAATCTCCTGTCGGGGATTGAAGGCCTTTACAGTGGAATAACGAGGCAGATTCTCATAAATGGGTAAATAAGTGAGAGCTTCACCATCAAATCGAGATTAGGACGGGGTCCCCCGCGCCCCCCGAGCCCCCCAACCCCGCTCTCCCCGCTGTTTTTTATGTTATCGAACCTCTATAGAAATATGTTCAAAAAGACAAACTTTTTCGGTTTGTTTGCTCCAGGGAGTGGCGGACAAGGGGTTAAAGCCATGGCCTGTAGGAGGATTTTGTTTTCTTGGGTCAGACACAACGAGATCTTCAGGCCGGGTTCTCACCATTGCAAATTGGATGTGAATTTCCCGCATCTAATTCGCAATAGCAGGAGATTTTGACTGGCTCTCTATGAAGCCGTTTCACATATCTCCGCAGCCGGTCCGGTGTGTTTTGAATACTGTGCGTCTTTTGGTCTGTTTTTAGTTCCGAATTCAGACAAAAAAATTTGGGCACCGGACCCCTACTGTGAACCGCATGCGACTCATATGTGAACCCAACCTAATAGAGCCAGTTTACATGTTAAAATCTTTTGTTCAACATCAGGAATGGCAGTTCCATCGCCGTGCGCCTTCTATGGTTCCGAAGAAGCTGATTGCGACAAGTGCCGGTGTACTATCATTAGCCGTCCCCCATCACGCAGTACACAGGACACCCAAATTCCGAAAATTGCCAAGGATGAACGGCGCCTGCGCTGTGAGTCCACTTTCAAGCCCCACCATCCAAGTGGACATAGAGTTAGAATATAAAAGAGCCAAGCGCAGCGAGGGGCCCTCTAAGTTTGTCTAACCCTATGTCCGCTTGGATGGTGGGGGCTTCACCTCGACTCACGGCGCAGGCGCCCTTCATCTTCCGACAATTTCCGAAAATCTTTATGCTCCGTACTGTGCATGCGCAGTACACTTCGGACACCTGGTGACAGCCGGACTCTGTGTGACAGAACACCGGCTGATTCCTGCTATGCAGCTGTAAAGACATGCAGATTAGGCTGTCCTGCTCTATAGCGGCTTCTCTCATTGTCCCCGGCGGTGGGCCGTCCTTGCGCTTTTCTTTATTTGCATAACCCTAATGTAGCTCCGATAATATATATTTAGAAGTTTTTAGCTTGATAAACTCTTTCTAGTGGTGTTTGACTTCTCCTTCTTTTTTCTTTCCCAGTTCTGCACCTTATTTGGCTGTTTTTGCTTAGAAATGATTTGGTCTCCGGAGTCGCCATGAGTAGAGCAGCTTCTGGGTGCCGCCGGAGACCTCATGGAGGCCGTTGGACTGTTATACTCTGGTTTCTCTTCAGATCGAATAAATCTTTCGCCTTTTACTAAAGATTTCCGTGGAGAGGAACAATTATGAGTTTCTAAGAATTTTTTGATGCCCGGCTGATGCTGGGCTTGCTTGTTGGTTTAATATCAGAATTAAATTATCTAGAATAGAAACATTTCAATTTATTTATTTACTGTATATACTCAAGTATAAGCCGCGTTTTTCAGCACTTTTTTTTTTTTTGTGCTGAAGGTGCCCCCCCCCCGAGTCAATACGTTTTTCCATTTTTTTGTGGTAAAATTAGGTGCCACGGCTTATATTTGGGTCGGCTTATACTCGAGTATATACAGTAGTTATTCCGTTTGTACAGATACTATTGTACTGCTGAATTAAATAATTCTTGTTTGATTTTTTTAATTTAAGTGACATACAAAGTTGCAGTCGTAGTGGAAAGATAAACTATAAAAATTAAATGGCAAAAATAAACCAAGACTAATTTTCCAGTCTTTTTTGTTAAAAACCAAATCATTATATCTGATGGAGGGTGGAAAAGAGGAAATGATGGGGGTGAAAACTGATATAAATTATCACCAGTTAATAAACAGAAACAATTGATTTTGATGACATAATATAGAAATAGAAGGAAATTCAACTCCCAGAAAAAATCGTCATTTTTTTCAATCATTTCAAAGACTTTCAAGCAGAAACAAAGTGGAGAAAGTTATTTGTTTTTCTTTTGGCATAAAAGTGCATCATTTTTATATAATTAGTCGTTTCTTTTGCATCATTTATTTTTCTATTTTTTTTTTATTTTTTTCATTACTAAAGTGCTACTCAGAATGTGAATGTCACACAAAGAGACCATTTTAAGGTTTCACTTTCTTTAAATCATTGTGTTTTTATTTTTTATTTTTTTTCACGTGTATATTTTATTAAATGCTCGTGTGTAGATTAGGATCTGCTTTGATTGGGTGAGGTAGTTGAAGAGTGCGATTGCCCCTCCCCCCTCTGAATTCTCCTTTGACCAGACGCCATTGGCTGCTTAGTCACTTCTCATCTCCATAATTACCCAGCATGCTCCTCGTACTATGCTGTTTAGATTGTCTAATGTCTTTTATTTACTGTGCATTTAAAAATGTTCATTATATATATATATATAAAGAGAGAGAGATATCTTTTTTTTTTTTTTTTTTCTTTTTTTTTTTAAAGAATGAGTTTAAGAATAATAAAGTTACTTAGTAAATTGCCTCCCACTGATCAGAACAAGACTTGTCTGTAACTGGCAACAAACGCCGATCATTCGATCAGGTATACTCTGGTTTCTCTTCAGATCGAATAAATCTTTCGCCTTTTACTAAAGATTTCCGTGGAGAGGAACAATTATGAGTTTCTAATAATTTTTTGATGCCCGGCTGATGCTGGGCTTGCTTGTTGGTTTAATATCAGAATTAATATTATCTCTCTCATTATAATGAAATATAATCAATGGGGTTTGTTCTGTAAAGACACATCATAGCCTAACAAGCTTCAGTGTAATAGAGTGTTGTAATGGAAATTTGTAAGTTCTGTATATAATTGTATTCTATTTTATATGTATTGCACACGGCACTAATAATGTTTTCAGTACATGTTTACATTCTTTCGAGTCCTGATTAGAATTAGCCTGCCTATGTTACGCCCCTCGTTACCATAAATGAACAATTATAATATTAATGTGATACCTACGTAATCCTGTGTATAAAACCCCTGAATTGCGTCATAATAAAGGAGAACGATTATTTGGAAAGATGCTGAGCGTATCTTTTGTGTCTGTTCCCTACGGCAGTAATTATTAATTTGGAACCACTAATCAATATGAGGATAGGAGTTGCCTATCTATAAATTTCCAGGACAGTGTTAAAGGAGAAGTAATAAAAAAAAAACATGCACATGTACATATCTCCATGCTGCAGCTGTCCCCCCTGCCAGCTATAAGCCCAAGAACTGATCAATCACATGACCTCCGATTGCTCAGTTCTCGATCCTCTCGGAGCAGAGTGTGGTGACCTTTAGAGAGCTCTGCACCTGCTGACACTAACTGGTTTCCTGGGCTGGGAAAGGCGGTACAGCTGGTTTCAGCTCTGTGAAGCTGGAGACAGCTGCCAATCAGGCATGCGGGGTGTATCACTACAATATGGTCGGGATCCTTCCAGAGCCTGAAGTATGTGACGTCAGCTAAAAGTGGGCAATAGCAAAAATGAGTGCACTCCCGTGACCCAGAAGAGAAGTATGGCCAAAAATGATGCTTTGTCCATACTTCCCTTCTAAGACAATACCCCGGAATTTATATTCATACTTTAAAACGCCTCATCTAATCACCATGGAACATTGAAGTTCAAAGAACAGGCTGGAGCTGGTTGGTAAGAGGCCATCTAAAATAGAAGAACATACCTAGAAAGGGGTGGAGGCCTTCGTCTTTGTTAGGGATGAGGCTTCGCTGGGACTGGGGAGCACAAGGATCTTTGTGATGATTTGTTTAATTTTCTTCATGTTTGTCAATTTTATGCAATTATTTATGTGATCAAAAATAATGTAAACCTAATTGCACTCTAACAAACTCTGAATGCACATAAAAAGAGGAAATGTTTGCTGATGTGGGAAGTATGGCGGCGGTGGTGGGGGGGATTGGGGGGGGGTGGGGGGGTCTACCCGTTGGATTCTTTAAGAAAGTCTGGAGCTTTATTGCTGAGCACATCCTGGAAATCATACACTATATCTATAAGGCTGCTTTCACACTGGGGCGGTTTGCAGGCGCTATTGGGCTAAAAATAGCGCCTGCAAACCGACCCAAAACAGCTGTTGCTGTTTCTCCAGTGTGAAAGCCGAGGGCTTTCACACTGGAGCGGTGCGCTAGCAGGACGGTAAAAAAAGTCCTGCTAGCAGCATCTTTGGAGCGGTGAAGGAGCCGTGTATTCACCGCTCCTATACCGCTCCTGCCCATTGAAATCAATGGGACACCGCGGGGATACCGCCGGCAAAGCGCCGCTGAAGCGGCGCTTTGCGGAGGTTTTTAACCCTTTTTTTTTTAACCCTTTTGCGTTTTTAACCACCCCGCTAGCGGCCGCATACCGCGGCTAAAACGATTGTTAAAGCAGCGCTAAATATAGCGCTGCTTTACCGTCGCCGCCCGCACCGCCCCAGTGTGAAGCCGGCGTTACTGGGAATTTCCTGGATACGATGAGGCAGAGAGGTTCATCACTCTAATATATAAAAAAGGTGACAGAAGAGAGAGAATCTCGGATAACCTTATTTTCTATAAATAACCAGACTAAAGTAATAGAAACATTAGACCTGATGAAGGCCTTCCATATAGGATCGCACACTTTCTCAATCTTTGCTCCAGGGAGTGGCGGACAAGGGGTTAAAGCCATGGCCTGTATGGAGGATTTTGTTTTCTTGGGTCAGACACAACGAGATCTTCAGGCCGGGTTCTCACCATTGCAAATTGGATGTGAATTCCCCGCATCTAATTCGCAATAGCAGGAGATTTCGACTGTCTCTCTATGGAGCCGGTTCACATATCTCCGCAGCGGGTCCGGTGTGTTTTGACGCTGTGCGTCTTTTGGTCTGTTTTTAGGTCCGAATTCAGACAAAAAAAATTTGGGCTGAAATCGTGAACCAGGACTCATCGGACCCCCACTGTGAACCGCATGCGGCTCATACGTGAACCCAACCTAATAGAACCAGTTTACATGTTAAAATCTTTTGTTCAACATCAGGAATGGCAGTTCCATCGCTGTGCGCCTTCTATGGTTCCGAAGAAGCTGATTGTGACAAGTGCCGGTGTTGTATCATTAGCCGTCCCCCATCACGAAGTGTCCGCTGTGTACTGCGCATGCGCAGTACACTTCGGACACCTGGTGACAGCCGGACTCTTTGTGACAGAACACCGGCTGATTCCCGCTATGCAGCTGTAAAGACATGCAGATTAGGCTGTCCTGCTCTATAGCGGCTTCTCTCATTGTCCCGGCGGTCGGCCGTCCTTGCGCTTTTCTTTATTTGCATAACCCTAATGTAGCTCAGATAATATATATTTAGAAGTTTTTAGCTTGATAAACTCTTTCTAGTGGTGTTTGACTTCTCCTTCTTTTCTCTTTCCCAGTTCTGCACCTTATTTGGCTGTTTTTGCTTAGAAATGATTTGGTCTCCGGAGTCGCCATGAGTAGAGCAGCTTCTGGGTGCCGCCGGAGACCTCATGGAGGCCGTTGGATTGTTATACTCTGGTTTCTCTTCAGATCGAATAAATCTTTCGCCTTTTACTAAAGATTTCCGTGGAGAGGAACAATTATGAGTTTCTAATAATTTTTTGATGCCCGGCTGATGCTGGGCTTGGTGATTTGGTGAAAAATAGCTCGAGTTCCTTTTTGATTTGGAAAGACACTGAGACGGCGTTAATGTTGGTGGTTGTCAATGTGGCATTTTGGTCTACCTGCAAGTATGCGCACCAATGGATATATGTGGAGGAGCTGGCAGGGTCCTATAGAGCTTTGTCTGCACTTATTTCTGGTGACGCTCCATCGTAGCTCAGTCATTATATTTTCACCAATTATGTTGCTGAGCTTTCCTACCTACACTGATCTGCCTGCATTAAATAGAGAGTCTCAGAGACCCAGTTATGACATCAATGGGTCTAAAATAAGAGATGAAATGACAACAGGTTTTATATAAAAAAATAAAAAATCATTAGAATGTTGCTGAGGGGGAACCAGGGAAGGCAAAATATAAGCCAATGAAACGTCAGCTTTAATATAAAATGTTTCTGATGACACATTGAAGTTCTCTGACTCTCTCTCTCTCTCGCTCTCTCTCTCTCATTCTCTCTCTCATTCTCTCTCATTCTCTCTCTCATTCTCTCTCATTCTCTCTCTCATTCTTTCTCTTTCTCTCTCTCTCTCTCTCTCTTTCTCTCTCTCATAGTAATGTGATCGGTGATGTCTGTGTCCTGGAAGATATAACGTGTCACCTGCCACTTATCGAGATCCGGATCACGGAGTGCTTTGGTGAGTAGATGAAGGGCGCTGTGTTAGCCGTCACCTCGCTTCTCGGCCTTTTGGCTAAGATCAAGTGTAGTATCTGTTCTTATCAGTTGCTAGGAGAGTGGAGCTTGCTTCCGTCCCTGTTCTACGGCGAGGTGGAGCAGGATTGGCGGTTGCTATGCAAAACCTGCTGGCGTAAAGGTGACCTGGAGCGGTTCGTAGCCGAAAGGGAAGCCTTCTGATGGGACGGAGAACCACTGGGTTGGCGCTGAAGGGCCGAGTCCCTGGCCTTCTGGCCTGGATTGTGGCGGCTCTAGCTCTGGTCAGGTTATTCGGGGCGGAACACTTGCTTCTCTTTGTGTGTCGAGGAGGAGCGGTTAGTACCCCATGAATATAATTGGAGGGAGTGATGGAGGCGTGATGTGGCCCTAAAACGTGGGGGTGCACATCGGGCTTCCAGATCTCTTTTCCTTCCTGGCCGGGGTGGGGGCTGTTGTGGTCTTGGCTGGAGGCCAGGGTTGCACGTTGAAAAGCCAGTGGTGATGTGCCCCTGAAGTGGCAGTTCAGGGGTGCTGTTATCTCACTGTGGGGAACCACTTTGATTTACGGCACCAAGGTCACTTCATCACTACACACGTTTTTCACACCTGCCTCTAGGGCCGAGCCTTTTGGCTAGGACCAGGGGAAATTTTTTATTCCTGGCCGGAGGGCCGGCCATTGTATTGCACAATGGTCACTTTCTACTCACTCTCCCACTTCCTTCTCCCCACTCTCTTTTTATTTATCCCTTGTTTGTCACTTTTATGTATTTTTTTGTTTGATGTGTATCACGTTTTTGTCACTGTGTGATTAGTAGGGTGTAGGTCCTCGGGCCTGCCCTGAACGTCTTGGGATGGAGGTGGTCATGGCCTTCTGGCTTAGTCCACCTCCTCTCCATGGGGTCTCCCTTCGGGGGAGCCCCACCTAGTACTTGGGTGGGTCTGTTTCGGCAGACCCTCCAGAGAAAGGGGGACCGCCTGGTTTCGGCCAGATGGTCCCAAGTGAAGTACCTCAATCCCCGTCTGGAGCCTAACGCCCCGGGGGATCAGGGTCAAGGTCCTTCCAAGTGGAGGACAACTGATACACCCGTTGCACTTTTTGTGTCACCTCTTTATGTGTGTGCACTTTTTTTGGCACCGGGTGGAGTTTTTGGGTGTGTTATGCACGCCATTGGCTTTTAAAAAAAAGATGAAGGGCGCTGTGTTAGCCGTCACTAATTGTCAACATATATTGCCTAATGTGTTTATTTCCTATGATCATCAGCTCCATCCAGTGGCAGTAATGAGGTATTTTCCTAAATTGAGTTATTTCAGGAAAATACCACATTATGGTCAGTAGATGGAGCTGATGATCATAGGAAATACACATAGTAGACAAAACATGGGGATAAGTGAGATCTGTGCGAATGCATGAGACATTCATCCAGGGAATTTCTTCATAAATGGACCTTAAAGTGATTCTAAAGGTTGTTTTATTTTTTTTAAAAGCAAACATGTCATACTTACCTGCTGTGTGCAGTGGCTGTGCACCGCTTTCTATGGGGGCACCGGTGCACACTCGCTCCCGAGCCCGACACATAAAGCCAAGACTCCCGCCAACGTCCTCTCTCCTCATTGGCTCACTGGCTGTGATTGACAGCAATGGGAGCCAATGCTTCCCGCTGCTGTGTCTCCACTAATGTGGAGAGAGAGAGACCCGGGACAGCCGAGGCTCACCTGCACATCACTGGATCGAGAGGGGACTCCGGTGAGTATTGGGGGGTGGGGCGCGGGAGCAGCACACTTTCTTTTTACCTTCATGCTTAGAACCACTTTACCACTTTACCTGCCCCATGCCAGGTACGGGCAATGACTTGGTGTATAGAAGTTATTCAAAGTCTGATTCCACCCATAAGAGACACGGGACACGGGACACGGGACACGGGGGGGGGGGGGGTATTCCGGCATTATTATTCACCTTTGTAGATTTTCAATTGAATTGGCAAGTTTTGCTCTTCCAAGGGGCCCCCCTGTAGCTGCTGTTATATGACGGATAAATGCAGCAGGAGAAGGAAGACTCCTCCATGATGTTGGATTGGGGGATTTCTAGTATCAGAAGTGGCCGTGGACTCTGTGGACACCCGACCTTCACATCTACAGTATATGAGCTGGTTGGAGATTCCAGAACCAGGGCTGTTATTATTGGGTCGCCCCCTTTGTGGGTAGAACGGCCTCCACTCTTCTCGGAGGGATTTCTACAAGATTTTGAAGGGCGTCTGTGTGAATTTGTGCCCATTTGTGAGGTCCGGTTCTGATGTTGGATGAGAAGACCCGGCTCACCATCAGTGCTTCAATTCATCCCAAAGGAGGGTGAAGATGAGGCTCTGAGCTTGTTGGACTTTCCATACCAAAACCATGACTATTAAAATAAATTGACACCCCCCATGGCCATTAAGATTGAGTTGCCCCCCCTCCTTTTGTGGCTATAACTTCCCCCAGTCTTCTGAGACAGCTTTCCACTCAATTCTGGGGGGTGTCTGGGAATTTGCACTTGTTTCTGAGGTCACATGTTGGATGAGAAGACCCGGCTCACCACTGGTGTTCCAATTCATCCCAAAGGTGTTCAGGAGGGATGAGGTCAGGACTCTGTGCAGGACAGTTATGTTCCTCCACAACAAACTCGTGAAACCATGTCTTTATGGAGCTGGCTTGGTACACGGGGGGGGGGGGGGGGGGGGGGAGAAAAGGGTCTTCACCAAACTGTTACCACAAGGTTGGAAGAGCCCCATTGTCTCCAATGTTGTATCTTGTAGTATTAACAATACACTTCACTGGAGTCCCGAACCCCATGATTTGGATGAGAGCCCCATGATTGTGACCACATAATGTATGTTGATGTTGTTTACATTGTTGCCGTATAATATACAGGATCCAATTACACAGAACAACCAATCAGCACTCATGTTTTGGGTCTTTCTGCAGATGAAGGGATCGATGTCCGATTACGAGGAATAAAGATCAAGTCCTCCAAGGAAAGGGATTTGGGCCTCAGAGCTGACATGTTTCTTCCCCCTAACCTGGTCCGATACCCGCGATTGGAGGCCACCGACCCCGACGTCTTGTACCGGAGAGCCATGATCCTCCAGAGGTCAGAACTTCCACTTCCTGGACCCATCGGACGGGTCACCTTATAAAGATTTCAACAAGTTCAGGAAAATAATATTTTTTTAGCTTTGAGTGTTACAAACCCCCACTTTCCATTAAGGCCCCTTTCACACCGGGGCGTTTTTCAGGCGGTACAGAAAAATAGCGCCTGAAAAAACCGGCCCCATTCCCTCCAGTGTGAAAGCCGGAGGGCCGGAGGGCTCTCACACTGGAGCGGTGCGCTAGCAGGATGGTAAAAAAAGTCCCAGCAGCATCTTTGGAGCGGTGAAGGAGCCGTGTGTTCACCGCTCCTATACCGCTCCTACCCATTGATTTCAATGGGATACCGCGGCAATACCGTGGCAATACCGCCGATACGGCGGTGCTTTGCGGGGAATTTCAACCCTTTTTCGGCCGCTTGCGGGGGGTAAAACCCTGAATACTGCGGATAAAACGACGGTAAAGCAGCGCTAAATATAGCACTGCTTTACCGTCGCCGCGGCTCCCCGCCCCAGTGTGAAAGGGGCCTAAGAAACGTTCTCTTTCTTGTTGTTGTTTTGATTACAGTTTCCCCGGAGATGAAGTAATAAAAAATCGACAACACAGATATGAATCTCAATAATTCCTCCGGTGGTGAGGAGAGATTTATCACTCAGGAGTCTCTTTATAGAAAACTCGCTGTACCAACTGATATTCGCACAGCTGCAGCGAAAAATCACCATATTCTGTCAACTATGATTATTTCCTATGATCATCAGCGCCATCTAGTGTCCATAATGTGGTATTTTGCTCATTGAAGTATTTCAGGAAAATAACACATTATGGCCACTAGGTGGCAGTTATGATTTTCGGAAGTAATCTTAGTAAAGAAGATCTATCACCCGAAGACAGGAGATCCTGTGCACACAGCACCCGTCTAAATCTGTGCCGGGGTTGCTGCGCTCGGTGGTCGGACGGCACGCCCCATCCACTTGGTGTCTGACAACACAGAGCAATGGAGGTGGAGTTCTGAGGGATAGCTTAGGATGGGGGTCTCCAAACTTTTCAAGCAAAGGGCCAGCTTGGTGTCCTTCAGACTTTAGGGGGGCCGGATTGTGGCCAGGGGAAAATGTCTCGGGCCCGGCATCAGTGAGAATAAACATGGCCTCGGGGTTTGGGGTCAGTAGGGGGAGGGGTAATGCCCCATCATTGGTATTATTGGGAGTAATATTATCTCATCATTGGTATCAGTGGAAGATATAGTGCCCCATTGTTGGTGTCAGTAGGAGGAATATTGCCTCATATCATTGGCAGAAGAAAGTACTGTAAGGGCCAGATAAAGGCGAGTGAAGGGCCACATCTGGCCCCCGGGCCGCAGTTTGGAGAAAAACACAAGCTGACAGCGGCCACTACACTAGGTGGTGTCAGACTAGGGTAGTAGTCAGTGGGAGCCGCTGTCATCGATCCCAACGCTGAGCATTCCCACTCTCGGGGCCCCTGAGTAGCCGGCTGCAGGGCCACACTTTCTGTAAACTGAAGAGGAGAGGTTTTGTTTTGTTTTTTAAAGCCACACTGACTCCACCCAGTGCAAAAAAAAAGTGAAACACAAAATGTGCACAGGGGGTGTAGACATAGTCCTCCTCTGAAGAGAAAGGACCCTACCCCCGATCCCCCGGGCCCCGATCCCCCGGGCCCTGACCCCCCGGGCCGTGACGGGGACTGGGGCACTTCACTGGTCAAGGGGCCGAAATCCAGACGGACCCCGTTCTCTGGGAGGTCTGCCGAAGCAGACCCACCCAAGTACTAGGCGGGGCTTCCCTGGAGGGAGACCCTATCAGAGAGGGCGTGTCCACCCCCTCCCAAGACTTTCAGGTCAGGCCCGAGGACCTTCCACCCGACCAATCACACGTGAAACAAAAACGTGTACAACACCAAAAAAGACAAAAGTGACAAACCTAAAGGTGGGGGAAGGGAAGTGCATCGGTGCCATTGTACAGGAATCTGTATTCGGGGGAATGGAGGTGAAACCCGTCCGCTTGTGTTGTGAATGGATGAATGGAGAAGAGCGATTTCATTCACAAAAACACAAGCTGACAGCAGCAACCAGCGGCCACTACACTAGGAGGTGTCAGACCAGTGTAGAAGTCAGTGGGAGCCGCTGTCATCAATCCCAACGCTGACCATTCCCACTCTCGGGGCCCCTGAGTAGCCGGCTGCAGGGCCACACTTTGTGTAAACTGATGAGGAGAGATGAGGATTAGCTGCGGGATGGAGAGGGGGCGGGGCTCAGTGCTGTAACGCCCCCATCATGGGACAACCCTTCTTCTAGGCTGCGGGGGGAGGGGGAGCCATCAATGAGAGAAAAGAAAGTTGTATTTTATTCAGCATCCTGTGCCGGGATTAGAAGTTCTATGAGCAGCGGATCCCCCGGGGGGCGTAACAAGCGCCGTCTTCTTCTTCTACAGCGTCACACAAGATATGGCGAGTTTTTGCCGATCGATTTGTTTTCTGAATAGACCCCATAATATGAATTTTAGGAGTTTATTGGGACTGGCAGCTCTAAGACTTCTGTAGGGGGTCTCTAGGAAAAAGTCACTCCACATACAGGATAACATTTTATTGGACAAGCCGATGTCTCTTGGGTTTTGTGACTCCGCCCCTCTCAGCCCCGACGAAGGGAAACTCACAGCCCCCGAAACGTGTCGGCTTTTCTGGCATTTTTCATTAAAATATTTGAAATCGCAGGAAGTGGTTCTTCTGTTCACCAATGTAACCCCTCCTTCTCTAGGGGCATAAAGGAGAGAGAGAAATTCTGTGCCACAGAAAGATCAAACACATATACTAAATTGTCAAAAGTATTGGGACGCCTGCCTTTACACACACATGACCTCTAATGACCCCCCAGTCTTAGTCCGGAGGGTTCAATATTGAGTTGGCCCTTTTGCAGCTATAACAGCTTCACCTCTTCTGGGAAGGCCGTCCACAAGGTTTAGGAGGGTGTCTATGGGAATGTTTGACCATTCTTCCAGAAGAGCATTTGTGAGGTCAGGCACTGATGTTGGACGAGAAGGCCTGGCTCACAGTACCACTTTATTTCAGCCCAGAGGTGTTCTATGGTGTTGAGGTCAGGACTCTGTGCAGGCCAGTCAAGTTCCTCCACCTCAAGCTCACTCATCCATGTCTTTATGGACCTTGCTTTGTGCTCTGGTGGGCAGTCATGGTGGAACAGGAAGGGGCCGTCCCCAAACTAAGTTGGGAGCATGAAATTGTCCACAATGTCTTGGTATGCCGACACCTTAAGAGTTCCCTTCACTGGAACTAAGGGGCCAACCCAACCCCTGAAAAACTACCCCCCACCATAATCCCCCCCCCCCCACCACAATCCCCCCTCCATCAAATGATTTGGACCAGTGCACAAAGCAATGTCCATAAAGACAAGGATGAGCACGTTTTGGGTGGAGGAATTGACTGGCCTGCACAGAGTCCTGACCTCAACCCAATAGAACACCTTTGGGATGAATTATAGACTGCAAGCCAGGCCTTCTCATCCAACATCAGTGTCTGACCTCACAAATGCTCTTCTGGAAGAATGGTCAAACATTCCCATAGACACCCTCCTAAACCTTGTGGACGGCCTTCCCAGAAGAGGTGAAGCTGTTATATCTGCAAAGGGCCAACTCAATATTGGACCCTCCGGACTGAGACTGGGGGGCCATTAAAGGTCATGTGTGTGTGAAGGCAGGCGTCCCAATACTTTTGACAATATGGTGTATATCTCATAACAGGTCCCTTCGGTTTTATGGTAGATGGTCGGTGAGATGCTTTTAGACACCAAACTGTCCCTGAAATGTGAGGTCCCTCCCTGTATATGATGTACAGAATGAGCCATCGATCAGCCAATCCCCTCACCCCCTCCCCTCCTCCTCCTCTCCAGGTTTGTGAAGCTTCTTGACAACGTCATCAATCACCTCGTCCCGACCTGGGACCACAGCATCGGCACCTTCACCCAGCTAAAGGTGAGTGTTACCCCCCACTCCGCACATCGAATGTTATATATAGACCCCTCCGATCCCCCGTATACTCTGTATATATGGACCCCTCTGATCCCCCGTATACTCTGTATATATGGACCCCTCTGATCCCCTGTATACTCTGTATATATGGACCCCTCTGATCCCCTGTATACTCTGTATATATGGACCCCTCTGATCCCCCGTATACTCTGTATATATGGACCCCTCTGATCCCCTGTATACTCTGTATATATGGACCCCTCTGATCCCCCGTATACTCTGTATATATGGACCCCTCTGATCCCCTGTATACTCTGTATATACGGACCCCTCTGATCCCCCGTATACTCTGTATATATGGACCCCTCTGATCCCCGTATACTCTGTATATATGGACCCCTCTGATCCCCGTATACTCTGTATATACGGACCCCTCTGATCCCCCGTATACTCTGTATATATGGACCCCACTGATCCCCGTATACTCTGTATATATGGACCCCTCCGATCCCCCGTATACTCTGTATATATGGACCCCTCCGATCCCCCGTATACTCTGTATATATGGACCCCTCTGACCCCCGTATACTCTGTATATATGGACCCCTCCGATCCCCTGTATACTCTGTATATATGGACCCCTCCGATCCCCCGTATACTCTGTATATATGGACCCCTCTGATCCCCCGTATACTCTGTATATATGGACCCCTCCGATCCCCGCATACTCTGTATATATGGACCCCTCTGATCCCCCGTATACTCTGTATATATGGACCCCTCCGATCCCCCGTATACTCTGTATATATGGACCCCTCTGATCCCCCGTATACTCTGTATATATGGACCCCTCTGATCCCCGTATACTCTGTATATATGGACCCCTCCGATCCCCCGTATACTCTGTATATATGGACCCCTCTGATCCCCCGTATACTCTGTATATATGGACCCCTCCGATCCCCCGTATACTCTGTATATATGGACCCCTCCGATCCCCGTATACTCTGTATATATGGACCCCTCTGACCCCCCGTATACTCTGTATATATGTACCCCTCTGATCCCCCGTATACTCTGTATATACGGACCCCTCTGATCACCTGTATACTCTGTATATATGGACCCCGCTGATCCCCCGTATACTCTGTATATACGGACCCCTCTGATCACCTGTATACTCTGTATATATGGACCCCTCTGACCCCCCGTATACTCTGTATATATGGACCCCTCTGATCCCCCGTATACTCTGTATATATGGACCCCTCTGATCCCCCGTATACTCTGTATATATGGACCCCTCCGATCCCCCGTATACTCTGTATATATGGACCCCTCCGATCCCCCGTATACTCTGTATATATGGACCCCTCTGATCCCCCGTATACTCTGTATATATGGACCCCTCCGATCCCCCGTATACTCTGTATATATGGACCCCTCCGATCCCCCGTATACTCTGTATATATGGACCCCTCTGACCCCCCGTATACTCTGTATATATGTACCCCTCTGATCCCCCGTATACTCTGTATATACGGACCCCTCTGATCACCTGTATACTCTGTATATATGGACCCCGCTGATCCCCCGTATACTCTGTATATAAGGACCCCTCTGATCACCTGTATACTCTGTATATATGGACCCCTCTGATCCCCCGTATACTCTGTATATATGGACCCCTCTGATCCCCCGTATACTCTGTATATATGGACCCCTCTGATCCCCCGTATACTCTGTATATATGGACCCCTCTGATCCCCTGTATACTCTGTATATATGGACCCCTCTGATCCCCCGTATACTCTGTATATATGGACCCCTCTGATCCCCCGTATACTCTGTATATATGGACCCCTCTGATCCCCCGTATACTCTGTATATATGGACCCCTCTGATCCCCCGTATACTCTGTATATATGGACCCCTCCGATCCCCCGTATACTCTGTATATATGGACCCCTCTGATCCCCTGTATACTCTGTATATATGGACCCCTCTGACCCCCCGTATACTCTGTATATATGGACCCCTCTGACCCCCCGTATACTCTGTATATATGGACCCCTCCGATCCCCCGTATACTCTGTATATATGGACCCCTCTGATCCCCCGTATACTCTGTATATATGGACCCCTCTGATCCCCTGTATACTCTGTATATATGGACCCCTCTGATCCCCCGTATACTCTGTATATATGGACCCCTCTGATCCCCCGTATACTCTGTATATATGGACCCCTCTGATCCCCCGTATACTCTGTATATATGTACCCCTCTGATCCCCCGTATACTCTGTATATATGGACCCCTCTGATCCCCGTATACTCTGTATATATGGACCCCTCTGACCCCCCGTATACTCTGTATATACGGACCCCTCTGATCCCCCGTATACTCTGTATATATGGACCCCTCTGATCCCTGTATACTCTGTATATATGGACCCCTCTGATCCCTGTATACTCTGTATATATGGACCCCTCTGATCCCCGTATACTCTGTATATATGGACCCCTCTGATCCCCCGTATACTCTGTATATATGGACCCCTCTGATCCCCCGTATACTCTGTATATATGGACCCCTCCGATCCCCCGTATACTCTGTATATATGGACCCCTCTGATCCCCCGTATACTCTGTATATATGGACCCCTCTGATCACCTGTATACTCTGTATATATGGACCCCTCTGATCCCCCGTATACTCTGTATATATGGACCCCTCTGATCCCTGTATACTCTGTATATATGGACCCCTCTGATCCCCTGTATACTCTGTATATATGGACCCCTCTGATCCCCCGTATACTCTGTATATATGGACCCCTCCGATCCCCCGTATACTCTGTATATATGGACCCCACTGATCCCCCGTATACTCTGTATATACGGACCCCTCTGATCCCCTGTATACTCTGTATATATGGACCCCTCCGATCCCCCGTATACTCTGTATATATGGACCCCTCCGATCCCCCGTATACTCTGTATATATGGACCCCTCTGATCCCCCGTATACTCTGTATATATGGACCCCTCTGATCCCCGTATACTCTGTATATATGTACCCCTCCGATCCCCCGTATACTCTGTATATATGGACCCCTCTGATCCCCTGTATACTCTGTATATATGGACCCCTCTGACCCCCCGTATACTCTGTATATATGGACCCCTCTGATCCCCCGTATACTCTGTATATATGGACCCCTCTGATCCCCGTATACTCTGTATATATGGACCCCTCTGATCCCCCGTATACTCTGTATATATGGACCCCTCTGATCCCCTGTATACTCTGTATATATGGACCCCTCTGATCCCCCGTATACTCTGTATATATGGACCCCTCTGATCCCCCGTATACTCTGTATATATGGACCCCTCTGATCCCCGTATACTCTGTATATATGGACCCCTCTGATCCCCCGTATACTCTGTATATATGTACCCCTCTGATCCCCCGTATACTCTGTATATATGGACCCCGCTGATCCCCCGTATACTCTGTATATATGGACCCCTCTGATCCCCGTATACTCTGTATATATGGACCCCTCTGATCCCCTGTATACTCTGTATATATGGACCCCTCTGATCCCCCGTATACTCTGTATATATGGACCCCTCTGATCCCCCGTATACTCTGTATATATGGACCCCTCTGATCCCCCGTATACTCTGTATATATGGACCCCTCTGATCCCCGTATACTCTGTATATATGGACCCCTCCGATCCCCGTATACTCTGTATATATGTACCCCTCCGATCCCCCGTATACTCTGTATATATGGACCCCTCTGATCCCCCGTATACTCTGTATATATGGACCCCTCTGATCCCCTGTATACTCTGTATATATGGACCCCTCTGATCCCCCGTATACTCTGTATATATGTATCCCCTGTATACTCTGTATATATGGACCCCTCTGATCCCCTGTATACTCTGTATATATGGACCCCTCTGATCCCCTGTATACTCTGTATATATGGACCCCTCTGATCCCCTGTATACTCTGTATATATGGACCCCTCTGATCCCCCGTATACTCTGTATATATGGACCCCTCTGATCCCCCGTATACTCTGTATATATGGACCCCGCTGATCCCCCGTATACTCTGTATATATGGACCCCTCTGATCCCCGTATACTCTGTATATATGGACCCCTCTGATCCCCTGTATACTCTGTATATATGGACCCCTCTGATCCCCCGTATACTCTGTATATATGGACCCCTCTGATCCCCTGTATACTCTGTATATATGGACCCCTCTGATCCCCCGTATACTCTGTATATATGGACCCCTCTGATCCCCCGTATACTCTGTATATATGGACCCCTCTGATCCCCTGTATACTCTGTATATATGGACCCCTCTGATCCCCCGTATACTCTGTATATATGGACCCCTCTGATCCCCCGTATACTCTGTATATATGGACCCCTCTGATCCCCTGTATACTCTGTATATATGGACCCCTCCGATCCCCCGTATACTCTGTATATATGGACCCCTCTGATCCCCTGTATACTCTGTATATATGGACCCCTCTGATCCCCCGTATACTCTGTATATATGTATCCCCTGTATACTCTGTATATATGGACCCCTCTGATCCCCTGTATACTCTGTATATATGGACCCCTCTGATCCCCTGTATACTCTGTATATATGGACCCCTCTGATCCCCCGTATACTCTGTATATATGGACCCCTCTGATCCCCGTATACTCTGTATATATGGACCCCGCTGATCCCCCGTATACTCTGTATATATGGACCCCTCTGATCCCCGTATACTCTGTATATATGGACCCCTCTGATCCCCTGTATACTCTGTATATATGGACCCCTCTGAACCCCCGTATACTCTGTATATATGGACCCCTCTGATCCCCTGTATACTCTGTATATATGGACCCCTCTGATCCCCCGTATACTCTGTATATATGGACCCCTCTGATCCCCTGTATACTCTGTATATATGGACCCCTCTGATCCCCCGTATACTCTGTATATATGGACCCCTCTGATCCCCGTATACTCTGTATATATGGACCCCTCTGATCCCCTGTATACTCTGTATATATGGACCCCTCTGATCCCCCGTATACTCTGTATATATGGACCCCTCTGATCCCCCGTATACTCTGTATATATGGACCCCTCTGATCCCCGTATACTCTGTATATATGGACCCCTCTGATCCCCCGTATACTCTGTATATATGGACCCCTCCGATCCCCGTATACTCTGTATATATGTACCCCTCCGATCCCCCGTATACTCTGTATATATGGACCCCTCTGACCCCCCGTATACTCTGTATATATGGACCCCTCTGATCCCCTGTATACTCTGTATATATGGACCCCTCTGATCCCCCGTATACTCTGTATATATGTATCCCCCGTATACTCTGTATATATGGACCCCTCTGATCCCCTGTATACTCTGTATATATGGACCCCTCTGATCCCCCGTATACTCTGTATATATGGACCCCTCTGATCCCCCGTATACTCTGTATATATGGACCCCTCTGATCCCCCGTATACTCTGTAAATATGGACCCCTCTGATCCCCTGTATCCTCTGTATATATGGACCCCTCTGATCCCCCGTATACTCTGTATATATGGACCCCTCTGATCCCCCGTATACTCTGTATATATGGACCCCTCTGATCCCCTGTATACTCTGTATATATGGACCCCTCTGATCCCCCGTATACTCTGTATATATGGACCCCTCTGATCCCCCGTATACTCTGTATATATGGACCCCTCTGATCCCCTGTATACTCTGTATATATGGACCCCTCGATCCCCCGTATACTCTGTATATATGGACCCCTCTGATCCCCCGTATACTCTGTATATATGGACCCCTCTGATCCCCCGTATACTCTGTATATATGTATCCCCCGTATACTCTGTATATATGGACCCCTCTGATCCCCTGTATACTCTGTATATATGGACCCCTCTGATCCCCTGTATACTCTGTATATATGGACCCCTCTGATCCCCCGTATACTCTGTATATATGGACCCCTCTGATCCCCGTATACTCTGTATATATGGACCCCTCTGATCCCCCGTATACTCTGTATATATGGACCCCTCTGATCCCCGTATACTCTGTATATATGGACCCCTCTGATCCCCTGTATACTCTGTATATATGGACCCCTCTGATCCCCCGTATACTCTGTATATATGGACCCCTCTGATCCCCTGTATACTCTGTATATATGGACCCCTCTGATCCCCCGTATACTCTGTATATATGGACCCCTCTGATCCCCTGTATACTCTGTATATATGGACCCCTCTGATCCCCTGTATACTCTGTATATATGGACCCCTCTGATCCCCGTATACTCTGTATATATGGACCCCTCTGATCCCCTGTATACTCTGTATATATGGACCCCTCTGATCCCCTGTATACTCTGTATATATGGACCCCTCCGATCCCCCGTATACTCTGTATATATGGACCCCTCTGATCCCCCGTATACTCTGTATATATGGACCCCTCTGATCCCCCGTATACTCTGTATATATGGACCCCTCTGATCCCCTGTATACTCTGTATATATGGACCCCTCCGATCCCCCGTATACTCTGTATATATGGACCCCTCTGATCCCCTGTATACTCTGTATATATGGACCCCTCTGATCCCCTGTATACTCTGTATATATGGACCCCTCTGATCCCCCGTATACTCTGTATATATGGACCCCTCTGATCCCCCGTATACTCTGTATATATGGACCCCTCTGATCCCCCGTATACTCTGTATATATGGACCCCTCTGATCCCCTGTATACTCTGTATATATGGACCCCTCCGATCCCCCGTATACTCTGTATATACGGACCCCTCTGATCCCCTGTATACTCTGTATATATGGACCCCTCTGATCCCCTGTATACTCTGTATATATGGACCCCTCTGATCCCCCGTATACTCTGTATATACGGACCCCTCTGATCCCCCGTATACTCTGTATATATGGACCCCTCTGATCCCCTGTATACTCTGTATATATGGACCCCTCTGATCCCCGTATACTCTGTATATATGGACCCCTCTGATCCCCCGTATACTCTGTATATACGGACCCCTCTGATCCCCCGTATACTCTGTATATATGGACCCCTCTGATCCCCTGTATACTCTGTATATATGGACCCCTCTGATCCCCCGTATACTCTGTATATATGGACCCCTCTGATCCCCTGTATACTCTGTATATATGGACCCCTCTGATCCCCCGTATACTCTGTATATATGGACCCCTCTGATCCCCCGTATACTCTGTATATATGGACCCCTCTGATCCCCTGTATACTCTGTATATATGGACCCCTCTGATCCCCCGTATACTCTGTATATATGGACCCCTCTGATCCCCCGTATACTCTGTATATATGGACCCCTCTGATCCCCCGTATACTCTGTATATATGGACCCCTCTGATCCCCTGTATACTCTGTATATATGGACCCCTCTGATCCCCGTATACTCTGTATATATGGACCCCTCTGATCCCCCGTATACTCTGTATATATGGACCCCTCTGATCCCCCGTATACTCTGTATATATGGACCCCTCTGATCCCCTGTATACTCTGTATATATGGACCCCTCCGATCCCCCGTATACTCTGTATATATGGACCCCTCTGATCCCCTGTATACTCTGTATATATGGACCCCTCTGATCCCCTGTATACTCTGTATATATGGACCCCTCTGATCCCCCGTATACTCTGTATATATGGACCCCTCTGATCCCCCGTATACTCTGTATATATGGACCCCTCTGATCACCCGTATACTCTGTATATATGGACCCCTCTGATCCCCCGTATACTCTGTATATATGGACCCCTCTGATCCCCCGTATACTCTGTATATATGGACCCCTCTGATCCCCCGTATACTCTGTATATATGGACCCCTCTGATCCCCCGTATACTCTGTATATATGGACCCCTCTGATCCCCTGTATACTCTGTATATATGGACCCCTCTGATCCCCCGTATACTCTGTATATATGGACCCCTCTGATCCCCCGTATACTCTGTATATATGGACCCCTCTGATCCCCTGTATACTCTGTATATATGGACCCCTCTGATCCCCCGTATACTCTGTATATATGGACCCCTCTGATCCCCTGTATACTCTGTATATATGGACCCCTCTGATCCCCCGTATACTCTGTATATATGGACCCCTCTGATCCCCCGTATACTCTGTATATATGGACCCCTCTGATCCCCCGTATACTCTGTATATATGGACCCCTCTGATCCCCCGTATACTCTGTATATATGGACCCCTCTGATCCCCGTATACTCTGTATATATGGACCCCTCTGATCCCCTGTATACTCTGTATATATGGACCCCTCTGATCCCCCTGTATACTCTGTATATATGGACCCCTCTGATCCCCTGTATACTCTGTATATATGGACCCCTCTGATCCCCCGTATACTCTGTATATATGGACCCCTCTGATCCCCTGTATACTCTGTATATATGGACCCCTCTGATCCCCGTATACTCTGTATATATGGACCCCCCCCCCCCCTCTGATCCCCTGTATACTCTGTATATATGGACCCCTCTGATCCCCCGTATACTCTGTATATATGGACCCCTCTGATCCCCCGTATACTCTGTATATATGGACCCCTCTGATCCCCCGTATACTCTGTATATATGGACCCCTCTGATCCCCCGTATACTCTGTATATATGGACCCCTCTGATCACCCGTATACTCTGTATATATGGACCCCTCTGATCCCCTGTATACTCTGTATATATGGACCCCTCCGATCCCCCGTATACTCTGTATATACGGACCCCTCTGATCCCCTGTATACTCTGTATATATGGACCCCTCTGATCCCCCGTATACTCTGTATATATGGACCCCTCTGATCCCCCGTATACTCTGTATATATGGACCCCTCTGATCCCCCGTATACTCTGTATATATGGACCCCTCTGATCCCCCGTATACTCTGTATATATGGACCCCTCTGATCCCCGTATACTCTGTATATATGGACCCCTCTGATCCCCCGTATACTCTGTATATATGGACCCCTCTGATCCCCCGTATACTCTGTATATATGGACCCCTCTGATCCCCCGTATACTCTGTATATATGGACCCCTCTGATCCCCCGTATACTCTGTATACATGGACCCCTCTGATCCCCCGTATACTCTGTATATATGGACCCCTCTGATCCCTGTATACTCTGTATATATGGACCCCTCTGATCCCTGTATACTCTGTATATATGGACCCCTCTGATCCCCTGTATACTCTGTATATATGGACCCCTCTGATCCCCCGTATACTCTTCTCCTGATCGCAGCACATTAAGCAGTTCCTGTTGATGTCGAAGCGCCGCACTGCGCTCATCACTCAGTGCTTGAAGGACTCGGAAACCACCAAACCCAACGTCATGCCGCGTCTCTACATCAACCGCAGGCTGGCCGTGGAGCACCGGGATAACCCCGCGCTAGACCCCACCTACAAGAAGACCGTGTTCAGCCAGGTATGGGGGATCTATGGGGGTCACTGAATGGGGGATCTATGGGGGTCACTGAATGGAGGATCTATGGGGGTCACTGAATGGGGGATCTATGGGGGTCACTGAATTGGGGATCTATGGGGGTCACTGAATGGGGGATCTATGGGGGTCACTGAATGGGGGATCTATGGGGGTCACTGAATGGGGGATCTATGGGGGTCACTGAATGGGGGATCTATGGGGGGTCACTGAATGGGGGATCTATGGGGGGTCACTGAATGGGGGATCTATGGGGGTCACTGAATGGGGGATCTATGGGGGGTCACTGAATGGGGGATCTATGGGGGGTCACTGAATGGGGGATCTATGGGGGGTCACTGAATGGGGGATCTATGGGGGGGTCACTGAATGGGGGATCTATGGGGGTCACTGAATGGAGGATCTATGGGGGTCACTGAATGGAGGATCTATGGGGGTCACTAAATGGGGATCTATGGGGGTCACTAAATGGGGGATCTATGGGGGTCACTGAATGGGGGATCTATGGGGGAACGGATAAGGGGATCAACGGGGTAACTAGAACCATAGCAGCAGATTCCATGGGGCCCGAAGGACGGAGGGGGCCCAAGTGGGATCTGAAAAGGGTGTGTTGTGATAAAACGTGTATTCTGATTTATTCTGCATCCTTTCTTCTCATGTGCGGATCTTCTCCTTGTCCGATGTCAGGTATATGAGGGTCTGAAGCCCACCGATAAGTCTGAGAAGCCTCTGGATTACAGGTCAGTCTGGGAATATATCTGGTAATCATTTTACGGGGTCGGTGCGTCTGGGTCGGTGCGTCTGGGACGGTGCGTCTGGGTCGGTGCGTCTGGGTCGGTGCGTCTGGGACGGTGCGTCTGGGTCGGTGCGTCTGGGTCGGTGCGTCTGGGACGGTGCGTCTGGGTCGGTGCGTCTGGGTCGGTGCGTCTGGGTCGGTGCGTCTGGGTCGGTGCGTCTGGGTCGGTGCGTCTGGGTCGGTGCGTCTGGGTCGGTGCGTCTGGGTCGGTGCGTCTGGGTCGGTGCGTTGGGAATGGTGCGTCTGGGTCGGTGCGTCTGGGTCGGTGCGTCGGGGACGGTGCGTCTGGGTCGGTGCGTCGGGGACGGTGCATCGGGGACGGTGCGTCTGGGTCGGTGCGTTGGGAATGGTGCGTCTGGGTCGGTGCGTCTGGGTCGGTGCGTCTGGGTCGGTGCGTCTGGGACGGTGCGTCTGGGTCGGTGCGTCTGGGTCGGTGCGTCTGGGTCGGTGCGTCGGGGACGGTGCGTCGGGGACGGTGCGTCGGGGACGGTGCGTCTGGGACGGTGCGTCTGGGTCGGTGCGTCTGGGACGGTGCGTCGGGGACGGTGCGTCGGGGACGGTGCGTCTGGGTCGGTGCGTCAGGGTCGGTGCGTCTGGGTCGGTGCGTCTGGGACGGTGCGTCGGGGACGGTGCGTCGGGGACGGTGCGTCTGGGTCGGTGCGTCAGGGTCGGTGCGTCTGGGTCGGTGCGTCTGGGTCGGTGCGTCGGGGACGGTGTGTCATTAGTAACATTATTATTATTCAGGAATTGTATAGCAGCCGACGTACACAGGATGATATTCTGGGCGATGATGTAAAGTTCGGCGTTTATCCTGTGGGGACCCCCAATGATTTCCTGGCTCTTCTGGTATTTCGGGAGATTACAAAGTCATACAATTCTTTTTTTTTTTTTGCAACTCCTTTATTTAATCAAAAACAATCACAAAGGATGTGAGGATCGTCAGCGATCGGCAGGTTTACAGATTATTATTATAAGGCATCGGATTGCAGGAAAACTGAAGTGAGGTGAATTATTCCTGTGAGGTCTGTTATCTGATATTTCCCTACAAGTCCATTTTATAGATTATAGATTGCGTATAGATCGGCACTATAGTGAAATATACATTGTTGCAATTTAAACATCTGATATTAGGAATAGATGAAAGAATTACTTCTCATGCGTCACATTGTCCCCTCATCCTGAATGTGGAGATTTCATTGATTTCCTGCTCTGTGACGTCATCGCGCTGCTCATCACACAAACCCCCGAATCTCCCGTCACTCTCCGTCCTCCCAATACTCAGGGATAATAATCGTGTTTTGTGATTGTCAGGTGGCCGGTACGCTACGACCAATGGTGGGAATGTAAGTTCATCGCAGAGGGGATCATTGATCAAGGTACGTTCTGATTTCCCTATATTATAATAATTACAATACTTTGTTGTATAGAAGGGGGAGGTGCCCAGAGAAATAAAAGTTCCAGGAAGTCTCCTGTATCATGTCTGCAGTCTCTGACCATCTCCTGTATCATGTCTGCAGTCTCTGATCATCTCCTGTACTATGTCTGCAGTCTCTGATCATCTCCTGTATTATGTCTGCAGTCTCTGATCATCTCCTGTACTATGTCTGCAGTCTCTGATCATCTCCTGTATTATGTCTGCAGTCTCTGATCATCTCCTGTATTATGTCTGCAGTCTCTGATCATCTCCTGTATTATGTCTGCAGTCTCTGATCATCTCCTGTACTATGTCTGCAGTCTCTGACCATCTCCTGTACTATGTATGCATTCTCTGATCATCTCCTGTACTATGTCTGCAGTCTCTGATCATCTCCTGTACTATGTCTGCAGTCTCTGACCATCTCCTGTAATATGTCTGCAGTCTCTGATCATCTCCTGTACTATGTCTGCAGTCTCTGACCATCTCCTATACTATGTCTGCAGTCTCTGATCATCTCCTGTATCATGTCTGCAGTCTCTGATCATCTCCTGTACTATGTCTGCAGTCTCTGATCATCTCCTGTATTATGTCTGCAGTCTCTGATCATCTCCTGTATTATGTCTGCAGTCTCTGATCATCTCCTGTATTATGTCTGCAGTCTCTGATCATCTCCTGTATTATGTCTGCAGTCTCTGATCAACTCCTGTACTATGTCTGCAGTCTCTGACCATCTCCTGTATTATGTCTGCAGTCTCTGATCATCTCCTGTATTATGTCTGCAGTCTCTGATCATCTCCTGTACTATGTCTGCAGTCTCTGATCATCTCCTGTATTATGTCTGCAGTCTCTGATCATCTCCTGTATCATGTCTGCAGTCTCTGACCCTCTCCTGTACTATATCTGCAGTCTCTGACCCTCTCCTGTATTATGTCTGCAGTCTCTGACCCTCTCCTGTATTATGTCTGCAGTTTTTGATCATCTCCTGTATTATGTCTGCAGTCTCTGATCATCTCCTGTATTATGTCTGCAGTCTCTGATCAACTCCTGTACTATGTCTGCAGTCTCTGACCATCTCCTGTATTATGTCTGCAGTCTCTGATCATCTCCTGTAGTATGTCTGCAGTCTCCGATCATCTCCTGTACTATGTCTGCAGTCTCTGACCATCTCCTGTATTATGTCTGCAGTCTCTGATCATCTCCTGTAGTATGTCTGCAGTCTCCGATCATCTCCTGTATTATGTCTGCAGTCTCTGATCATCTCCTGTACTATGTCTGCAGTCTCTGATCATCTCCTGTACTATGTCTGCAGTCTCTGATCATCTCCTGTACTATGTCTGCAGTCTCTGACCATCTCCTGTATTATGTCTGCAGTCTCTGATCATCTCCTGTACTATGTCTGCAGTCTCTGATCATCTCCTGTATTATGTCCGCAGTCTCTGATCATCTCCTGTACTATGTCTGCAGTCTCTGATCATCTCCTGTATTATGTCTGCAGTCTCTGATCATCTCCTGTACTATGTCTGCAGTCTCTGATCATCTCCCATAGTGTCAGGGTTTCTTGGATGACATTAGTAGTGTACAGATTAGTATCACCTGTCAGTTGGCTGAACTCGATGCATTTGTGTCTTTTTGCTTCAATCTGAATCATTGTATAAAACATGACAAAATCATATCTATTCATTTCTTCTTTTCTACACTTTTGGTGATTCCAGGTGGAGGATTCCGGGACAGCCTGGCTGATATTTCTGAGGAGCTGTGCCCCAGTTCTGCCGACTCCCCTGTGCCACTGCCTTTCTTTGTGCGCACATCAAACCAGGCAAGCCAATGTTATATATATAACTCTGACATATACCGCAGTGCTGTACAGAGATCACTGAGCCAATCACATCAGTCTCTGTACAGAGGAGCTTACACTCTAATGTCCCCTCCCCCACAGTCACATCAGTCTCTGTACAGAGGAGCTTACACTCTAATGTCCCCTCCCCCACAGTCACATCAGTCTCTGTACAGAGGAGCTTACACTCTAATGTCCCCTCCCCCCACAGTCAGTCTCTGTACAGAGGAGCTTACACTCTAATGTCCCCTCCCCCCTCAGTCACATCAGTCTCTGTACAGAGGAGCTTACACTCTAATGTCCCCTCCCCCCACAGTCACATCAGTCGCTGTACAGAGGAGCTTACACTCTAATGTCCCTCCCCCCACAGTCACATCAGTCTCTGTACAGAGGAGCTTACACTCTAATGTCCCCTCCCCCCACAGTCACATCAGCCTCTGTACAGAGGAGCTTACACGCTAATGTCCCCTCCCCCACAGTCACATCAGCCTCTGTACAGAGGAGCTTACACTCTAATGTCCCCTCCCCCACAGTCACATCAGTCTCTGTACAGAGGAGCTTACACTCTAATGTCCCCTCCCCCACAGTCACATCAGTCTCTGTACAGAGGAGCTTACACTCTAATGTCCCCTCCCCCACAGTCACATCAGTCTCTGTACAGAGGAGCTTACACTCTAATGTCCCCTCCCCCACATTCACATCAGTCTCTGTACAGAGGAGCTTACACTCTAATGTCCCCTCCCCCACAGTCACATCAGTCTCTGTACAGAGGAGCTTACACTCTAATGTCCCCTCCCCCCCACAGTCACATCAGCCTCTGTACAGAGGAGCTTACACTCTAATGTCCCCTCCCCCCACAGTCACATCAGTCTCTGTACAGAGGAGCTTACACTCTAATGTCCCCTCCCCCACAGTCACATCAGTCTCTGTACAGAGGAGCTTACACTCTAATGTCCCCTCCCCCCACATCAGTCTCTGTACAGAGGAGCTTACACTCTAATGTCCCCTCCCCCACATTCACATCAGCCTCTGTACAGAGGAGCTTACACTCTAATGTCCCCTCCCCCCCACAGTCACATCAGTCTCTGTACAGAGGAGCTTACACTCTAATGTCCCCCTCCCCCCCACAGTCACATCAGCCTCTGTACAGAGGAGCTTACACTCTAATGTCCCTCCCCCCACAGTCACATCAGTCTCTGTACAGAGGAGCTTACACTCTAATGTCCCCTCCCCCACAGTCACATCAGTCTCTGTACAGAGGAGCTTACACTCTAATGTCCCCCCCCCCCACATCAGTCTCTGTACAGAGGAGCTTACACTCTAATGTCCCTCCCCCCACAGTCACATCAGTCTCTGTACAGAGGAGCTTACACTCTAATGTCCCCTCCCCCACAGTCACATCAGTCTCTGTACAGAGGAGCTTACACTCTAATGTCCCCCCCCCCCACAGTCACATCAGTCTCTGTACAGAGGAGCTTACACTCTAATGTCCCCTCCCCCACAGTCACATCAGTCTCTGTACAGAGGAGCTTACACTCTAATGTCCCCTCCCCCCACAGTCACATCAGTCTCTGTACAGAGGAGCTTACACTCTAATGTCCCCTCCCCCACAGTCACATCAGTCTCTGTACAGAGGAGCTTACACTCTAATGTCCCCTCCCCCCACATCAGTCTCTGTACAGAGGAGCTTACACTCTAATGTCCCCTCCCCCCACAGTCACATCAGTCTCTGTACAGAGGAGCTTACACTCTAATGTCCCCTCCCCCACAGTCACATCAGTCTCTGTACAGAGGAGCTTACACTCTAATGTCCCCCCCCCCCCACAGTCACATCAGTCTCTGTACAGAGGAGCTTACACTCTAATGTCCCCTCCCCCACAGTCACATCAGTCTCTGTACAGAGGAGCTTACACTCTAATATAGAATACAGATGATGGCCCCTCATTTCCAGGCCGGGAACATTTTGTGATAAAGTTGATTCTGTTTTATGTTCTGAAGACTCGGATCCATTGATATCGGGGGAGATGTCGGATCTCTGCCCCGGGGCTCTGTGTCTCCCCCTTGTGACCGTTCTGATAATTCTTCTTCTAGGGAAACAGCACTGGAGAAGCTCGGGACATGTATGTGCCAAACCCGTCCTGCCAGGATCTGGCCAAGTACCAATGGATCGGGCAGCTGATGGGCGCGGCTCTCCGAGGGAAGGAGTTCCTGGTAAGTGCTTTACATTCCAACCAATGGGACCCCCTTGGCACAGGGAGGGGGGACTGCGGTGATTGTAGTAACACTGACTACTACAATGTTTCTCCTTCTCCGGCCCCACAGATACAGAATATGTCCAATACTGAAACAATGTAACTACACAATAAAAGCCCCACCCAGAGTTCAGCTGTAACCCCCGATGGCCCGACTGATTAGATATCGATTGTATCACTTTATTGGTTTATTCTCAACGTTTCTTTATATGAAGCTGAAAATAATTCCGAGTGTCATTTCCAACTACTTTCCCCCTAAAATAGTTTAAATAAGGTGCAGTCCTTCTTCTGTCCACAAGAGGGTATAGTCTGGTCTCAGTCCATAATACACTAGACATGTGCAATTCGTTTTTTTTCGTTATTTTCGTTTGTTCGTTTTCGTACGAATGAACGAATCATTCGAATCGTACGAATCAAAAAAATAATGAAATTCCGAAAAAAAAAACAAATTAGAAACAACAAATGTACTAATGAAGAAAATCCGAAAAACGAAAACGAACGAAAAAATTCGTACATTCGTAACTTTTTTTTTTTGTTGTTCAATTGGTAATTTTCCGTGTCCCTTACAATGGTGCTGCTAAACGTGCTTCGAATGGATTGAACAAAAAAAATTCGTACATTCGTAACTTTTTTTTTTTTTTCCGATTCGTAACTTTTTTTTTCGATTCGTAACTTTTTTTTTTTCGATTTGTAACTTTTTTTTTTTTCGATTCGGAAATTATTAAAATGTAATAATAGCATACACATTACATAAAATTATAAATTATGCTCCGATTACGAATCTACGAATGTTACGAATAAATACGAATGCGTCCGAAAATTAAACTAACGAAAAAACGAATCAACGAAAAAATAACTCTTACGAATGTACGAATCGTTACGAATCAACGGAAACGAAAAAAAAACGAAACGAAAATAAATGAATTTTTTTGTTGTGCACATGTCTATAATACACTGTGAGGGGGGGGGGGGGGTGATTCTGTCTTTCGTGAAATATTCTTGTCTGTATGGTTTGTATGTTGACTCTTATCGCTCCTGACTTTTGTGCCCGCAGGTCCTGGCACTGCCCGGTTTTGTGTGGAAGCAGCTGACGGGGGAGGAAGTCAGTTGGAGTAAAGATTTCCCGGCGGTGGATTCCCTGCTGGTGAGTTCCGACAAAACTTCACTTCTATCTCTAAACAATTAATAGTAATAATAATAATAGTCTTCTGTATTTAGTCCTTTCTCGGTCAGAGGCCATTGATGCCCGATCCATCGGCGTTGGTTAATTTGACAATAACTATGAGCAAAATCGATGCCCAAAGATTTTATATAAACATTTCTGAAGATTTAGAAAGCTTCGAGTCGGTGCTCCTCCTTTTTATTACAAGCTGACAAATTTACTAAATTATTTATTTCATTCCTTTTTTTTTTAATACTGCGATTGTATCTTTACAATTAACATAATAAATAAATGAACACTGCCACCTTCAGGCAGTGACGAGGTGATAACACAAGCGCTGGAAGACAGAGACCCAATATATAACAGGAAGTGTCTTAACAAGGAGCGCCATGGCAGGATCACCAGGAATGATTTTATTGTAAGCTGCAAAGTTAAAAAAAAAGAAAGATTGAAAACAATTTTGTCATTAAAGTTGTGTTTCCCCCCCAAAAAAAAAAAATAGCTTAAAATTCCTAAAAAAAAAATTAAAAATAAAAATAATTGGAAAAAAAAAACTCACCTCTAAATGGCTGTTGCTAGGGGGTCCCTCGTAGTCTGCCTCCTTCATTGCCTGGGCTGGTGACATCACTTCCCCTCATGACAGGTCCCAGATGACTGCGTGGCATATCGCGGTGCTCGGCGCGGCTCGCGCATGCGCAGTGGGTGCCCACAGTAAGAATGCCGGCCCCGCCGAGTGGAGTGGGGAACGAGGGGGGGCTTTGTTATTATCAAGTTAACCAGTTCCCGCCCACCCACCGTACAATCACCAGCTGATGGGTGCCCACCGACCGTACAATCCCCAGCTGATGGGCGCCCACCCACCGTACAATCACCAGCTGATGGGCACCCACCCACCGTACAATCACCAGCTGATGGGCACCCACCCACCGTACAATCCCCAGCTGATGGGCACCCACCCACCGTACAATCCCCAGCTGATGGGCGCCCACCCACCGTACAATCACCAGCTGATGGGCAACCACCCACCGTACAATCACCAGCTGATGGGCACCCACCATACAATCCCCAGCTGATGGGCACCCACCCACCGTACAATCACCAGCTGATGGGCACCCACCCACCGTACAATCACCAGCTGATGGGCACCCACCCACCGTACAATCCCCAGCTGATGGGCGCCCACCCACCGTACAATCACCAGCTGATGGGCACCCACCCACCGTACAATCACCAGCTGATGGGCACCCACCATACAATCCCCAGCTGATGGGCACCCACCCACCGTACAATCACCAGCTGATGGGCACCCACCCACCGTACAATCACCAGCTGATGGGCACCCACCCACCGTACAATCACCAGCTGATGGGCACCCACCCACCGTACAATCACCAGCTGATGGGCACCCACCCACCGTACAATCACCAGCTGATGGGCACCCACCCACCGTACAATCACCAGCTGATGGGCACCCACCCACCGTACAATCACCAGCTGATGGGCATCCACCCACCGTACAATCACCAGCTGATGGGCACCCGCCCACCGTACAATCACCAGCTGATGGGCACCCGCCCACCATACAATCACCAGCTGATGGGCGCCCACATCGGACGCCGCGGATATCGGCTGCCCGGGTATCACTGGATTGTTACGCGATCACAAGATCAGCGTGTAAAAAAGGGTTTCATTCATAACAGCTGTGCTTAGTATTGTGACGTTGTGATTGGCCCACAGCTATCACATGGCACCCGGGCCAATTACAGCACCCTGTACCATGTGATAGCTGTGGGCCAATCACAGCTCTTATGAATGTAACCTATTCATTGTTAAAAAAAAGAAAAATGTTTCAGAAATGTAATAAAGAAATGATTTATTTCATGGCTTCGGCCCCTTTCACATTTGTACGACCTGAAAGTCGGGCGACTTTGCAGCGACTTTGGCGGAATGCCCATCTATGGATCTCAAGTCACATCAAAGTAGTGCAGAGAAGTGGGAAATGATGATATAAATGTCGCTTGTGTTCAGTGTCACATGACCGCACAATTACCAGTCTTAGTAGCGCAGTGCTGAATAGTAATGAATGGCCTGGTCATGAAGGGGGGTAAACCTTCCGGAGCTGAAGCAGCTTTCTGGCCTTCCCAGCTGAGGAATGATTGTAGAGTCACATGACTCCTCTCTTGTGTATGATTGGTGGTGAGTGTAACCCGGGTGTGGTCCCCCTCCTGTCCTCCGGGGGGCGCTCCTCTTTCTCGCCTCGTAGGTTAAACTCCTGGAGATGATGGAGCTGATGGATAAAGAGACGTTTGAGTTTAAGTTTGGGGCGGAGCTGACGTACACGACGGTCCTGAGCGATCAGCGAATGGTGGAGTTGGTCCTCGGAGGGGGTAATATATCCGTACATTACGAGGACCGGCTGGAGTTCATCAAGATGGTGCAGAAGGCGCGGCTGGAGGAGAGTAAAGAGCAGGTGGGCGGAGCCTCTTCCTAAACACCCTGTGATAGGTCTCTACTATTGTCTCCTTTTTTTTGGACTCCATGAGGGGTAATTATAAAAAAATCTGAAGAGCGATTTATCCTGCGACACTTCATGTACCTTCGTTCTGTGTGAATGGGGAAAACATTGAACGTTATTAGGCTGTTTTCTCTCCAGGTTGAATGTTATTCATTCATAAAGAATCAAGTGAATCAGGAAAATACCACATTATGACCACTAGATGGAGATGACAATTATAGTAAATACATCTTTATTTTCTATGATTCGCTACATCTAGTGAAGATAATGTGACATTTTCCTGATTTTCTGAATGAATAACATTCGAGCTGCAGAGAAAACAGCCCAATAATATCGGATTGTTTCTCCTTCACAAAGAATGAATATCTCTGAAATTGTAATAAATACCCCCCTCAGGTGGGACTTCCTGTATGAGGGTGACAACGCTCTCTCTTTCTATAACCTGTATGTGGCGGCAGCAACACAACCGGGGCCACACCCCTACTGAGCTCAGGATCCTCCCCCTGGTGGGCAGTTCAGAGGGCGGGCTTAGAGGTGGGGGATGTGTTAGTGCCTCTAAAAGCGGGACATTGCAGGGGTGTGGCTTCCAGCAGCATGTCCCCAGTCTCCAACCCAACCCCCAGCCTGTCCCCATTCTCCAACCCAACCCCCAGCATGTCCCCAGTCTCCAACCCAACCCCCAGCATGTCCCCAGTCCCCAACCCAACCCCCAGCATGTCCCCAGTCTCCAACCCAACCCCCAGCATGTCCCCAGTCTCCAACCCAACCCCCAGCCTGTCCCCAGTCTCCAACCCAACCCCCAGCATGTCCCCAGTCTCTAACCCAACCCCCAGCATGTCCCCAGTCTCCAACCCAACCCCCAGCATGTCCCCAGTCTCCAACCCAACCCCCAGCCTGTCCCCAGTCTCCAACCCAACCCCCAGCATGTCCCCAGTCTCCAACCCAACCCCCAGCATGTTCCCAGTCTCCAACCTAACCCACAGCATGTCCCCAGTCTCCAACCCAACCCCCAGCATGTCCCCAGTCTCCAACCCAACCCCCAGCATGTCCCCAGTCTCCAACCCAACCCCCAGCCTGTCCCCAGTCTCCAACCCAACCCCCAGCATGTCCCCAGTCTCCAACCCAACCCCCAGCATGTTCCCAGTCTCCAACCTAACCCACAGCATGTCCCCAGTCTCCAACCCAACCCCCAGCATGTCCCCAGTCTCCAACCCAACCCCCAGCATGTCCCCAGTCTCCAACCCAACCCCCAGCATGTCCCCAGTCTCCAACCCAACCCCCAGCCTGTCCCCAATCTCCAACCCAACCCCCAGCATGTTCCCAGTCTCCAACCTAACCCACAGCATGTCCCCAGTCTCCAACCCAACCCCCAGCATGTCCCCAGTCTCCAACCCAACCCCCAGCATGTCCCCAGTCTCCAACCCAACTCCCAGCATGTCCCCAGTCTCCAACCCAACCCCCAGCCTGTCCCCAATCTCCAACCCAACCCCCAGCATGTTCCCAGTCTCCAACCTAACCCACAGCATGTCCCCAGTCTCCAACCCAACCCCCAGCCTGTCCCCAGTCTCCAACCCAACCCCCAGCATGTCCCCAGTCTCCAACCCAACCCCCAGCATGTCCCCAGTCTCCAACCCAACCCCCAGCATGTCCCCAGTCTCCAACCCAACCCCCAGCCTGTCCCCAGTCTCCAACCCAACCCCCAGCATGTGCCCAGTCTCCAACCCAACCCCCAGCATGTCCCCAGTCTCCAACCCACCCCCACCCCCAGCATGTCCCCAGTCTTCAACCCAACCCCCAGCATGTCCCCAGTCTCCAACCCACCCCCCAGCATGTCCCCAGTCTCCAACCCAACCCCCAGCCTGTCCCCAGTCTCCAACCCAACCCCCAGCCTGTCCCCAGTCTCCAACCCAACCCCCAGCATGTCCCCAGTCTCCAACCCAACCCCCAGCATGTCCCCAGTCTTCAACCCAACCCCCAGCATGTCCCCAGTCTCCAACCCAACCCCCAGCATGTCCCCAGTCTCCAACCTAACCCCCAGCATTTCCCCAATCTCCAACCCAACCCCCAGCATGTCCCCAGTCTCCATCCCAACCCTCACCATGTCCCCAGTCTCCAACCCGACCCCCAGCATGTCCCCAGTCTCCAACCCAACCCCCAGCCTGTCTCCAACCCAACCCCCAGCATGTCCCCAGTCTCCAACCCAACCCCCAGCCTGTCTCCAACCCAACCCCCAGCATGTCCCCAGTCTCCAACCCAACCCCCAGCATGTCCCCAGTCTCCAACCCAACCCCCAGCATGTCCCCAGTCTCCAACCCAACCCCCAGCATGTCCCCAGTCTCCAACCCAACCCCCAGCATGTCCCCAGTCTCCAACCTAACCCCCAGCATGTCTCCAGTCTCCAACCCAACCCCCAGCATGTCCCCAGTCTCCAACCCGACCCCCAGCATGTCCCCAGTCTCCAACCCAACCCCCAGCATGTCCCCAGTCTCCAACCCAACCCCCAACATGTCTCCAACCCAACATGTCCCCAGTCTCCAACCCAACCCCCAGCATGTCCCCAGTCTCCAACCTAACCCCCAGCATGTCCCCAGTCTCCAACCCAACCCCCAGCATGTCCCCAGTCTCCAACCCAACCCCCAGCATGTCCCCAGTCTCCAACCTAACCCCCAGCATGTCTCCAGTCTCCAACCCAACCCCCAGCATGTCCCCAGTCTCCAACCCGACCCCCAGCATGTCCCCAGTCTCCAACCCGACCCCCAGCATGTCCCCAGTCTCCAACCCAACCCCCAGCATGTCCCCAGTCTCCAACCCAACCCCCAGCCTGTCCCCAGTCTCCAACCTAACCCCCAGCATGTCCCCAGTCTCCAACCCAACCCCCAGCCTGTCCCCAGTCTCCAACCCAACCCCCAGCCTGTCCCCAGTCTCCAACCTAACCCCCAGCCTGTCCCCAGTCTCCAACCCAACCCCCAGCCTGTCCCCAGTCTCCATCCTAACCCCCCGGCATGTCCCCAGTCTCCAACCCAACCCCCAGCCTGTCCCCAGTCTCCAACCTAACCCCCAGCATGTCCCCAGTCTCCAAACCAACCCCCAGCCTGTCCCCAGTCTCCAACCTAACCCCCAGCCTGTCCCCAGTCTCCAAACCAACCCCAAGCCTGTCCCCAGTCTCCATCCTACCCCCCCAGCATGTCCCCAGTCTCCATCCTACCCCCCCAGCCTGTCCCCAGTCTCCAACCCAACCCCCATCATGTCCCCAGTCTCCAACCCAACCCCCAGCATGTCCCCAGTCTCCAACCCAACCCCCAGCATGTCCCCAGTCTCCAACCCAACCCCCAGCATGTCCCCAGTCTCCAACCCAACCCCCAGCATGTCCCCAATCTTCAACCCAACCCCCAGCATGTCCCCAGTCTCCAACCCAACCCCCAGCATGTCCCCAGTCTCCAACCTAACCCCCAGCATGTCCCCAATCTCCAACCCAACCCCCGGCATGTCCCCAGTCTCCAACCCAGCCCACAGCATGTCCCCAGTCTCCAACCTAACCCCTGGCATGTCCCTAGTCTCCATCCTAACCCCCGGCATGTCCCCAGTCTCCAACCTAACCCCCAGCATGTCCCCAGTCTCCAACCTAACCCCCAGCCTGTCCCCAGTCTCCAACCTAACCCCCAGCCTGTCCCCAGTCTCCAACCCAACCCCCAGCCTGTCCCCAGTCTCCAACCCAACCCCCAGCCTGTCCCCAGTCTCCAACCCAACCCCCAGCCTGTCCCCAGTCTCCAACCTAACCCCCAGCATGTCCCCAGTCTCCAACCCAACCCCCAGCATGTCCCCAGTCTCCAACCCAACCCCCAGCATGTCCTCAGTCTCCAACCTAACCCCCAGCATGTCCCCAGTCTCCAACCTAACCCCCAGCCTGTCCCCAGTCTCCAACCTAACCCCCAGCCTGTCCCCAGTCTCCAACCCAACCCCCAGCCTGTCCCCAGCCTCCAACCCAACCCCCAGCATGTCCCCAGTCTCCAACCTAACCCCCAGCATGTCCCCAATCTCCAACCCAACCCCCAGCATGTCCCCAGTCTCCAACACAACCCCCAGCCTGTCCCCAGTCTCCAACCTAACCCCCAGCATGTCCCCAATCTCCAACCCAACCCCCAGCATGTCCCCAGTCTCCAACCTAACCCCCAGCATGTCCCCAGTCTCCAACCTAAACGCCAGCATGTCCCCAGTCTCCAACCCAACCCCCAGCCTGTCCCCAGTCTCCAACCTAACCCCCAGCATGTCCCCAGTCTCCAACCTAACCCCTAGCATGTCCCCAGTCTCCAACCCAACCCCCAGCATGTCCCCAGTCTCCAACCCAACCCACAGCATGTCCCCAGTCTCCAACCTAACCCACAGCATGTCCCCAGTCTACAACCTAACCCCCAGCCGGTCCCCAGTCTCCAACCTAACCCCCAGCATGTCCCCAGTCTCCAACCTAACCCCCAGCATGTCCCCAGTCTCCAACCTAACCCCCAGCATGTCCCCAGTCTCCAACCCAACCCCCAGCATGTCCCCAGTCTCCAACCTAACCCCCAGCATGTCCCCAGTCTCCAACCCAACCCCCAACATGTCCCCAGTCTCCAACCCAACCCCCAGCATGTCCCCAGTCTCCAACCCAACCCCCAGCATGTCCCCAGTCTCCAACCCAACCCCCAGCATGTCCCCAGTCTCCAACCCAACCCCCAGCATGTCCCCAGTCTCCAACCCAACCCCCAACATGTCCCCAGTCTCCAACCCAACCCCCAGCATGTCCCCAGTCTCCAACCTAACCCCCAGCATGTCCCCAGTCTCCAACCTAACCCCCAGCATGTCCCCAGTCTCCAACCCAACCCCCAGCATGTCCCCAGTCTCCAACCTAACCCCCAGCATTTCCCCAATCTCCAACCCAACCCCCAGCATGTCCCCAGTCTCCAACCCAACCCCCAGCATGTCCCCAGTCTCCAACCCAACCCCCAGCATGTCCCCAGTCTCCAACCCAACCCCCAGCATGTCCCCAGTCTCCAACCCAACCCCCAGCATGTCCCCAGTCTCCAACCTAATCCCCAGCATGTCCCCAGTCTCCAACCCAACCCCCAGCCTGTCTCCAGTCTCCAACCCAACCCCCAGCATGTCCCCAGTCTCCAACCAAACCCCCAGCATGTCCCCAGCCTCCAACCCAACCCCCAGCATGTCCCCAGCCTCCAACCTAACCCCCAGCATGTCCCCAGTCTCCAACCCAACCCCCAGCATGTCCCCAGTCTCCAACCTAACCCCCAGCATGTCCCCAGTCTCCAACCCAACCCCCAGCATGTCCCCAGACTCCAACCTAACCCCCAGCATGTCCCCAGTCTCCAACCCAGCCCCAAGCATGTCCCCAGTCTCCAACCTCATCTTCAGCATGTCCCCAGTCTCCAACCTAACCCCCAGCATGTCTCCAGTCTCCAACCTCATCTTCAGCATGTCCCCAGTCTCCAACCCAACCCCCCGCATGTCCCCAGTCTCCAACCAAACCCCCAGCCTGTCCCCAGTCTCCAACCCAACCCCCAGCCTGTCCCTAGTCTCCAACCCAACCCCCAGCCTGTCCCCAGTCTCCAACCTAACCCCCAGCCTGTCCCCAGTCTCCAACCTAACCCCCAGCATGTCCCCAATCTCAAACCCAACCCCCAGCATGTCCCCAGTCTCCAACCCAGCCCACGGCATGTCCCCAGTCTCCAACCTAACCCCTGGCATGTTCCCAGTCTCCATCCTAACCCCCGGCATGTCCCCAGTCTCCAACCTAAACGCCAGCATGTCCCCAGTCTCCAACCCAACCCCCAGCATGTCCCCAGTCTCCAACCTAATTCCCAGCATGTCCCCAGTCTCCAACCTAACCCCCAGCATGTCCCCAATCTCCAACCTAACCCCCAGCATGTCCCCAGTCTCCAACCCAACCCCCAGCATGTCCCCAGTCTCCAACCCAACCCCCAGCATGTCCCCAGTCTCCAACCTCATCTTCAGCATGTCCCCAGTCTCCAACCCAACCCCCAGCATGTCTCCAGTCTCCAACCTCATCTTCAGCATGTCCCCAGTCTCCAACCCAACCCCCAGCATGTCCCCAGTCTCCAACCCAACCCCCAGCCTGTCCCCAGTCTCCAACCCAACCCCCAGCCTGTCCCTAGTCTCCAACCCAACCCCCAGCCTGTCCCCAGTCTCCAACCTAACCCCCAGCATGTCCCCAGTCTCCAACCAAACCCCCAGCATGTCCCCACTCTCCAACCCAACCCCCAGCATGTCCCCAGTCTCCAACCCAGCCCACGGCATGTCCCCAGTCTCCAACCTAACCCCTGGCATGTTCCCAGTCTCCATCCTAACCCCCGGCATGTCCCCAGTCTCCAACCTAAACGCCAGCATGTCCCCAGTCTCCAACCCAACCCCCAGCATGTCCCCAGTCTCCAACCTAATTCCCAGCATGTCCCCAGTCTCCAACCTAACCCCCAGCCTGTCCCCAGTCTCCATCCTAACCCCCAGCATGTCCCCAGTCTCCAACCCAACTCCCAACATGTCCCCAGTCTCCAACCTAACCCCCAGCATTTCCCCAGTCTCCAACCTAACCCCCAGCATGTCCCCTGTTTCTGACCATTTCCTCTAGTACGGTATATATTGATGTCAGGGACCATGGTTGGCCTTACTCTGTATACGGTGAAGACTCCTGGTGTACAGCGTTCTCCCCCTCACACAGCAAGTCTAGGGGGACATGTTATATTTATATAATCCAAGTTTTGGCCTAATCTGCATTGGGATCAAATATTATCTGCCATTGGCCCCGTGTCTCGCCTTCCGTCTGAGCAGCCATTTCTTTTCCTTTCTCAGGTAGAAGCCATTCAGGCTGGACTGCTGAAAGTGGTTCCTCAGGCTGTGCTGGATCTTCTAACCTGGCAGGAATTGGAGAAAAGAGTCTGTGGGGACCCTGAGATCTCTGTGGAGGCCCTGAAAAAGCTGAGTAAGTACCCGACCCCTGTAATCGTGTCACCCCGGAGTCACCCCGGATCTGAAAATTCAGATTTACAGATAGAAATGTATTTATATACAGTTGGAAAGCTCTTGTAGATCTGCCTCCTACCAGTCAGGAGGATGCTGGGAATATGGCTGAGCCCTTCTTGTTTAACTAGAACTGAAGGGAACAAAAACAGGAAATGACATGTAACTTCTACTGGAGAGAACAATACATTATACAAAAACACCACCACCTAGTGGCAGAACTACTAATCACGGTATGATTTATGAGAATGGTTGTTGCACCCACCTTTATATAAACCGCATGCTAACATAGGATCCCCAACTACATAGGAAACCCCATCCCCTGCTTGTGCCTTATCACTTCTCATCCACAGTGTCTCTTTTCTGTCTCTTCAGCCAGGTTTGAGGATTTGGGTGCGACAGACATCCGAGTGCAATATTTCTGGGAAGCTCTAAACAACTTCACAAACGGTAAGTTACGCCGATCTATATCGGGTCTGTAGAGTGAAAATGATGATCATTATACATTATATTCACAAAAGTCTGTGGACCCTCTTCCAAGTATCTGATCATTGGTGATCAGTGAGAAGAATGTTCCTTACATTGGTGATCAGTGAGAAGAATGTTCCTTACATTGGTGATCAGTGAGAAGAATGTTCCTTACATTGGTGATCAGTGAGAAGAATGTTCCTTACATTGGTGATCAGTGAGAAGAATGTTCCTTACATTGGTGATCAGTGGGAAGAATGTTCCTTACATTGGTGATCGGTGAGAAGAATGTTCCTTACATTGGTGATCGGTGAGAAGAATGTTCCTTACATTGGTGATCAGTGAGAAGAATGTTCCTTACATTGGTGATCAGTGAGAAGAATGTTCCTTACATTGGTGATCAGTGGGAAGAATGTTCCTTACATTGGTGATCAGTGAGAAGAATGTTCCTTACATTGGTGATCAGTGGGAAGAATGTCCCTTACATTGGTGATCAGTGAGAAGAATGTTCCTTACATTGGTGATCAGTGGGAAGAATGTTCCTTACATTGGTGATCAGTGAGAAGAATGTTCCTTACATTGGTGATCAGTGAGAAGAATGTTCCTTACATTGGTGATCAGTGGGAAGAATGTTCCTTACATTGGTGATCAGTGGGAAGAATGTTCCTTACATTGGTGATCAGTGAGAAGAATGTTCCTTACATTGGTGATCAGTGAGAAGAATGTTCCTTACATTGGTGATCAGTGGGAAGAATGTTCCTTACATTGGTGATCAGTGGGAAGAATGTTCCTTACATTGGTGATCAGTGAGAAGAATGTTCCTTACATTGGTGATCAGTGAGAAGAATGTTCCTTACATTGGTGATCAGTGAGAAGAATGTTCCTTACATTGGTGATCAGTGAGAAGAGTGTTCCTTACATTGGTGATCAGTGGGAAGAATGTTCCTTACAATGGTGATCAGTGGGAAGAATGTTCCTTACATTGGTGATCGTGAGAAGAATGTTCCTTACATTGGTGATCAGTGGGAAGAATGTTCCTTACATTGGGGATCAGTGGGAAGAATGTTCCTTACATTGGTGATCAGTGGGAAGAATGTTCCTTACATTGGTGATCAGTGGGAAGAATGTTCCTTACATTGGTGATAGGTGAGAAGAATGTTCCTTACATTGGTGATAGGTGAGAAGAATGTTCCTTACATTGGTGATCAGTGGGAAGAATGTTCCTTACATTGGTGATCAGTGGGAAGAATGTTCCTTACATTGGTGATCAGTGGGAAGAATGTTCCTTACATTGGTGATCAGTGAGAAGAATGTTCCTTACATTGGTGATCAGTGAGAAGAATGTTCCTTACATTGGTGATCAGTGAGAAGAATGTTCCTTACATTGGTGATCAGTGAGAAGAATGTTCCTTACATTGGTGATCAGTGGGAAGAATGTTCCTTACATTGGTGATCAGTGGGAAGAATGTTCCTTACATTGGTGATCAGTGGGAAGAATGTTCCTTACATTGGTGATCAGTGAGAAGAATGTTCCTTACATTGGTGATCAGTGAGAAGAATGTTCCTTACATTGGTGATCAGTGGGAAGAATGTTCCTTACATTGGTGATCAGTGGGAAGAATGTTCCTTACATTGGTGATCAGTGAGAAGAATGTTCCTTACATTGGTGATCAGTGGGAAGAATGTTCCTTACATTGGTGATCAGTGGGAAGAATGCATTATTGGGATCATTCCATAGGCTCTGCCAAATAGTGAAGTACCATCGGGTTGGAGGTCAATCAGCCACAATTTAGGCAAACTCTAGTAAAATCTGGTTAAGAATGACATTGTAGACAAGGGGTCTCTTCCAACCTTGCAGTACCTGTTTGGTGAAGACCCCTTTTCTGTTCCAGCAGGACCAGCTCCATAACGACATGGTGTGACCAGTTTGGTGTGGAGGAACTCAAGTGTCCTGCACAGAGTCCTGACCTCAACCCTACTGAACACCTTTTACAATGAATTGGAATCTTTTCATCCAACAATAGTAGCTGACCTCACAAATGGGCACCATTTCCAACAGACGCCCTCCAAGTTATTGTGCAAAGTCTTCCCAGAAGAGTGGTTTGCAGCCACAAAGGGGTCAGATCCATATTAATGGTTCTGGTTCTGGAATAAGGTGTCCTCAGACTTTTGGCTGTAGAGGGTACATTAGATTGTGATCTTTATTTTGAATATTTTTGTTCCTCCGGCAAACCCCACTGATAAGACTTTCTCCCATAGAGGATCGCAGCCGCTTCCTGAGGTTTGTCACTGGCCGGAGCCGCCTTCCTGCTCCTATCTACATATATCCGGATAAATCGGGGTGAGTGTCTGGGGTCTCCTGGGGAAATATGCAGGGGCTTCACCTCTACAGAGGACACGCCCCAATTCACCAACATGTCTGAGAGGGTTGTGCCGCCATCTGCCAGGCCTTACCTTAATTCTCCTGGTGCATTATGGGAAAAGGAGAGATGAGAATCTGATTGGTTGCTGCAGGAAAGAGATTGTTCACTTGGCTGATAATGGCTCCACCCTGGTAAACTGCGTCTGATCTCCGTCTATGGGCAGAACCACCATGGATGATCGAAGCTGTGAGGTCTCCATGGATGATCGAAGCTGTGAGGTCTCCATGGATGATCGAAGCTGTGAGGTCTCCATGGATGATCGAAGCGGTGAGGTCTGCCTGTTATAAGAACCCTCTACAGAGGCTTCACCCTGATTGGATGTCAGTAATAAGTGAGTAGTAATTAGTCGCATTCAACTGGACTTGTTCTTTGATGTTGAAGACGCTTCAAAGCTTCTATATTCAGAGAGATTTAAGAAACTTAATGAGTCTTAAACCGTCATCTGTAGAGTTTTTCATTCTGAACTTTGACCTGTAGAATTTGCCCTCCTGGATCTTGACCTGTAGAATTTGCCTTCCTCAATCTTGACCTGTAGAATTTGCCCTCCTAAATCTTGACCTGTAACATTTGCCTTCCTAAATCTTGACCTGTAGAATTTGCCCTCCTGAATCTTGACCTGTAGAATTTGCCCTCCAGAATCTTGACCTGTAGAATTTGCCCTCCTGAATCTTGACCTGTAGAATTTGCCCTCCTGAATCTTGACCTGTAGAATTTGCCCTCCTCGGTCTTGACCTGTAGAATTTGCCCTCCTGAATCTTGATCTGTAGAATTTGCCCTCCTGAATCTTGACCTGTAGAATTTGCCCTCCTGAATCTTGACCTGTAGAATTTGCCCTCCTCGGTCTTGACCTGTAGAATTTGCCCTCCTAAATCTTGATCTGTAGAATTTGCCCTCCTAAATCTTGACCTGTAGAATTTGCCCTCCTGAATCTTGACCTGTAGAATTTGCCCTCCTGAATCTTGACCTGTAGAATTTGCCCTCCTGAATCTTGACCTGTAGAATTTGCTCTCCTGAATCTTGACCTGTAGAATTTGCCCTCCTGAATCTTGACCTGTAGAATTTGCCCTCCTGAATCTTGACCTGTAGAATTTGCCCTCCTGAATCTTGACCTGTAGAATTTGCCTTCCTCGGTCTTGACCTGTAGAATTTGCCCTCCTCGGTCTTGACCTGTAGAATTTGCCCTCCTCGGTCTTGACCTGTAGAATTTGCCCTCCTGAATCTTGACCTGTAGAATTTGCCCTCCTCGGTCTTGACCTGTAGAATTTGCCCTCCGGAATCTTGACCTGTAGAATTTGCCCTCCGGAATCTTGACCTGTAGAATTTGCCCTCCTCGGTCTTGACCTGTAGAATTTGCCCTCCTAAATCTTGATCTGTAGAATTTGCCCTCCTGAATCTTGACCTGTAGAATTTGCCCTCCTAAATCTTGACCTGTAGAATTTGCCCTCCTGAATCTTGACCTGTAGAATTTGCCCTCCTCGTTCTTGACCTGTAGAATTTGCCCTCCTAAATCTTGATCTGTAGAATTTGCCCTCCTGAATCTTGACCTGTAGAATTTGCCCTCCTAAATCTTGACCTGTAGAATTTGCCCTCCTGAATCTTGACCTGTAGAATTTGCCCTCCTGAATCTTGACCTGTAGAATTTGCCCTCCTGAATCTTGACCTGTAGAATTTGCCCTCCTGGATCTTGACCTGTAGAATTTGCCCTCCTGAATCTTGACCTGTAGAATTTGCCCTCCTGAATCTTGACCTGTAGAATTTGCCCTCCTGAATCTTGACCTGTAGAATTTGCCCTCCTGAATCTTGACCTGTAGAATTTGCCCTCCTGAATCTTGACCTGTAGAATTTGCCCTCCTGAATCTTGACCTGTAGAATTTGCCCTCCTGAATCTTGACCTGTAGAATTTGCCCTCCTGAATCTTGACCTGTAGAATTTGCCCTCCTGAATCTTGACCTGTAGAATTTGCCCTCCTGAATCTTAACCTGTAGAATTTGCCCTCCTGAATCTTGACCTGTAGAATTTGCCCTCCTGAATCTTGACCTGTAGAATTTGCCCTCCTGAATCTTGACCTGTAGAATTTGCCCTCCTGAATCTTGACCTGTAGAATTTGCCCTCCTGAATCTTGACCTGTAGAATTTGCCCTCCTGAATCTTGACCTGTAGAATTTGCCTTCCTGAATCTTGACCTGTAGAATTTGCCCTCCTGAATCTTGACCTGTAGAATTTGCCCTCCTGAATCTTGACCTGTAGAATTTGCCCTCCTGAATCTTGACCTGTAGAATTTGCCTTCCTCGGCCTTGACCCTGTAGAATTTGCCCTCCTGAATCTTGACCTGTAGAATTTGCCCTCCTGAATCTTGACCTGTAGAATTTGCCCTCCTCGGTCTTGACCTGTAGAATTTGCCCTCCTCGGTCTTGACCTGTAGAATTTGCCCTCCTAAATCTTGACCTGTAGAATTTGCCTTCCTGAATCTTGACCTGTAGAATTTGCCCTCCTCGGTCTTGACCTGTAGAATTTGCCCTCCTAAATCTTGACCTGTAGAATTTGCCTTCCTGAATCTTGACCTGTAGAATTTGCCCTCCTGAATCTTGACCTGTAGAATTTGCCCTTCTAAATCTTGACCTGTAGAATTTGCCCTCCTGAATCTTGACCTGTAGAATTTGCCCTCCTGAATCTTGACCTGTAGAATTTGCCCTCCTGGATCTTGACCTGTAGAATTTGCCCTCCTGGATCTTGACCTGTAGAATTTGCCCTTCTGAATCTTGACCTGTAGAATTTGCCCTTCTGAATCTTGACCTGTAGAATTTGCCCTCCTGAATGTTGACCTGTAGAATTTGCCCTCCTGAATGTTGACCTGTAGAATTTGCCCTCCTGAATGTTGACCTGTAGAATTTGCCCTCCTGAATGTTGACCTGTAGAATTTGCCCTCCTGGATCTTGACCTGTAGAATTTGCCCTCCTGGATCTTGACCTGTAGAATTTGCCCTCCTGGATCTTGACCTGTAGAATTTGCCCTTCTGAATCTTGACCTGTAGAATTGCCCTCCTGAATCTTGACCTGTAGAATTTGCCCTCCTGAATTTTGACCTGTAGAATTTGCCCTCCTCGGTCTTGACCTGTAGAATTTGCCCTCCTGAATCTTGACCTGTAAAATTTGCCCTCCTGAATCTTGACCTGTAGAATTTGCCCTCCTCGGTCTTGACCTGTAGAATTTGCCCTCCTGAATCTTGACCTGTAGAATTTGCCTTCCTGAATCTTGACCTGTAGAATTTGCCCTCCTGAATCTTGACCTGTAGAATTTGCCCTCCTGAATCTTGACCTGTAGAATTTGCCCTCCTGAATCTTGACCTGTAGAATTTGCCCTCCTGAAGCTTGACCTGTAGAATTTTCCCTCCTGAATCTTGACCTGTAGAATTTTCCCTCCTGAATCTTGACCTGTAGAATTTGCCCTCCTGAATCTTGACCTGTAGAATTTGCCTTCCTGAATCTTGACCTGTAGAATTTGCCCTCCTGAATCTTGACCTGTAGAATTTGCCCTCCTGAATCTTGACCTGTAGAATTTGCCCTCCTGAATCTTGACCTGTAGAATTTGCCTTCCTCGGTCTTGACCCTGTAGAATTTGCCCTCCTGAATCTTGACCTGTAGAATTTGCCCTCCTGAATCTTGACCTGTAGAATTTGCCCTCCTCGGTCTTGACCTGTAGAATTTGCCCTCCTCGGTCTTGACCTGTAGAATTTGCCCTCCTAAATCTTGACCTGTAGAATTTGCCTTCCTGAATCTTGACCTGTAGAATTTGCCCTCCTGAATCTTGACCTGTAGAATTTGCCCTTCTAAATCTTGACCTGTAGAATTTGCCCTCCTGAATCTTGACCTGTAGAATTTGCCCTCCTGGATCTTGACCTGTAGAATTTGCCCTCCTGGATCTTGACCTGTAGAATTTGCCTTCCTGAATCTTGACCTGTAGAATTTGCCCTTCTGAATCTTGACCTGTAGAATTTGCCCTCCTGAATGTTGACCTGTAGAATTTGCCCTCCTGAATGTTGACCTGTAGAATTTGCCCTCCTGAATGTTGACCTGTAGAATTTGCCCTCCTGGATCTTGACCTGTAGAATTTGCCCTCCTGGATCTTGACCTGTAGAATTTGCCCTCCTGGATCTTGACCTGTAGAATTTGCCCTCCTGAATCTTGACCTGTAGAATTTGCCCTCCTGAATTTTGACCTGTAGAATTTGCCCTCCTCGGTCTTGACCTGTAGAATTTGCCCTCCTGAATCTTGACCTGTAGAATTTGCTCTCCTGAATCTTGACCTGTAGAATTTGCCCTCCTCTGTCTTGACCTGTAGAATTTGCCCTCCTGAATCTTGACCTGTAGAATTTGCCCTCCTGGATCTTGACCTGTAGAATTTTCCCTCCTGAATCTTGACCTGTAGAATTTGCCCTCCTGAATCTTGACCTGTAGAATTTGCCTTCCTGAATCTTGACCTGTAGAATTTGCCCTCCTGAATCTTGACCTGTAGAATTTGCCCTCCTGAATCTTGACCTGTAGAATTTGCCCTCCTGAATCTTGACCTGTAGAATTTGCCCTCCTGAATCTTGACCTGTAGAATTTGCCTTCCTCGGTCTTGACCCTGTAGAATTTGCCCTCCTGAATCTTGACCTGTAGAATTTGCCCTCCTGAATCTTGACCTGTAGAATTTGCCCTCCTCGGTCTTGACCTGTAGAATTTGCCCTCCTCGGTCTTGACCTGTAGAATTTGCCCTCCTGAATCTTGACCTGTAGAATTTGCCTTCCTGAATCTTGACCTGTAGAATTTGCCCTCCTGAATCTTGACCTGTAGAATTTGCCCTTCTAAATCTTGACCTGTAGAATTTGCCCTCCTGAATCTTGACCTGTAGAATTTGCCCTCCTGAATCTTGACCTGTAGAATTTGCCCTCCTGAATCTTGACCTGTAGAATTTGCCCTCCTGGATCTTGACCTGTAGAATTTGCCCTCCTGGATCTTGACCTGTAGAATTTGCCCTCCTGAATCTTGACCTGTAGAATTTGCCCTCCTGAATTTTGACCTGTAGAATTTGCCCTCCTCGGTCTTGACCTGTAGAATTTGCCCTCCTGAATCTTGACCTGTAGAATTTGCTCTCCTGAATCTTGACCTGTAGAATTTGCCCTCCTGAATCTTGACCTGTAGAATTTGCCCTCCTCGGTCTTGACCTGTAGAATTTGCCTTCCTGAATCTTGACCTGTAGAATTTGCCCTCCTGAATCTTGACCTGTAGAATTTGCCCTCCTGAATTTTGACCTGTAGAATTTGCCCTCCTGAATCTTGACCTGTAGAATTTGCCCTCCTGAATCTTGACCTGTAGAATTTGCCCTCCTGAATTTTGACCTGTAGAATTTGCCCTCCTGAATCTTGACCTGTAGAATTTGCCCTCCTGAATTTTGACCTGTAGAATTTTCCCTCCTGAATTTTGACCTGTAGAATTTGCCCTCCTGAATCTTGACCTGTAGAATTTGCCCTCCTGAATTTTGACCTGTAGAATTTGCCCTCCTGAATTTTGACCTGTAGAATTTGCTCTCCTGAATTTTGACCTGTAGAATTTGCCCTCCTGGATCTTGACCTGTAGAATTTGCCCTCCTGAATCTTGACCTGTAGAATTTGCCCTCCTGAATTTTGACCTGTAGAATTTGCCCTCCTGAATCTTGACCTGTAGAATTTGCCCTCCTGAATCTTGACCTGTAGAATTTGCCCTCCTGAATCTTGACCTGTAGAATTTGCCCTCCTGAATCTTGACCTGTAGAATTTGCCCTCCTGAATCTTGACCTGTAGAATTTGCCCTCCTGAATCTTGACCTGTAGAATTTGCCCTCCTAAATCTTGACCTGTAGAATTTGCCCTCCTGGATCTTGACCTGTAGAATTTGCCCTCCTGAATCTTGACCTGTAGAATTTGCCCTCCTGAATCTTGACCTGTAGAATATTCCAAAATAAGAGTCCAAGTTCTACAGGTAAAGATTTACCACATCTTAAGGACGATGGAGATTCTTTAGAGGATATTTGAGGACAACTGGAAATGACATCCATGAAGGAGGGGCCTTCACAACCATCTGCCCCCTCACCTATAGATCTCTACCCCCGACGTGTGAATAGAAGGATTTACCCCCCATGTGGACTTCCTGCCCCCACGGGGGGGTTATGTAACTAGAACACAACTTTCATACTTCCCCTTCTATTCTCGGACCATCTCCACATTCCATGGTGTCGGTGGGACCTCTGTGATGTCACTATTGGGTGAAGAAGAGGAGGAGCTACAAAATGTCTTCAACATTCCAAAACAAGTCGAGTTGAATGTAACAAATTCTTTTTACTAGATGTACTCTGAGCTGACCAATCAGAACCTTCATCACAATGACATCATTTCCAGAACAACTTCTTCAGGTCTTCCTCAGAAGCCGCCATTATTTCTCAGCAGTCCCTCATCCCCCGATAATCACCAGGGATGGGGGATGGGGGGGCACAGACAGGTCACCGGATGTGTCCCCCGTTTTCTTCTTCCCACAACTCCATGTAAAGTGTATGTGAGCCCCGACAACGAGCTTCTTTTATTTCCTCTCTTTTGGTCTTTTATGTTTACCATGATGAAGAGAGGAGGGGAGGGGGAGGTGTTCTATAGTCCTGTCCTAGGGTTGGGGTCTCTAAACCGTCTAAACAAAGGATCAGTTTACTGCCCTTCAGAATTTAGGGGGGCCGGACTTTGCCCAATGGGAGTAAACAATGCTCTATCTTTGGGGGAGAAATAGTTGGTGTCAGTGGGGGAATAGTGTCCCATCATTGGTGTCAGTGGGAGGAATAGTGTCCCATCATTGGTATCAGTGGGAGGAATAGTGCCCCATCATTGGTGTCAGTGGGGGGAATAGTGTCCCATCATTGTGTCAGTGGGAGGAATAGTGTCCCATCATTTGTGTCAGTGGAGGAATAGTGCCCCATCATTGGTATCAGTGGAGGAATAGTGTCCCATCACTGGTGTCAGTGGGAGGAATAGTGCCCCATCATTGGTATCAGTGGGAGGAATAGTGTCCCATCACTGGTGTCAGTGGGAGGAATAGTGCCCCATCATTGGTATCAGTGGGAGGAATAGTTGTCCCATCATTGGTGTCAGTGGGAGGAATAGTGACCCATCATTGGTGTCAGTGGGAGGAATAGTGCCCCATCATTGGTGTCAGTGGGAGGAATAGTGCCCCATCATTGGTGTCAGTGGGAGGAATAGTGACCCATCATTGGTGTCAGTGGGAGGAATAGTGTCCCATCATTGGTGTCAGTGGGAGGAATAGTGACCCATCATTGGTGTCAGTGGAGGAATAGTGCCCCATCATTGGTGTCAGTGGGAGGAATAGTGTCCCATCATTGGTATCAGTGGGAGGAATAGTGCCCCATCATTGGTGTCAGTGGGAGGAATAGTGTCCCATCATTGGTATCAGTGGGAGGAATAGTGCCCCATCATTGGTGTCAGTGGGAGGAATAGTGACCCATCATTGGTGTCAGTGGGAGGAATAGTGTCCCCCATCATTGGTATCAGTGGAGGAATAGTGTCCCATCATTGGTATCAGTGGGAGGAATAGTGCCCCATCATTGGTGTCAGTGGGAGGAATAGTGTCCCATCATTGTATCAGTGGGAGGAATAGTGTCCCATCATTGGTATCAGTGGGAGGAATAGTGTCCCATCATTGGTGTCAGTGGGAGGAATAGTGCCCCATCATTGGTGTCAGTGGGAGGAATAGTGTCCCATCATTGGTATCAGTGGGAGGAATAGAGTCCCATCATTGGTGTCAGTGGGAGGAAATAGTGCCCCATCATTGGTGTCAGTGGGAGGAATAGAGTCCCATCATTGGTGTCAGTGGAGGAATAGTGCCCCATCATTGGTGTCAGTGGGAGGAAGAGTGTCCCCATCATTGGTGTCAGTGGGAGGAAGAGTGTCCCATCATTGGTGTCAGTGGGAGGAATAGTGCCCCATCATTGGTGTCAGTGGGTGGAATAGTGTCCCATCACTGGTGTCAGTGGGAGGAATAGTGCCCCATCATTGGTGTCAGTGGGAGGAATAGTGACCCATCATTGGTGTCAGTGGGAGGAATAGTGTCCCCATCATTGGTGTCAGTGGGAGGAATAGTGACCCATCATTGGTGTCAGTGGGAGGAATAGTGACCCATCATTGGTGTCAGTGGAGGAATAGTGTCCCATCATTGGTATCAGTGGAGGAATAGTGTCCCATCATTGGTGTCAGTGGGAGGAATAGTGCCCCATCATTGGTGTCAGTGGGAGGAATAGTGTCCCATCATTGGTGTCAGTGGGAGGAATAGTGTCCCATCATTGGTATCAGTGGGAGGAATAGTGTCCCATCATTGGTATCAGTGGGAGGAATAGTGTCCCATCATTGGTATCAGTGGGAGGAATAGTGTCCCATCATTGGTATCAGTGGGAGGAATAGTGTCCCATCATTGGTGTCAGTGGAGGAATAGTGTCCCATCATTGGTGTCAGTGGGAGGAATAGTGCCCCATCATTGGTGTCAGTGGGAGGAATAGTGTCCCATCATTGGTGTCAGTGGGAGGAATAGTGCCCCATCATTGGTGTCAGTGGGAGGAATAGTGTCCCATCATTGGTGTCAGTGGGAGGAATAGTGTCCCATCATTGGTATCAGTGGGAGGAATAGTGCCCCATCATTGGTGTCAGTGGGAGGAATAGTGCCCCATCATTGGTGTCAGTGGGAGGAATAGAGTCCCATCATTGGTGTCAGTGGGTGGAATAGTGTCCCATCATTGGTGTCAGTGGGAGGAATAGTGCCCCATCATTGTGAAAAATCAATCTATGGTGTTGCGCTCCCATAAATATGTGAATAACTGAGAGAAGCTGTCAGTAGTACATATCATCAATACAATATATAAAAAGACATTTGAATGTGGAATAAATAAAGATAAAATACAGTGATGTTATAGGTGACTGATGTGCATAAAATTGCTAAAATCAGATAAAAATGGTGCAGAGTGAGCAGCTAAATAAATGTGCAAAATATGCTGGAAAATCGCATAAACCGCTAAGCAGCGTTTAAGGTGAAGTGAGAGATGGAGATGAAGGTGTTAAGATCAACTTAAATTCATAAAATTGCAAGTGTAACATTCATAAACGCATAAAAACGCATATGGAATTTATAATCGCATAAAAGTTCATAAAAAACATAGGCGTGAGATGACGGTGAGGAAATAAAGAACGGTGATGATGCTAAACTTTGGCTCTGCGGCGTTTCTTGCAGTAGCGCGAGAGACTAAAGCAGTGCTGAGGGGTCTTCAGTAAAGTGCTGGTGAGGATGCTTCGTGCTCTGTGTTGGGGATCTTCGGTGAAGTCACGTGACGGTGACGACACGCGTAGGATACACGGACCCCGGAAGTGACGTTTTTTTAGACGCGAGCTCGCCGCCCGTCTCCTACCAGGACTGACTGATTACATATAAATGTGAGGGTATATCTGTTTTTAATGCAAATAAATCAAATGGTTTCCAAAACTACTACACTAGATGGCCCTTTATTTCCCCTCTTTGGTCATTATGGCTTATGTATGCTGAGCGCCATCTGCTAGTGAAGTGGCATCCAGTCCCCAGAGGCATCCGGCCCACACTGCTAGAGAAGGAACCAAAACAGAGGAAGAGGCTTGTGACCAGACCCACACCCCCCCCTGAAGTGGCCACATACCCCCCCCCCCCCCGGCTCCTGTTCAATGCTGCTTACCTTGCAGCAGTAAGGTAATAACTTAGGACACCCACAGGTGTCAATCATCACCGAAGATCCCCAACACAGAGCACGAAGCATCCTCACCAGCACTTTACTGAAGACCCCCCAGCACTGCTTTAGTCTCTCGCGCTACTGCAAGAAACGCCGCAGAGCCAAAGTTTAGCATCATCACCGTTCTTTATTTCCTCACCGTCATCTCACGCCTAAGTTTTTTTATGAAATTTTATGCGATTATAAATTCCATATGCGTTTTTAATGCGTTTATGAATGTTACACTTGCAATTTTATGAATTTAAGTTGATCTTAACACCTTCATCTCCATCTCTCACTTCACCTTAAACGCTGCTTAGCGGTTTATGCGATTTTCCAGCATATTTTGCACATTTATTTAGCTGCTCACTTTGAACCATTTTTATCTGATTTTAGCAATTTTATGCACATCAGTCACCTATAACATCACTGTATTTTATCTTTATTTATTCCACATTCAAATGTCTTTTTATATATTGTATTGATGATATGTACTACTGACAGCTTCTCTCAGTTATTCACATATTTATGGGAGCGCAACACCATAGATTGATTTTTCACATACATACTTTTGGGCACCGTTTGACCCTTCAGTGTTGCTGCAAACCATCCACTCATATCACTTGTTCATTGCCATAGTAGCGCGGAAATACCAACATTTCTATTCAGTGTCCCATCATTGGTATCAGTGGGAGGAATAGTGCCCCTACTTCCACTAGCTCCACCCCTACTTCCACTAACCTTGCCCCTACTTCCACTAGCTCCACCCCTACTTCCACTAACCTTGCCCCTACTTCCACTAGCTCCACCCCTACTTCCACTAGCCTTGCCCCTACTTCCACTAGCTCCAACCCTACTTCCACTAGCCTTGCCCTTACTTCCACTAACCTTGCCCCTACTTCCACTAGCTCCACCCCTACTTCCACTAGCCTTGCCCCTACTTCCACTAGCTCCACCCCTACTTCCACTAGCCTTGCCCCTACTTCCACTAACCTTGCCCCTACTTCCACTAGCTCCACCCCTACTTCCACTAGCCTTGCCCCTACTTCCACTAGCTCCACCCCTACTTCCACTAGCCTTGCCCCTACTTCCACTAACCTTGCCCCTACTTCCACTAGCTCCACCCCTACTTCCACTAGCCTTGCCCCTACTTCCACTAGCTCCACCCCTACTTCCACTAGCCTTGCCCCTACTTCCACTAGCCTTGCCCCTACTTCCACTAGCTCCACCCCTACTTCCACTAACCTTGCCCCTACTTCCACTAGCTCCACCCCTACTTCCACTAGCCTTGCCCCTACTTCCACTAACCTTGCCCCTACTTCCACCCCTACTTCCACTAGCCTTGCCCCTACTTCCACTAACCTTGCCCCTAATTCCACTAGCTCCACCCCTACTTCCACTAGCCTGGCCCCTACTTCCACTAGCTCCACCCCTACTTCCACTAGCCTTGCCCCTACTTCCACTAACCTTGCCCCTAATTCCACTAGCTCCACCCCTACTTCCACTAGCCTTGCCCCTACTTCCACTAGCTCCACCCCTACTTCAACTAGCCTTGCCCCTACTTCCACTAGCCTTGCCCCTACTTCCACTAGCTCCACCCCTACTTCCACTAGCCTTGCCCCTACTTCCACTAGCTCCACCCCTACTTCCACTAGCTCCGCCCCTACTTCCCACTAGCTCCGCCCCCTACTTCCCACTAGCTCCACCCATACGTCCCACATGATGAAAACTTTCACTTTGTTTCTTTTATTTCACAGCTCCACCGACTCCCTCCCCGAGTCCTCAACATGTTCCAGCACCTTGTACCTACCCAACTACCCCAGGTAAGTCACCCGACTACCCCGCTCTGCAGAGAAGAGTTCTATAAATAAAGATCATTTCTTCTATTAGAGAGACGTAATCCACCTCCGTACTACACATTAGTACAACCTCATCCGGGGGGCGGGGCCATCCATGCATTGTGGACTTTGCCCCTCCCCGCCCGCCTCCTCCTGGGGCACACATGGCCTGGATATGCAGTGTGTCTGGTGCATGCGCAGTGGGGGAGCCCCGGGTGATGACGGCACTCGGCTCCTGGGTTGGACGGTCTCCATTCACATAGGAGTGATGTCACTTCCTGTCTAAGGACGAAAGGAAAAAGGAAAATATTTTTCTTTCTGTTTTTTTAAGGAAAAGATCGATTGTTTTTTTTTCAATCTTTTGCTTTCAAAGATCGATGAGAGATTTGGGGTCTTCCCATAAAGAGGACCCGTCATTCTGGAAATAGGAATAAAAGTGATAAAAAAGAAACTCAATGAGAGCGGATGAAAAACAAAAAATATAAAGCCCCCTCCCCCCGTGTTTGAGCGCAGGCGGTGGTCTCAGCGGGGGGCATCGATCGTTTCATGAAACTATTAGATAATCCTCTGAAGGACCAAAACATACAGGATGTACAATGTAATACTGACATATAATCACACAGAGGAGGGACTATATAATACAATGTAACGATGTCTATGGAGAGTATTGAGTGGCAACAAACTGCGATACTTAATACTCTCCATAGGTGGCGCTTTACACACCTTTAACCACTTCAGCCCCGGAAGATTTACCCCCTTCCTGACCAGAGCATTTTTTGCGATACGGCACGGCGTCGCTTTAACTGACAATTGCGCGGCCGTGCGACGTGGCTCCCAAACAAAACTGATGTCTTTTATTCCCCACAAATATAGAGATTTCTTTTGGTGGTATTTGATCGCCCCTGCGGTTTTTATTTTTTGCGCTATAAACAAAAAAAGGCGACAATTTTGAAAAAAATTCATTATTTTCTACTTTTTGCTATAAAAAATATCCCCCAAAATATATAAAAAATGTTTTCCCTCAGTTTAGGCCGATACGTATTCTTCTACATATAAAATCGCAATAAGCGTATATTGATTGGTTTGCGCAAAAGTTATCGCGTCTACAAAATACGGGATGGATTTCTGGCATTTTATTATTAATTTCTTTTTTCCTAGTAATGGCGGCGATCAGCGATTTTTATCTGGACGGCGACATTATGGCCGACACATCGGACATTTTTGACACTATTTTAGGACCATTGTCATTAATACAGCGATCAGTGCTATAAAAATGCACTGATTACTGATGTCACTGGCAGTGAAAGGGTTAAGTGTGTCCTAGGGAGTGATTCTAGCTGTGGGGGGGAGGGGCTTCCACACACAGGACAGCGATCGCTGCTTCCGATGACAGAGAGGTGTGATCAGTGTTCTGTCACTAGGCATCTCCCCGTTCTTCCTCTCCGTGAGACGATCGCCGGCGGACATCGAGTCCGTGGGACCCGCGTTCACGGAGACCGCGGCAGGTGCGTGCCTCTTAGGGGACATCGGCGCGCTGGTCGGCAAGTGCGACATGTTGGGTATCTCTGTACTCGGTGTGACATCATCTTTTATATTTTACCCAAGAATTGGCTTATATATTGTGGAGGGTTTTTTTGCATTGAAATTCATTAAAGTGTATTTTTTACTTTTAAAAATTTGCATTTGAAAAACCACTGCGCAAAAATACCATGTGACCAAAAAAAGCGATTTCCATTTTATTCTTTAGGGCCTCTGATAAAAAATAAAATGTTTGGGGGTTCGAAGTAATTTTCTAGCAATACTGATTTGAAAAGTGTCAGAAAAGGGCGAGTCCGAAGCCAACGTGTTCTTATTTCCTCTACAAGTCAAATGTTGGCCACTAGAGGGCGCTGTTATTCATAGTAAAAGAGTATTTAATTCCTTTGATCATCAGCTCCATCTAGTGGCCATGATGTGGTATTTTCCTGAATCTCTCTATTGCTAATGAATAAATAACATTCAACTGCAGAGATTATATCTTAATAACCTTCAATGTTTTCCCTCCTTGGCGCAGGATGAATGTACTACTGATGTTTCGTAGGTAGAATAGCGCTGCAATTTTTGTTATAACCGCACCCCTTCGAAATACAGAAAACAAATGCAGTCAGGAATTGTGTGACAGAAACGTGTTGTGTCTGCATGTCATGTGACTTCTCTCTCTCGTCTCTTTTAGCGCCAAGATCTGCGAGGAGAAGCTGCGTTACGCCGCGTACAACTGTGTGGCTATCGATACGGATATGAGTCCGTGGGAGGAGTGAGGGGCGGAGCTGAGTCCGTGGGAGGAGTGAGGGGCAGAGTTGAGTCCGTGGGAGGAGTGAGGGGCGGAGCTGAGTCTGTGGGAGGAGTGAGGGGCGGAGCTGAGTCCACCTCTGGGCGGGTCATCCTGATTCCGGGGTCCTCTCTGCATCCTGTATACATTGTAACAACTGCATGCAATGAAGAGAACCTGTCTACACATTTTGTTCTATTTTTCTATTCTTATTGTCTGCAGAGAAATAAACAATGTAACCTGATGGAAATCATTGACTATTGGCTGATCTCTTTCCATTCCTTTCTACTATTGGTGGCATTTTCCCTGCATGGCGCCCCCCGGTGGTGATCATGGGAGTGTGGAGGGGGGATGTGGGGGGTTTGCAGGATTTCCTTTTTTGCACAGAAGGTTTTGGTGTTTTGGACGGATATTTTATCTCCCGTTGGGGGTAGTTGAGGACGGGGATGAGAACTTGTAAAATGTTCTCTGCTGAACGGTGTATAAATCAGATGATATATATGATGTATATCCATCTCCACGCAGCTCATTATAAATGTGACGTCACCCTCAAACCTCCTGGCAATGATGGACATCAGACCGGACGCACCCGGAAGCAGCTGAGGATTTGAACTTGAGTGAAATGATGTCATTGGGAACGGCATTGCAGTCGTTAGGAAATATAAAAAAAAAAAAAATACTATAAAAATACACCAGGAAGAGGATCCCTAATATTATTATTATTATTATTATTATTATTATAGAAGTGACAGTTATTTTCATGGGATTTGATGATTGAAGTCTCCATAACAGAGAAGATCCGTATCACATCAGTCAGTCAGATAAAAAAAAGACAAAGAATTGTTCAGATTTGTTATAACTGATAATTAGGAAATGAGTTGTTACATTTGATTGGTGTAGCGGCATCTTCTGTCCACCAGAGGGAGCCACAAGCTAAGACATCACAAGGCATGGCTGACATTCTCTCCTCGCTGTCCCCTTAAAATCTGTATTTTCTGCTAGAAAATTCCATATAAAATTCCATATAACCCCCAAAACATACATTTTTTTTAGCAGAGACCCCAGAGAATAAAATGGCGATTGTTAAAAATGTTCATGTCACACGGTATTTGCGAAGCAGTTTTTCAAATGTAACTTTCTCCGAAAATATACACTTTAATGGATTTTTTTTAAAAAAAAAACAATATTTACCCAGATTTTGGTAAAATAAAGAATATAACACGTCACGCTTTTAAAAAATTGCGCACAGTCATGAAATGATGACGAACGACGATATGTAAAAATCTCCATAGGCTCTCCCTCTAACGATCGCAGCGATACCTCCCATGTGGTGCGATCACCATGTACATACGTGTGCGACCGCCATGTACATACGTGTGCGACCGCCATGTTCATACGCGTGCGACCGCCATGTTCATACGTGTGCGCTCGCCATGTACATACGTGTGCGACCGCCATGTTCATACGCGTGCGACCGCCATGTTCATACGTGTGCGCTCGCCATGTACATACGTGTGCGACCGCCATGTTCATACGTGTGCGCTCGCCATGTACATACGTGTGCGACCACCATGTTCATACGTGTGCGCTCGCCGTGTACATAAGTGTGCGCTCGCCATGTACATAAGTGTGCGATCACCATGTTCATACGTGTGCGCTCGCCATGTACATACGTGTGCGCTCGCCATGTACATACGTGTGCGACCGCCATGTTCATACGTGTGCGCTCGCCATGTACATACGTGTGCGACCGCCATGTTCATACGTGTGCGCTCGCCGTGTACATAAGTGTGCGCTCGCCGTGTACATAAGTGTGCGATCGCCGTGTACATAAGTGTGCGATCGCCGTGTACATACGTGTGCGATCGCCGTGTACATACGTGTGCGATCGCCGTGTACATAAGTGTGCGACCGCCGTGTACATACGTGTGCGATCGCCGTGTACATAAGTGTGCGATCGCCGTGTACATAAGTGTGCGATCGCCGTGTACATACGTGTGCGACCGCCATGTTCATACGTGTGCGATCGCCATGTACATACGTGTGCGCTCGCCGTGTACATACGTGTGCGATCGCCGTGTACATAAGTGTGCGATCGCCGTGTACATAAGTGTGCGATCGCCATGTACATAAGTGTGCGATCGCCGTGTACATACGTGTGCGCTCGCCGTGTACATAAGTGTGCGACCGCCATGTACATAAGTGTGCGACCGCCGTGTACATACGTGTGCGACCGCCATGTTCATACGTGTGCGATCGCCATGTACATACGTGTGCGATTGCCATGTACATACGTGTGCGCTCGCCGTGTACATAAGTGTGCGCTCGCCGTGTACATAAGTGTGCGATCGCCGTGTACATAAGAGTGCGATCGCCATGTACATAAGTGTGCGATCGCCGTGTACATAAGTGTGCGCTCGCCATGTACATACGTGTGCGCTCGCCGTGTACATAAGTGTGCGCTCGCCGTGTACATAAGTGTGCGATCGCCGTGTACATAAGAGTGCGATCGCCGTGTACATAAGTGTGCGCTCGCCATGTACATACGTGTGCGATTACTTCTACACTTGGGGGGAAAAAAAGATTACAGCAAAAATGAGATTTATCCTGCAGGACACAAAACACACAACCAATAAAATACATACAGCAGTGCTGAGCCCACAAAGTACCCCGAATTAATGGGGGCACCGAGGAATGGGGGCGCTTCACTTTTATTTCTGATTTGTTTTACTTTTTTGTTTTTTATTTTTATTATCTATCTTTTTAATAACATCTTATATACAGTGCCTGGAAAAAGTATTCATACCCCTTTAAATTTCCCACATTTTGATTGTATATTATTGGGATTTTATGTGATGGACCAACACAAAGTGTCACATAATTGTGAAGTTGAAGGAAAATGATACAAATAAATATGTGACAAGTGTGTGGGGGGGAGGGGTATTTGTATTCAGCCCCCTTTACTCTGATAACTAAAATCTAGAGGAACCAATCGCCTTCAGAAGTCACCTAATTAGTAAATAGAGTCCACCTGTGTGTCATGTAATCTCAGTATAAATACAGCTGTTCTGTGAAGCCCTCAGAGGTTTGTTAGAGAATCTTAGTGAACAAACAGCATCATGAAGGCCAAGGAACACACCAGACAGGTCAGGGATAAAGTTGTGGAGAAGTATAAAGCAGGGTCAGGTTATAATAAAATCTCCCAAGCTTTGATCATCTCACGGAGCTCTGTTCAATCCATCATCGGAAAATGGAAAGAGTATGGCACAACCGCAAACCTACCAAGACACGGCCGTCCACCTAAACTGACCGGGCCGGGCAAGGAGAGCATTCATCAGAGAAGAGCCAAGAGGTCCATGGGAACTCTGGAGGAGCTGCAGAGATCCACAGCTCAGGGGGGAGAGTCTGTCCACAGGACAACTATTAGTCGTGTTCTCCACAAATCTGCCCTTTATGGAAGAGTGACAAGAAGAAAGACATTGGAGAAAGAAAGTCAGAAGAAGTCCTGTTTGTAGTTTGTGAGAAGCCATGTGGGGGAGGGGAGCAAACATGTGGAAGAAGGTGATCTGCTCACATGACACCAAAATTCTACTTTATGGCCTAAAAGTAAAACGCTATGTGTGGGGGAAACTAACACTGCCCATCCCCCTGAACACACCATCCCCACTGTGAGACATGGTGGTGGCAGCATCATGTGGTGGGGATGGTTTTCTTCAGCAGGGACAGGGAAGCTGGTCAGAGTTGATGGGAAGATGGATGGAGACAAATACAGGACAATCTTAGAAGAAAACCTGTTAGATTCTGCAAAAGACTTGAGACGGGGGGGGAGGGTCACCTTCCAGCAGGACAACGACCCGAAACATACAGCCAGAGCTACAATGGAATGGTTTAGATCAAAGCATATTCATGTGTTAGAATGGCCCAGTCACAGTCCAGACCCAAATCACATCGAGAATCTGTGCCAAGACTTTAAAATTGCTGCTCACAGACGCTCTCCATCCAATCTGACAGAGCTTGAGATATTTTACAAAGAAGAAGGATGGGCAGAAATGTCCTCTCTAGATGGGCAAAGCTGGTAGAGACACCCCCAAAAAGACTTGTAGAGAAAGGGGGTTCTACAAAGTATTGACTCCGGGGGGCGCCATACAAATGCCCCTCCCCCCCCCCCACACTTTTCACATATTTATTTGTATCATTTTCCTTCCACTTCACAATTATGTGACACTTTGTTGGTCCATCACATAAAATCCCAATAAAATACATTTATGGTTTTGGTTGTAACAAAATGTGGGGAATTCAAGGGGTATGAATACTTTTTCCAGGCTCTGTATATACTTCTCATCTATATACTGTATATATTATTCTTGTGGTCGGAGTTCCTCTTTCTCTCGCTCTGCGTTGCTCCCCCGGAATGCGTCTCGATGGATTCCATATTACCGCCCCCCCCCCTCCCCCGCTGTAATTAGCGACTTGTAAATAATCATTTATCGAGTGATAAACAAGCCGGAGAAATCCGTCCCGAGATTAAAGACCAGATTTATTTATTCTGCGCAAACCCGAGGGGGGGAGGGGGGGGTAATTCCAACCATCTGCACCCCCCTCCCCCCCCCCCCCCAACTTTATCTCTCCATTTAATGTCAAAATAATTCATTGGCCCCCAATGTGTTGATCGGTGATTTGTGGCGTGTATGGGGGGGGGGGGGGAGGGGGGGTTCTCCTTGCCGGGTGCAATCAGCCCCTCCCCCCCCCCCCATACAGGTGTGACGGTGCAGGAGATTCGTAGCGCCACCTGCTGGTCACATAAAGTATTTCCCATTTATAATCACTAAAAAAAAACATTCAGGAAATTGTCGGATTACATTCTTCTTCCTATTCACACAGAACGATCGTTCTCCTTCCATGGGGCTTCATTACACAATATTCATCACAGATTATCCAATCGGACCTCCTAAAGAGCAATCCAACACGGGTCACTCTTCAGAGGGGAGTGTGAAAGTGAAGGGAATCCCAGATTTAGAGTCACCAGAAGAGGAAAGGAGAGGAAATCTTCCAACGGGGACACCACAGGGATTCCCTCACTTCCTGTTAGCTCTATAAGACAGGAAGTGAAGGGAGATCTCCTCAAGGGGACAGAAATGACAATAAAAACCTGACAGGGGGGTAATATACCCAATGTAAGGGTAACTCCACTTTTGTGGGAAATAAAAATAACAAATAAAATAATAATACTTTGTATCCAATCCCCACACAAGTCACGTCTTCCATGTTATCACCAATTTCCTTTCATTTTCAATCTGCAGCCGCCGTCATTTTCTGTAAAATGCAATATGGCCGCCTGGAGGCGCTGTGTGCACAGATAGTATACAGAGCCCCGCCCCCAGAAATGTCATTTCCTGCTTCTGTGATTGGCTGACTGATTTTCCCAGAAGTCTGCACTCAGATTCAAGTCCGATTCTTGGGCATCCCCTGCAACACAAATGTCATTATTGGTGAGATCCCCCCAAAGGGAAATCACATCTAAAGGGACACAGACCCTGCCGCTTTCCTCATTAGAGCCCTGCAGGTGCAGCAGCTGATGGAACATTAATGGGAGTGACTTTATAATTATCATTGTGCACATGGACACAGAGAAGCAAACGGAGATTTCTTCACAATAACAAAAGGTCAGAATCTGCTACAAAGTTTGTTACATTCCCTGCAATGTACAGAGATCACCCAGAGGGGGAGGGGTTTATTCCCTGCAATGTACAGCGATCACCCAGAGGGGGAGGGGTTTATTCCTCGCAATGTACAGAGATCACCCCGAGGGGGAGGGGTTTATTCCTCGCAATGTACAGAGATCACCCAGAGGGGGAGGGGTTTATTCCCTGCAATGTACAGAGATCACCCAGAGGGGGAGGGGTTTATTCCCCGCAATGTACAGAGATCACCCAGAGGGGGAGGGGTTTATTCCCGGCAATGTACAGAGATCACCCAGAGGGGGAGGGGTTTATTCCCGGCAATGTACAGAGATCACCCAGAGGGGGAGGGGTTTATTCCCGGCAATGTACAGAGATCACCCAGAGGGGGAGGGGTTTATTCCCGGCAATGTACAGAGATCACCCAGAGGGGGAGGGGTTTATTCCCGGCAATGTACAGAGATCACCCAGAGGGGGAGGGGTTTATTCCTCGCAATGTACAGAGATCACCCAGAGGGGGAGGGGTTTATTCCCTGCAATGTACAGAGATCACCCAGAGGGGGAGGGGTTTATTCCCGGCAATGTACAGAGATCACCCAGAGGGGGGAGGGGTTTATTCCCCGCAATGTACGGAGATCACCCAGAGGGGGAGGGGTTTATTCCCTGCAATGTACGGAGATCACCCAGAGGGGGAGGGGTTTATTCCCTGCAATGTACAGAGATCACCCAGAGGGGGAGGGGTTTATTCCCCGCAATGTACAGAGATCACCCAGAGGGGAGGGGTTTATTCCCTGCAATGTACATCGATCACCCAGAGGGGGAGGGGTTTATTCCCTGCAATGTACAGAGATCGCCCCGAGGGGGAGGGGTTTATTCCCCGCAATGTACAGAGATCACCCCGAGGGGGAGGGGTTTATTCCCCGCAATGTACAGAGATCACCCAGAGGGGGAGGGGTTTATTCCCCGCAATGTACAGAGATCACCCAGAGGGGGAGGGGTTTATTCCCCGCAATGTACAGAGATCGCCCAGAGGGGGAGGGGTTTATTCCCCGCAATGTACAGAGATCGCCCAGAGGGGGAGGGGTTTATTCCCTGCAATGTACAGAGATCGCCCAGAGGGGGAGGGGTTTATTCCCTGCAATGTACAGAGATCACCCAGAGGGGGAGGGGTTTATTCCCTGCAATGTACAGAGATCGCCCAGAGGGGGAGGGGTTTATTCCCTGCAATGTACAGAGATCACCCAGAGGGGGAGGGGTTTATTCCCAGCAATGTACAGAGATCACCCAGAGGGGAGGGGTTTATTCCCCGCAATGTACAGCGATCACCCAGAGGGGAGGGGTTTATTCCCTGCAATGTACAGAGATCGCCCAGAGGGGGAGGGGTTTATTCCCCGCAATGTACAGAGATCGCCCAGAGGGGGAGGGGTTTATTCCCTGCAATGTACAGAGATCGCCCAGAGGGGGAGGGGTTTATTCCCTGCAATGTACAGAGATCACCCAGAGGGGGAGGGGTTTATTCCCAGCAATGTACAGAGATCACCCAGAGGGGGAGGGGTTTATTCCCAGCAATGTACAGAGATCACCCAGAGGGGGAGGGGTTTATTCCCGGCAATGTACAGAGATCACCCAGAGGGGGAGGGGTTTATTCCCGGCAATGTACAGAGATCACCCAGAGGGGAGGGGTTTATTCCCGGCAATGTACAGAGATCACCCAGAGGGGGAGGGGTTTATTCCCCGCAATGTACAGCGATCACCCAGAGGGGGAGGGGTTTATTCCCGCAATGTACAGAGATCACCCAGAGGGGGGAGGGGTTTATTCCCTGCAATGTACAGAGATCACCCAGAGGGGGAGGGGTTTATTCCTCGCAATGTACAGAGATCACCCCGAGGGGGAGGGGTTTATTCCTCGCAATGTACAGAGATCACCCCGAGGGGGAGGGGTTTATTCCTCGCAATGTACAGAGATCACCCAGAGGGGAGGGGTTTATTCCCCGCAATGTACAGAGATCACCCAGAGGGGGAGGGGTTTATTCCCCGCAATGTACAGAGATCACCCAGAGGGGGAGGGGTTTATTCCCGCAATGTACAGAGATCACCCAGAGGGGGAGGGGTTTATTCCCGGCAATGTACAGAGATCACCCAGAGGGGGAGGGGTTTATTCCCGGCAATGTACAGAGATCACCCAGAGGGGGAGGGGTTTATTCCCCGCAATGTACAGCGATCACCCAGAGGGGGAGGGGTTTATTCCCCGCAATGTACAGAGATCACCCAGAGGGGGAGGGGTTTATTCCCTGCAATGTACAGAGATCACCCAGAGGGGGAGGGGTTTATTCCTCGCAATGTACAGAGATCACCCCGAGGGGGAGGGGTTTATTCCTCGCAATGTACAGAGATCACCCCGAGGGGGAGGGGTTTATTCCCTGCAATGTACAGAGATCACCCAGAGGGGGAGGGGTTTATTCCCTGCAATGTACAGAGATCACCCAGAGGGGGAGGGGTTTATTCCTCGCAATGTACAGAGATCACCCCGAGGGGGAGGGGTTTATTCCCCGCAATGTACAGAGATCACCCAGAGGGGGAGGGGTTTATATCTCGCAATGTACAGAGATCACCCAGAGGGGGAGGGGTTTATTCCTCGCAATGTACAGAGATCACCCCGAGGGGGAGGGATTTATTCCCCGCAATGTACAGAGATCACCCCGAGGGGGATTCCAGAATAATCTTCCTCCAAAAACTATAAATATATGAGACCCCCCCCCCCCCCCACCCGTCTGTGTCCCTCGGAAAGCCGAGACCCTGGAGAAGAAAATTGTGCAACACAAACCCTAAAACTGAAGAATGAATTGTAGGGAAAATCCCCCATATTATAGGAAGTTGTTGGTAAAATATAAAAGACGAGTTCATGGATACCAAACATGTCCGACCTTCACCCCGACCTTCACCCCGACCTTCACCCTGCCCTTCACCCCGACCTTCACCCCGACCTTCACCCCGACCTTCACCCTGCCCCCCCCCCCCCAAAACCACCAGAATTCTCACTAAATCCCTTCCAGGTTATTATCACCATAAATGGCGGCCGGAATTATCGCTCTCACCGCGATCTCCATGGCGATTCCTCACATGTGCCGCCATTTATGCCTAAATATGCTGCGCCTGCACTGCGGTGTGAACACGGGCGCGCTTATTACAGTTTATTAATTTTGTTGCACTTTATTTTTTTTATCTAACTTTTTTGCTATCAAAAGCGGGATAACAAGCCGTCCTATGTGATGAGACTGAGCCGCGGACCCGGAAGTGACGTCATACCCGACGCTCCCGAGGGGACATTAGAGTGTAAGCTCCTCTGTACAGAGACTGATGTGACTGTGGGGGAGGGGACATTAGAGTGTAAGCTCCTCTGTACAGAGACTGATGTGACTGTGGGGGACGGGGACATTAGAGTGTAAGCTCCTCTGTACAGAGACTGATGTGACTGTGGGGGGAGGGGACATTAGAGTGTAAGCTCCTCTGTACAGAGACTGATGTGACTGTGGGGGGAGGGGACATTAGAGTGTAAGCTCCTCTGTACAGAGACTGATGTGACTGTGGGGGGGAGGGGACATTAGAGTGTAAGCTCCTCTGGTACAGAGACTGATGTGACTGTGGGGGAGGGGACATTAGAGTGTAAGCTCCTCTGTACAGAGACTGATGTGACTGTGGGGGGAGGGACATTAGAGTGTAAGCTCCTCTGTACAGAGACTGATGTGACTGTGGGGGAGGGGACATTAGAGTGTAAGCTCCTCTGTACAGAGACTGATGTGACTGTGGGGGAGGGGACATTAGAGTGTAAGCTCCTCTGTACAGAGACTGATGTGACTGTGGGGGAGGGGACATTAGAGTGTAAGCTCCTCTGTACAGAGACTGATGTGACTGTGGGGGAGGGGACATTAGAGTGTAAGCTCCTCTGTACAGAGACTGATGTGACTGTGGGGGGGGGGGGGACATTAGAGTGTAAGCTCCTCTGTACAGAGACTGATGTGACTGTGGGGGGGAGGGGACATTGGAGTGTAAGCTCCTCTGTACAGAGACTGATGTGACTGTGGGGGAGGGGACATTAGAGTGTAAGCTCCTCTGTACAGAGACTGATGTGACTGTGGGGGGGGAGGGGACATTAGAGTGTAAGCTCCTCTGGTACAGAGACTGATGTGACTATGGGGGAGGGGACATTAGAGTGTAAGCTCCTCTGGTACAGAGACTGATGTGACTGTGGGGGGAGGGGACATTAGAGTGTAAGCTCCTCTGGTACAGAGACTGATGTGACTGTGGGGGGAGGGGACATTAGAGTGTAAGCTCCTCTGTACAGAGACTGATGTGACTGTGGGGGAGGGGACATTAGAGTGTAAGCTCCTCTGTACAGAGACTGATGTGACTGTGGGGGGGAGGGGACATTAGAGTGTAAGCTCCTCTGTACAGAGACTGATGTGACTGTGGGGGGAGGGGACATTAGAGTGTAAGCTCCTCTGTACAGAGACTGATGTGACTGTGGGGGAGGGGACATTAGAGTGTAAGCTCCTCTGTACAGAGACTGATGTGACTGTGGGGGAGGGGACATTAGAGTGTAAGCTCCTCTGGTTGGCTCAGTGATCTCTGTACAGCACTGTGGTATATGTTGGTGTTATAGATATAAAGTTCAGTGTCCTGTCACATGGGGGGTCCCCCGTCTCCCCGGTGGGTCTCGGTAGTGATGACATCCCGGGGGGGGGGGGGTCCATTTATCAGAAGAAGACGCGCAGATCTGACCACCCAGATCGCACATGTGGGGCGCGCTGTGTAAATACGCACACAATTATCCGTACAATTATACGGTATAAGGTACACAAATCCATCTGCGTCTCCGGACACATAAACACGCCGCACACACAATCTACAAACATATACAAACACACACCGGGCCGGCCTGGGTGGTCCCCGGACAACCCCCTCTGTGGCCCTTCCCGGCAGCTGGCAGAGATTAACCCCATCACTGCCGGGATACTGCAATGGGGGGGGGGGGCTCACACGGGTGACGTCCCATAATACATTGGGGGAGATTCACTAACACTGGAGAGTACAGAATACGGAGCCAATCAGCTTCCAGGTTTTGTTGTGAAATCTTCATTGAAGTAGCTGAAGAGAGAAGCTGATTGGCTCCCATGGAGAGCGAAAGCCGATTCTGGGGGCTCCAATGTTAGGAAATCTCCTCCGTAGAGATCCGGATATTATGGGCCACAAATGTTGTTTTCATACACCAGCGCCTGTGACACGCATACTGGGTGTATATATATAGGAATGTGTCCGGGGGGCTTTACATTTTATTGTATATTTTTGTGATCTCCTGTCACATGACACACGGGACGGGATCTCCTGTCACATGACACACGGGACGGGATCTCCTGTCACATATCACACGGGACGGGATCTCCTGTCACATATCACACGGGACGGGATCTCCTGTCACATATCACATGGGACGGGATCTCCTGTCACATGACACACGGGACGGGATCTCCTGTCACATATCACATGGGACGGGATCTCCTGTCCCATGACACACGGGACGGGATCTCCTGTCACATGACACACGGGACGGGATCTCCTGTCACATGACCCCCGATGGTTATATTTGGGCGCACCGTTATCTCACCTGTAGCTCCGCCTCGGGGAAAGTGACCCAAAGGAAAGGTTGAGACACGGAATCCTCTTTCAGGTTATTTATTCAGACTCCTGATGAAGGGTAGAGGGGGAGGGGGAGTTCAGATTGTGGGGTGAAGATATCAGGTGAAGATATCAGGTGAATCCAGAGAAATTAACTGTTTCACAACTGGATTCAATTACCCCCCAGAGAGGTCTCTCTCTCTAGGCCCGGCAGCCGGTGGGATGTCCGGTAAAGTCTCTGCCACAGACTTGTAGTTACACTTTAATGTCACTGAAGTATTAGATGAACCTTAGAGAACTGACATCCGGTACCGGGTTCTCTCAGCCGATCCGGCGATACCGTATGAGGGATGATCCGGGTCGCGTCCTTCAACTAAGCATCCAGGCTCCTCCAGAGACGCCAGCCTTGCGCGCGGCCTTCTCCTGAAGGGTCCCCCTCCCCCCGGGGTTCTTCAGTTGTTGGGCCTCTCCCTTCAGATGAGACGGCACCGGACCTTCCCTGGATCAGTAGACTCCGAAAGTCACTCGGACCTATCCCTGCAGTCACATTGCCTCGGGCCAACCTGCCCCGAGACACAGGACGCACGGCTCCACACCCCAAGCCATGAGGACCATCGGGCTGGGTCAGGAGGACCCCCAGAACCACACAAGCAGGAAAAGCCTTTCTGGTCACATGGTGTCGGTACCTTAAATACCACCCCCCAGAATTCACAGCAGGAGAACACTCCCACCGGGCTGGTTCCGAGAGGTAAGTGGCATTCAATGCATCCAACTAGACTGCTTTCTACTCCGGCGGTGACAGCGACACCTACAGTCACGGAGAACCCAGTGCAAAACAATAGCGCCTGCTCATTAGGAGCCAGCGCTACACGTATATCACACGGGACGGGATCTCCTGTCACATATCACACGGGACGGGATCTCCTGTCACATATCACACGGGACGGGATCTCCTGTCACATATCACACATATATATCACACGGGACGGGATCTCCGAACTAAGAATGGGGTAAAAGCAAATCTATCACATGAAGGATCCATAATACACCAACATGGAGAAAAGTATCCTGAAGGCTAAGAAGATTCACAGAGGGGGGGGAGGGGTCTGTATATAGAATGGAGGGGTCTGTATATAGGTTCTTGGAGGTGAAGGAGGTCCTTATACAGAATGGGGGATCATAGATATAGGATGGGGGGGGGGGGGGGATAACGATCGTCTCCCCTGCAGATTGTGTACGTTTTGCCCACTTACATAGGAATGAAGGTCTATAATATTTAGTGGGTGGAGCCTGCTGGGCCCCTCCCACAGCTCAGTCACTATCTACAGCCCAGTGTGATGTCACTGCTTTTTATTTACAGGGTGATATTCGGGTTTATAAAGACATTTTGTCCTCACAGAGTGCGACTTCTATCCTTTGTGATATTAGGAATAATCCGTCATAAATGAAGATTTTTGTGTCTGGAACTCAACTTTAACCCTTTCTGTATAAACTTCTCTGTATTGGATCCCCGGATCTTAAAGGGGACCCCAAAAAACGAAATGTTTGTATCTGTCCAACCCCTCCCCCTCCCCTCTCCCCTCCCCCTCCCACAATTGTATTTTATTTCTGTTCTGTAGTGCAGAGCTACTTTCTTTCTCACCTGGACAAGAATAATACTAAAAATAATATATATAAAAAAATACAAATAATATTATTACAATTAGATTCCAATATGAAAAATACCAATACAAGAAATAATAATAAATAAAAATGACATTAATAATATTGGTGATGATAATAATAATAAAAAGAATAATACTGATAATAAATGCTACTAACAATAAAAATAACCATAATAGTGATAAGGATAATGATTAATAAATAAAGATAATTCTGTTACTAATAATGCTGGAAATAATAATAATAATATAAATCATAGAAATAACTAAAATGATATTACAATTATATTTCAATATGAAGAATACAAGAAATAATAATAAATAGGAACGGAGCGATACGAATCCTATATAATAATAATAATAATATAGATTCTGTATAATGATTAATAAATAGAAATACTTCTCTTACTAATAATACAATTATTGGTTGTGGAAATAATAATTATATTCTGATATGAAGAATAATATTAGAAATAACTTTAAATAAAAATACCACAAATAATATTGATGATGATAAATAAAGATATTTCTAATACTAATAATACCGGAAATAATAATTATACAATAAAACAAAATAATAATAATGCTGATCACACACACTTGGCTCCGCCCCATGTTGGGGTCACGTGGTGCGATACAACACCGGGTAGTCACGTGGTTGGGGGGTGTGTCTTGCTCGGGATCCGTACCGGAAGTGGCGGGAGATCGGAGCGGTGATCGGTCTCTCACACACACGGACAGGTACAGCGAGGCTCCTCCCCCTCACACCGCCGTCCCGGGGGGGTCATTATCCGGTCTGTCACCATTGGCGCTCCGAGAACTACATCTCCCAGCATTCCCCGCGACCAGAGACCCCGCCCACCAGCGTGTCAGTGAGAATGAGGAGGGGGATGGGGAGATGATGGGGAGATGATGGGGGTCACCAAATATACAGGAAACCATCCCCCCATTATCATCACCCCCCCCTCCCCTCATCATCACCCCTCCCCCCCCATCATCATCACCCCCCCCCCCATTATCATCACCCCCCCCTCCCCTCATCATCACCCCCCCCCCCTCCAACCCCCTCATCATAATCCCCCCCCCCCCACAAAAACAAAAAAAACCAAAAAAAAAAAAACAAGACATCCCCAAAAAAAAAAAAAAAAAAAAAAAAAAACTTAACACAAAACCAACAACCCTCATCATCACCAACAAACAAACAAAAAAAAAAGAAAAAAAAAAAATCATCACCAAACACACCACAAAAAAAAAACAACAAAAACCATTTATCATCACCTCACACCTCCCGAAAAACAATCATCAAAGAACCCCCAAAAATCAAACAAAAAAAAAAAGAAATCAAAAACCCCCCCCAAACAAAACCAATTATCATCAAACCCACCACACCAAAAAAACAACACAAAAAACAAAATCAAAAGAAAAAAACAAACAATAAAAAAAAACAAAAAAACAACACAAAAACAACAAAACCCAAAAAAAAAATCATCATCAAAAAATCACCACCCCCACCACATTAATCATCAATCCCACTCAAAAAAAATCAACAAAAAAAAAGAAAAGCCACACCAAAAACCCTCACATCAACACCCCACATAAAAAAACGCAAAAAAAAAACCACATTATCATCCACCCCCTCCCCCCTCATCACCCCCCCTCACCCCCCAAAAAAAAACAAAAAAAACCACCACAAACAAAAAACAAAAACAAATACAAAAAAAAAAAAAACCCACCAACACAAAAACAAAAACCCCACAAAACAAAACTCAAAAATCATCATCACCACCCCACCCCCTCCCCCCTATTATCATCACACCTCCCCCCTCATCACCCCCCCTCCCCTCATCATCACCCCCTCCCCCCCCCCCCCCTCATCATCCCCCCACCCCCCCCCCATTACCCCCCCCCCACCCCCCCCACCCCCCCTCACATCACCCCCTCCCCCCCCTCATCACCCCCCCCCCCCCAGGTCGCCCCCCCCCACCCCCTCCCCCCCCCCCCCCCCCCGCCTCATCCAGCCCCCCCCCATCACCCCCCCCCCCCCCCCCCATTAAAAAAAACACCCCCCCCCCCCCCCCCCCCCCCCCCCCCCCCCCCCCTCACCTCCCCACCCCCCCCCCCCCCCCCCCACCCCCCCCTCCCCTCATCACCCTCCCCCCCACCACCTCATCATCACCCCCCCCCCTCCCCCCATTATCCCCCCCCCCCCCCCCCCCCCCCCCCCCCCCCCCCCACCCCATCACCCCCCCCCCCCCCCCCCCCCCCCCCCCGCCCCCCCCATCCCCCCCCCCCCTCCCCCCCCACCCCCCCCCCCTCATCATCCACCCCCCCCCCATTATTCATCACCCCCCTCCCCCCCCTCATCATCATCACCCCCTCCCCCCTCCTCATCTTCATCATCATCATCCCCCCTCCCCCCCTCATCATCCCCCCCCCCCCTCCCCTCATCATCACCCCCCTCCCCCCCCCCCCTCATCATCACCCCCCCCCCCATTATCATCACCCCCCCCCTCCCCTCATCATCACCCCCTCCCCCCCTCATCATCACCCCCTCCCCCCATTATCATCACCCCCTCCCCCCCTCATCATCATCACCCCCCCCCCCCATTATCATCACCCCCTCCCCCCCCCTCATCATCATCACCCCCTCCCCCCTATTATCATCACACCTCCCCCCTCATCATCACCCCCCCCCCATTATCATCACCCCCTCCCCCCCTCATCATCACCCCCTCCCCCCTATTATCATCACACCTCCCCCCTCATCATCCCCCCCCATTATCACCCCTCCCCCCAACCATCATCCCCTCCCCCCATCATCATCCCCTCCCCCCGACTTTCCCCTCAGAGTCGGAGCTCTGTCTCCATATTTGGGGGTCTCCTCCTCCCCTCCCCCTCTATGGGTCTCCCCTTCTTCATGTATGACCCCCCCCCAATATCACCCCGATATCTCCCCCATCCCCCCACTGACACCCGTATGGGGGAGGGGCTGGAAATATTACAGATAAATCCCCAGAAAGTTATTATTATTATTATTAGTGATTTCCCAACAGAAACGAATTGTTATCATTAAATAGTTCAAATTATACATCCCCTCCCCCCCCCCCATATATATATATAATGTGACACCTCGGAATACACTTCATGTCCTTCAGAGAATATAAATGAGAACAAAATCTTCTCTCCCTCCTGATTGGCTGAAGACATTTATTATCAATCACAACAGAAACTTCCGAATGGCTCTGATCAAAAGTTTACACCCCCCGGTCCTCAATCCCGTGTATTGCCCCCCCCCCCCAGGGGCTGAAACAACTAATCGATTACTATTTTCATAATCGATAAATCAGCCAGTAATATAATGGGGGAGGGGGGGGAGGAATAAGGGAAATGATCCCTTATAGTACAAAAAGAGAAAATCGCTCCTGGAAATATTCTACAGTAATAATATGACCCCCCCTCCCCCCCCCCCAGTGCTGAGGATCTGATTTGTACTATAAAGGGCTCATTTTAGATTTTTTTGTAACCCCCCCCTCCCCCCCCCCATTATATTACTAAATGTCTCAGACCCGGGTCACATCGATGTGATTTTTGCAGAAACTCTCTACAGATCATCTACACGCTTTCCTATGGGGGACGCCGTCACATCGCCGCTTTTTTCACCCGCTGCGTATTTGGAAAGGGGCGGGGACTTTTTTTTTAATACAAAATGGTGATTTTTTTGGTCTTCCTGGCCGGTTTGGTTTCACCAGAACTCCTCATCTTCCACTTCTTGATTAGAGTTTGAACTCTGCTGATTGGCATTCTCAATTCCTCGGATATCTTTTTATACCCCTTTCCTGTTTTATACAGTTCAACTACCTTTTCCCGCAGATCCTTTGACAATTCTTCTGCTCTCCCCTCAGAATCCAGAAACCTCCGCGCAGCTCTGGATGGGAGATGGGAGGGTCTGTCAGGAGTCCGGAAACTCAGTGACCTTTAAGGGCTCTTTCACACGGGGCGGATCCGTATTGATCCGTGAAGATCCGCTGCTCAGCGGGGAATCGCACAGCTGATCCCTGCTGAGCCGGCGGGGGACAGCGCGGTCCCCGCACACTGTGCAAGGACCGCCCTGTCAGTTCTCCGCTCTCCTCTATGGGGACCGTCTGTCCGTGTTCATCTGATCCGCTCTGCAGACGGATGGAAAAATCGGGTTTTCCTCCGTCTGCAGAATCGGACAATTGCGGAGGCGGGCGATAGCGGGTGTCAGCGGATGTTCATCCTCCCATAGAGGTGCATGTATGTCCGTATTTCATCCGAAAACGGACATACGGTCCACATGTGTGAAAGGGGCCTTATATACACACTAATTACACACAGACCACAGGGGAGGAGAGTTCCCCTTTAATAGCCATTTAAACCCCTTTGTGTCACCTTGTGGGAATGTTATCAGCCCCAAATCACCGGGGTATGTAAACTTTTGACCATTTGGGTAGTTTCTGTTGTCATTATGAGTAAAGACAGTTGATTGATAATAAATGACTTCAGCCAATCATGAGTGAGAGAAAAGTTCTGTGTTATCACTAGGGCTGAAACAACTAATCGATTATGAAATTAATCGATTACTATTTTCATAATCGATTAATCGGCCAGTAATACAATGGGGGGGTTAAAAAAACTAAAATGTACATATATTATAGTACAAAAAGAGCAAATAATCGCTACTGTAAATATTTACTTTCACAGTCCTACAGTAAAAAAAATGAACCCCTTACTGTAGCGATTATCTGCTTTTTTTCTTTTTTTTTTTGTACTATGAAGGGCTAATTTTCGTTTTTTTTTAACCCCCCCCCATTATGTTACTAAACATCTCAGGCCCGGGTCACATCGATGTGTTTTTTGGTGCTTTTTGCAGAAACGCACTGCAGTTCATTTACATGGTTTCCTATGGGACACGTTCACATTTATTCTTTTTTTAACCGCTGCGTATTTGGAAAGGGGCGGGGACTTTTTTTTTTTAATGCAAAGCAGTGTTTTTTTTGGTTCAATATACTTCAATGGAGAAGCTGCAGAAAAGCATGGAATGTGTTTTTGCAGCAATTTGTGTTTTTTAATCCGCCCAACTAATTGGCCAAAAAAAGTATATATCTCTTCTGTCTGTTATTCTCAGAGTGGTTTAAATATTTTGCTCCCCAACCATATAGTTGGTTATTTTATATTTAGCACTGAATAGAGATATTTAATAATAAATTACCTTTTTTTTTAACTTTTACATATTAACTAAATTATACACCACGCTTTTTTATTTTTTTAAGGTTATTAACCGATTAATCGATTATTCGAAACAATAATCGGCCAACTAATCGATTATGAAAATAATCGTTAGTTGCAGCCCTAATTATCATTTATATTCTCAGAGAAATCATCAATTCTGCCCCCGGGGTATGTAAACTTATGAGCACATCTGTATACATTGCATCTCTCTCTCTATATATATATATATATATCTATATACACATCACTGCAACACGGGAGCCTAGAAGACGATTGGATACAGAAATACTTTACAAATGGAGATAATCCTCCGATTTCTGTTTTTTGGTCCAATTTTGTATCATTTCTGGATCAGCTCTAAAAATTCTGAGATTCCGTTTTCTATAATTGGAAAGTTATATACTGTAGTTACATTGTTTATATCGGTCACACGATCACCGCCTGGTTGTCGGTCACACGATCGATCACCGCCGAGCCTGAAGGATGAAGTAACTCCGCCCACTTGTACCGTGCTGCTCCAGCTCCTCCTCTTGCACTGTGTCTCATTGTGTCCCGCTCTCTTCTTCCCCCGCAGGATGGCACTGGAACTGCAGGCGGTGGTGATGGCTGTGGGCGGCGGCTCCCGGATGAGTGACCTCACTAGTAGTATCCCGAAGGCCCTCCTCCCGGTGGGGAACAAACCTCTCCTGTGGTACCCGCTGAGCATGCTGGAGCGGGCCGGATTCGAGGGTAAGTAATGAAGAGGACCAATCACTGAGCCACCGTGCCCTGGGAGCCCATGGACGCACCCGGCACCTGTAATACTATAGGGGGGAGCCCATGGACGCACCCGGCACCTGTAATACTATAGGGGGAGCCCATGGACGCACCCGGCACCTGTAATATTATAGAGGGGAGCCCATGGACGCACCCGGCACCTGTAATACTATAGAGGGGAGCCCATGGACGCACCCAGAACCTGTAATACTATAGAGGGGAGCCCATGGATGCACCCGGCACCTGTAATACTATAGGGGGGAGCCCATGGACGCACCCGGCACCTGTAATACTATAGGGGGGAGCCCATGGACGCACCCGGCACCTGTAATACTATGGGGGGAGCCCATGGACACACCCGGCACCTGTAATACTATAGAGGGAGCCCATGGACACACCGGCACCTGTAATACTATAGAGGGAGCCCATGGACACACCGGCACCTGTAATACTATAGGGGGGAGCCCATGGACGCACCCGGAACCTGTAATACTATAGGGGGGGGGAGCCCATGGACACACCCGGCACCTGTAATACTATATGGGGGAGCCCATGGACACACCCGGCACCTGTAATACTATAGGGGGGAGCCCATGGACGCACCCGGCACCTGTAATACTATAGAGGGAGCCCATGGACGCACCCGGCACCTGTAATACTATAGAGGGGAGCCCATGGACGCACCCAGAACCTGTAATACTATAGAGGGGAGCCCATGGACGCACCCGGCACCTGTAATACTATAGGGGGGAGCCCATGGACGCACCCGGCACCTGTAATACTATAGGGGGGGAGCCCATGGACACACCCGGCACCTGTAATACTATAGGGGGGAGCCCATGGACGCACCCGGCACCTGTAATACTATAGGGGGGAAGCCCATGGACACACCCGGAACCTGTAATACTATAGGGGGGAGCCCATGGACGCACCCGGCACCTGTAATACTATAGGGGGGGAGCCCATGGACGCACCCGGCACCTGTAATACTATGGGGGGAGCCCATGGACACACCCGGCACCTGTAATACTATAGGGGGTGGAGCCCATGGACACACCCGGAACCTGTAATACTATAGGGGGAGCCCATGGACGCACCCGGCACCTGTAATACTATAGGGGGGAGCCCATGGACACACCCGGCACCTGTAATACTATGGGGGGAGCCCATGGACACACCCGGCACCTGTAATACTATAGAGGGAGCCCATGGACACACCCGGCACCTGTAATACTATAGAGGGAGCCCATGGACACACCCGGCACCTGTAATACTATAGAGGGGAGCCCATGGACGCACCCGGCACCTGTAATACTATAGGGGGGAGCCCATGGACGCACCCGGAACCTGTAATACTATAGGGGGGGGAGCCCATGGACGCACCCGGCACCTGTAATACTATAGGGGGGAGCCCATGGACGCACCCGGAACCTGTAATACTATAGGGGGGGAGCCCATGGACGCACCCGGCACCTGTAATGCAATGCAGGACATCACTGGGGATCAGATAATCAATTCCACCTCTATTACTAATAATAATATTAATATTGTAACATGAATAAATATACTGCTGATAATGATATACAAATCCCGTATAATAATATTATTCTACAATTATATTATTATGTTATACTGTTATAATAATAACAATTATATTCTATTAATAATGACAAAAATGATATCACATTAGAAATCATAAGAGCACAAAAAAAACTTAAACAAATAAAATGATTATTGTTACCATTTCTACCTTTAATAATAATAATAATATAATAATAATAATAATAATAAAATAATAATAATAATAATAATCGCTCGGCTCGGGTCACATTTCTGCGGATCGGATTCATTTTGAACCTTTTGTGCGATTGGCATGACATGTGATCCGAGTCGCGTGGGGCGGCTGCGGTTTTAAACAGTTCTGTGCGATTTTTGTTTCCGGTTCAGGTAACAATTTGCACCTGATTTGCAGTTGAAGTGCTGAACAGATTCGCACTCTGCGCTGACCCCGCCCCCGCCGCCGCCGCATACCGGATGTGACCGGAGACTTAAACAAAATTATTATTGTTAATAAAAATTCTGGTATTTCTAATAATATCAATTTTATATTCTAATATGAATAATTGGTGGGAATTAAAATAAGTAAAAATACTTCTACAGGAAGTCCCCGAATTCCAGGCGGAGACGACAGGAAGTGGGAGGAAATCTCCCCCCAGGAAGGGAATTTCAGAGAAAAGTCGTCTTCACTGAGTCACGAATTCTTCTTTCCACAACAACCCCCAATTGTCTCAGGGAGAGGAAGTGATCGGGGGGGGGGGGGGGACAGGAAAACAAAAACATTACAGGGGTGACAACCCTTCCCTGTGCTATACAAAAAACACAGAAGTAGTTTGTCTGGCTGGAGCTTCACTTATAAAATCTCTCTGATCCGACTTAAAGCGGATCCCCCCCCAAAAATGGAACTTCAGGGACGGTGACCCCCCGACATGTCACATTGGGGGGGAGGAGTGGATATCCTCATATCCTCATTTTTGAGGCCCCCACTTCCTCCCGGGGGCACCGCACAGCCGGAAGGAAGTTTACCCCCCCTCCCCCCTCTCTCCTTCTCTGCAATCTTCTGGGACACATCACAGGTCCCAGATAATTGCCCGGCCAATCACAGCGCGGCTCGCACATGCGCAGTCCGATTTTTAAAAGTTAGCAGATGCACTTTTTGTAGCGCCTGACTTTTATATGGCTGGAAATCCACTTCAGTCATTTTTCCATCTATTAAATCTCCTCTTGTTGTTGTTGTTATAACTTTGGATAGTTAAACATTTTTTTTCTGCCAGTAAATCCCTCATACAGTCACTTCCTGTTTCCTGTCTGGTCATTGGTCTAACCCAGTGATGGTGAACCTCGGCACCCCAGATGTTTTGGAACTACATTTCCCATGATGCTCCACTACACTGCGCCTGAGCATCATGGGAAATGTAGTTCCAAAACATCTGGGGTGCCGAGGTTTCCCATCACTGGGCTAGGCTTATGACATCATACACAGCTCTCTCTCTCCTGAGAGTTTGCCTGAAAGGGAGTGGGGGTGAGTCATAAGAGGGCCAATGAGAGGGGCAGAGCTGGAGATTTGCCTCTCTGTAAATCCAGGAAGTGAACAGGCAGCGGCTTCAGCTGCCCACAATTAAAATGGCTGCAGCCAGACTCAGTGGAGGGAGATTTCTGCAGGATATTTGGCAAAGTATAGAATCCCAGTATATATATAAAACAATATGCAGAGTGGTTGGAGGGAAGCTTCAGAATGGAAAAATATGTTTTTTATCACAAATGATGTCAGCAGACTGCAGAACAAACCTACAGACCGGATCTTGTTTGTACCCCGGGGACTTCCTGTACTAATAGTAATAATAAGAATGATGTCCCATTAGAAGCAATAATAATAAAAAACAAAGCAAGTAAAATTGTTACTAATTATAGCCGTAGTGATAAAAACAATTCAATTCTATTGGAAATAATACCAATAAATAAAAATAACTAATACTGGTGGTACTTCCACTACTAACAGTAATAATAATAAAATAGTAACAATTCTAATAGGAATAATACAAATAAAAATTGCATAAAAAATACCTCTGCTACTAATAATGGTAATAATAATTTTAAAGCAATGATAATAAATACAAAAGCTTCAATTTAATAACAAAATTATAATGAAAAAAAAACACAATACTAATACTTCAAATATTATTATTATTATTTGTAGCATTGAAGCGGGTAATGATGGGTGACGATGGGTAACGATGGGTAATGTTGGGTAACGATGGGTGATGATGGGTAACGATGGGTGACGATGGGTAATGTTGGGTAATGTTGGGTAATGATGGGTAATGATGGGTAATGTTGGGTAATGATGGGTAATGTTGGGTAATGATGGGTAATGTTGGGTAATGTTGGGTAATGATGGGTAATGATGGGTAATGTTGGGTAACGATGGGTAACGATGGGTAACGATGGGTAACGATGGGTAATGTTGGGTAACGATGGGTAATGTTGGGTAACGATGGGTAACGATGGGTAACGTTGGGTAATGTTGGGTAATGATGGGTAATGTTGGGTGACGATGGGTGACGATGGGTAACGATGGGTAATGATGGGTAATGTTGGGTAATGTTGGGTAACGATGGGTAATGTTGGGTAATGATGGGTAATGTTGGGTAACGATGGGTAACGATGGGTAATGATGGGTAACGTTGGGTAACGATGGGTAACGATGGGTAATGTTGGGTAACGATGGGTAATGTTGGGTAACGATGGGTAACGATGGGTAATGTTGGGTAACGATGGGTAACGATGGGTAATGTTGGGTAACGATGGGTAACGATGGGTAATGATGGGTAACGATGGGTAATGATGGCAGTCTGGGGCACAGCGGCAGATTTGGGTGTCTTTGCACAGATGGCGGCGGTAGAGGTGTCACCCCCGATGTATTGTCACTTGTGATAGCAATAAAGTTTGGTGAAAACAGTAAGAAATTAAAACCTGTTGGGAGTCAGTCCCACCTACACACAGCTAGGAGGCGTGGCACAGGTTGGGCGTGGCACACGCCAGAGGAATCATTTGGAGTGTTCTAAGTCTGTGATATTGACTCCGCCCCCTGTGTGTGTCCTGTTGAGTCTGTGATATTGACTCCGCCCCCTGTGTGTGTCCTGTTGAGTCTGTGATATTGACTCCGCCCCCTGCGTGTGTCCTGTTGAGTTTGTGATACTGACTCCGCCCCCTGCGTGTGTCCTGTTGAGTCTGTGATATTGACTCCGCCCCCTGTGTGTGTCCTGTTGAGTCTGTGATATTGACTCCGCCCCCTGTGTGTGTCCTGTTGAGTCTGTGATATTGACTCCGCCCCCTGTGTGTCCTGTTGAGTCTGTGATATTGACTCCGCCCCCTGTGTGTCCTGTTGAGTCTGTGATATTGACTCCGCCCCCTTGTTGAGTCTGTGATATTGACTCCGCCCCCTATGTGTGTCCTGTTGAGTCTGTGATATTGACTCCGCCCCCTGTGTGTGTGTCCTGTTGAGTCTGTGATATTGACTCCGCCCCCTGCGTGTGTCCTGTTGAGTCTGTGATATTGACTCCGCCCCCTGCGTGTGTCCTGTTGAGTCTGTGATATTGACTCCGCCCCCTGCGTGTGTCCTGTTGAGTCTGTGATATTGACTCCACCCCCTGCGTGTGTCCTGTTGAGTCTGTGATATTGACTCCGCCCCCTGTGTGTGTCCTGTTGAGTCTGTGATATTGACTCCGCCCCCTGCGTGTGTCCTGTTGAGTCTGTGATATTGACTCCGCCCCCTGTGTGTGTCCTGTTGAGTCTGTGATATTGACTCCGCCCCCTGTGTGTGTCCTGTTGAGTCTGTGATATTGACTCCGCCCCCTGTGTGTGTCCTGTTGAGTCTGTGATATTGACTCCGCCCCCTGTGTGTGTCCTGTTGAGTCTGTGATATTGACTCCGCCCCCTGCGTGTGTCCTGTTGAGTCTGTGATACTGACTCCGCCCCCTGCGTGTGTCCTGTTGAGTCTGTGATATTGACTCCGCCCCCTGTGTGTGTCCTGTTGAGTCTGTGATATTGACTCCGCCCCCTGTGTGTGTCCTGTTGAGTCTGTGATATTGACTCCGCCCCCTGTGTGTCCTGTTGAGTCTGTGATATTGACTCCGCCCCCTGTGTGTCCTGTTGAGTCTGTGATATTGACTCCGCCCCCTTGTTGAGTCTGTGATATTGACTCCGCCCCCTGCGTGTGTCCTGTTGAGTCTGTGATTGACTCCGCCCCCTGCGTGTGTCCTGTTGAGTCTGTGATATTGACTCCACCCCCTGCGTGTGTCCTGTTGAGTCTGTGATATTGACTCCGCCCCCTGTGTGTGTCCTGTTGAGTCTGTGATATTGACTCCGCCCCCTGCGTGTGTCCCGTTGAGTCTGTGATATTGACTCCGCCCCCTGTGTGTGTCCTGTTGAGTCTGTGATATTGACTCCGCCCCCTGTGTGTGTCCTGTTGAGTCTGTGATATTGACTCCGCCCCCTGTGTGTGTCCTGTTGAGTCTGTGATATTGACTCCGCCCCCTGCGTGTGTCCTGTTGAGTCTGGGATATTGACTCCGCCCCCTGTGTGTGTCCTGTTGAGTTTGTTATATTGACTCCGCCCCCTGTGTGTATCCTGTTGAGTCTGGGATATTGACTCCGCCCCCTGTCCTGTAGAGGTGATCGTGGTGACCACCCGGGAGGTTCAGAAGTTCGTCCCGGATATGAAGATGAAGGTGGAGGTGGTTTGTCTGCCGGAGGACAAGGCTCTAGAAATGGGGACGGCCGACTCCCTGCGTCACATCTACTCCAAGATCAAGGTGAGAGACGCCTCCTTCTGTCCTGGGGCCCTGCGGAACCAGCTGGTTTAGGGCCCAATCTCACCACATGCCAGTCATCTTCCAGGGTAGAGGAATGCAGGGAACGTTCGATCCATCTGATCAGTGATAAACCTAGGACCCGCCCACCTGATCAATGATTAAACTAGGACCCGCCCACCTGATCAATGATAAACCTAGGACCCACCCACCCGATCAGTGATTAACTTAGGACCCGCCCACCTGATCAATGATAAACCTAGGACCCACCCACCCGATCAGTGATTAACTTAGGACCCGCCCACCTGATCAATGATAAACCTAGGACCCGCCCACCTGATCAGTGATAAACCTAGGACCCGCCCACCTGATCAGTGATAAACCTAGGACCCTCCCACCTGATCAGTGATAAACCTAGGACCCGCCCACCTGATCAGTGATTAACCTATGACCCGCCCACCTGATCAGTGATAAACCTAGGACCCGCCCACCTGATCAGTGATTAACCTATGACCCGCCCACCTGATCAGTGATAAACCTAGGACCCGCCCACCTGATCAGTGATTAACCTAGGACCCGCCCACCTGATCAGTGATAAACCTAGGACCCTCCCACCCGATCAGTGATAAACCTAGGACCCGCCCACCTGATCATTGATAAACCTAGGACCCGCCCACCTGATCAGTGATAAACCTAGGACCCGCCCACCTGATCAGTGATTAACCTAGGACCCGCCCACCTGATCAGTGATAAACCTAGGACCCGCCCACCTGATCAATTATTAAACTAGGACCCGCCCACCTGATCAGTGATAAACCTAGGACCCGCCCACCTGATCAATTATTAAACTAGGACCCGCCCACCTGATCAGTGATAAACCTAGGACCCGCCCACCTGATCAGTGATTAACCTAGGACCCTCCCACCTGATCAATGATAAACCTAGGACCCGCCCACCTGATCAGTGATAAACCTAGGACCCGCCCACCTGATCAGTGATTAACCTAGGACCCGCCCACCTGATCAGTGATAAACCTAGGACCCGCCCACCTGATCAATGATTAAACTAGGACCCCGCCCACCTGATCAGTGATAAACCTAGGACCCGCCCACCTGATCATTGATAAACCTAGGACCCGCCCACCTGATCAGTGATTAACCTAGGACACGCCCACCTGATCAATGATTAACCTAGGACCCGCCCACCTGATCAGTGATAAACCTAGGACCCGCTCACCTGATCAATGATTAACCTAGGACCCGCCCACCTGATCAATGATAAACCTAGGACCCGCCCACCTGATCAATGATAAACCTAGGACCCGCCCACCTGATCAGTGATAAACCTAGGACCCGCCCACCTGATCAGTGATTAACCTATGACCCGCCCACCTGATCAGTGATAAACCTAGGACCCGCCCACCTGATCAGTGATTAACCTAGGACCCGCCCACCTGATCAGTGATAAACCTAGGACCCTCCCACCCGATCAGTGATTAACCTAGGACCCGCCCACCTGATCAGTGATAAACCTAGGACCCGCCTACCTGATCAGTGATAAACCTAGGACCCGCCCACCTGATCAGTGATAAACCTAGGACCCGCCCACCTGATCACTGATAAACCTAGGACCCCCCCACCTGATCAGTGATTAACCTAGGACCCGCCCACCTGATCAGTGATTAGCCTAGGACCCACCCACCTGATCAGTAATTAACCTAGGACCCGCCCACCTGATCAATGATAAACCTAGGACCCGCCCACCTGATCAGTGATAAACCTAGGACCCGCCCACCTGATCAGTGATTAACCTATGACCCGCCCACCTTATCAGTGATAAACCTAGGACCCGCCCACCTGATCAGTGATAAACCTAGGACCCGCCCACCTGATCAGTGATAAACCTAGGACCCCCCGCCCACCTGATCAGTGATAAACCTAGGACCCGCCCACCTGATCAATGATAAACCTAGGACCCGCCCACCTGATCAATGATAAACCTAGGACCCGCCCACCTGATCAGTGATTAACCTATGACCCGCCCACCTGATCAGTGATAAACCTAGGACCCGCCCACCTGATCAGTGATAAAACTAGGACCCGCCTACCTGATCAGTGATAAACCTAGGACCCGCCCACCTGATCAATGATAAACCTAGGACCCGCCCACCTGATCAATGATAAACCTAGGACCCGCCCACCTGATCAGTGATTAACCTATGACCCGCCCACCTGATCAGTGATAAACCTAGGACCCGCCCACCTGATCAGTGATAAAACTAGGACCCGCCTACCTGATCAGTGATAAACCTAGGACCCGCCCACCTGATAAATGATAAACCTAGGACCCGCCCACCTGATCAGTGATAAACCTAGGACCCGCTCACCTGATCAATGATAAACCTAGGACCCGCCCACCTGATCAATGATAAACCTAGGACCCGCCCACCTGATCAGTGATTAACCTAGGACCCGCCCACCGGATCAGTGATAAACCTAGGACCCGCCCACCTGATCAGTGATAAACCTAGGACCCGCCCACCTGATCAGTGATAAACCTAGGACCCGCCCACCTGATCAGTGATAAACCTAGGACCCGCCCACCTGATCAGTGATAAACCTAGGACCCGCCCACCTGATCAGTGATTAACCTAGGACCCGCCCACCTGATAAATGATAAACCTAGGACCCGCCCACCTGATCAATGATAAACCTAGGACCCGCCCACCTGATCAGTGATAAACCTAGGACCCGCCCACCTGATCAGTGATAAACCTAGGACCCGCCCACCTGATCAGTGATTAACCTAGGACCCGCGCCCACCTGATCAGTGATTAACCTAGGACCCGCCCACCTGATCAGTGATAAACCTAGGACCCGCCCACCTGATCAGTGATAAACCTAGGACCCGCCCACCTGATCAGTGATTAACCTATGACCCGCCCACCTGATCAGTGATAAACCTAGGACCCGCCCACCTGATCAGTGATAAAACTAGGACCCGCCCACCTGATCAGTGATAAACCTAGGACCCGCCCACCTGATCAATGATTAACCTAGGACCCGCCCACCTGATCAGTGATTAACCTAGGACCCGCCCACCCGATCAGTGATAAACCTAGGACCCGCCCACCTGATCAGTGATTGTTACCTCCCCCTCTTGTTTCCATCAGACTGACGTCCTGGTTGTCAGCTGTGACCTGATAACGGAAGTGGCGCTTCATGAGGTGGTTGATTTGTTCCGCGCCCACAACGCCACACTGTCCATGCTGATGAGGAAGGCGGCGGAACCGAGCGAACACGTCCCCGGACAGAAGGGGAAGCAGAAGGCCGGTAAGTTGTGTCCGCCGGGCCGTGTCTGTACTGGGGGGGAGGGGTCAGTATTGTGCCAACAGCCTGGAGGAATGACGGCACCAATGGTGTCCTCCACAGTCTCTGATCATCTCCTGTACTATGTCTGCAGTCTCTGATCATCTCCTGTATTATGTCTGCAGTCTCTGACCATCTCCTGTACTATGTCTGCAGTCTCTGATCATCTCCTGTACTATGTCTGCAGTCTCTGATCATCTCCTGTACTATGTCTGCAGTCTCTGATCATCTCCTGTACTATGTCTGCAGTCTCTGATCATCTCCTGTACTATGTCTGCAGTCTCTTATCATCTCCTGTATTATGTCTGCAGTCTCTGACCATCTCCTGTATTATGTCTGCAGTCTCTGATCATCTCCTGTACTATGTCTGCAGTCTCTGATCATCTCCTGTATTATGTCTGCAGTCTCTGACCATCTCCTGTATTATGTCTGCAGTCTCTGATCATCTCCTGTACTATGTCTGCAGTCTCTGATCATCTCCTGTACTATGTCTGCAGTCTCTGACCATCTCCTGTATCATGTCTGCAGTCTCTGACCATCTCCTGTATTATGTCTGCAGTCTCTGATCATCTCCTGTACTATGTCTGCAGTCTCTGATCATCTCCTGTATTATGTCTGCAGTCTCTGACCATCTCCTGTATCATGTCTGCAGTCTCTGATCATCTCCTGTATTATGTTTGCAGTCTCTGATCATCTCCTGTAGTATGTCTGCAGTCTCTGATCATCTCCTGTATTATGTCTGCAGTCTCTGATTATCTCCTGTACTATGTCTGCAGTCTCTGATCATCTCTTGTAGTATGTCTGCAGTCTCTGATCATCTCCTGTAGTATGTCTGCAGTCTCTGACCATCTCCTGTACTATGTCTGCAGTCTCTGATCATCTCTTGTAGTATGTCTGCAGTCTCTGATCATCTCCTGTAGTATGTCTGCAGTCTCTGACCATCTCCTGTACTATGTCTGCAGTCTCTGATCATCTCCTGTACTATGTCTGCAGTCTCTGATCATCTCCTGTACTATGTCTGCAGTCTCTGATCATCCCCTGTACTATGTCTGCAGTCTCTGACCATCTCCTGTATCATGTCTGCAGTCTCTGACCATCTCCTGTATCATGTCTGCAGTCTCTGATCATCTCCTGTATTATGTTTGCAGTCTCTGATCATCTCCTGTAGTATGTCTGCAGTCTCTGATCATCTCCTGTATTATGTCTGCAGTCTCTGATCATCTCCTGTACTATGTCTGCAGTCTCTGATCATCTCCTGTAGAATGTCTGCAGTCTCTGATCGTCTCCTGTACTATGTCTGCAGTCTCTGATCGTCTCCTGTACTATGTCTGCAGTCTCTGATCATCTCCTGTACTATGTCTGCAGTCTCTGATCATCTCCTGTACTATGTCTGCAGTCTCTGATCATCTCCTGTACTATGTCTGCAGTCTCTGATCGTCTCCTGTACTATGTCTGCAGTCTCTGATCGTCTCCTGTAGTATGTCTGCAGTCTCTGATCATCTCCTGTACTATGTCTGCAGTCTCTGATCATCTCCTGTACTATGTCTGCAGTCTCTGATCATCTCCTGTACTATGTCTGCAGTCTCTGATCGTCTCCTGTACTATGTCTGCAGTCTCTGATCGTCTCCTGTAGTATGTCTGCAGTCTCTGATCATCTCCTGTACTATGTCTGCAGTCTCTGATCATCTCCTGTACTATGTCTGCAGTCTCTGATCGTCTCCTGTACTATGTCTGCAGTCTCTGATCGTCTCCTGTACTATGTCTGCAGTCTCTGATCATCTCCTGTATCATGTCTGCAGTCTCTAATCATCTCCTGTATTATGTCTGCAGTCTCTGATCATCTCCTGTAGTATGTCTGCAGTCTCTGATCATCTCCTGTAGTATGTCTGCAGTCTCTGATCATCTCCTGTAGTATGTCTGCAGTCTCTGATCATCTCCTGTATTATGTCTGCAGTCTCTGATCATCTCCTGTAGTATGTCTGCAGTCTCTGATCATCTCCTGTAGTATGTCTGCAGTCTCTGATCGTCTCCTGTACTATGTCTGCAGTCTCTGATCGTCTCCTGTACTATGTCTGCAGTCTCTGATCATCTCCTGTACTATGTCTGCAGTCTCTGATCATCTCCTGTACTATGTCTGCAGTCTCTAATCATCTCCTGTATTATGTCTGCAGTCTCTGATCATCTCCTGTAGTATGTCTGCAGTCTCTGATCATCTCTTGTAGTATGTCTGCAGTCTCTGATCACCTCCTGTATCGGGTTTATTGCCCACAACTAGTATAAGTTAGAAATCTCGAAGTGTTAGTGAGTTTGATAGGTTTATATGAAGTCGGTTGGTTGGTTGGGGGGTCACTATGGTTGTCTCCAGTGTTTTGATGTTCCGTATTGTCTGTGATTTCTGTCAGTGGAAGAGCGGGACTTCATCGGGGTGGATGACAGCGACTCGCGTCTCTTGTTGTTGGCCAATGAGGAGGATCTGGACGACGGCCTGGACCTGAAGAAATGCATCTTCCAGAGGTTGGTGGGAGATTTGGGCGGGGCTGGGGATGGGGGTGCTGGTATGATGTAATTTAAGGGGGAGGGGCATAGACGATCATAGAGGGGAGGGCTATAGACAAACAGAGAGGGGAGGGGCATAGACGATCAGAGAGGGGAGGGGCATAGACAATCAGAGAGGGGAGGGGCATAGACGATCAGAGAAGGGAGGGGCATAGACGATCAGAGAAGGGAGGGGCATAGACGATCAGAGAGGGGAGGGGCATAGACGATCAGAGAGGGGAGAGGCATACACAATCAGAGAGAGGAGGGGCATAGACGATCAGAGAGGGGAGGGGCATAGACGATCAGAGAGGGGAGGGGCATAGACGATCAGAGAGGGAAGGGGCATAGACGATCAGAGAGGGGAGGGGCATAGACGATCAGAGAGGGGAGGGGCATAGACGATCAGAGAGGGGAGGGGCATAGACGATCAGAGAGGGGAGGGGCATAGACGATCAGAGAGGGGAGGGGCATAGACGATCAGAGAAGGGAGGGGCATAGACAATCAGAGAGGGGAGGGGCATACATGATCAGAGGTGGAGGGGGGAGGGGTTCGTACAATTTCTATACAATGTGCTTTAGATTTACCAAAAATATATAATATGAAACAATTGTTCCAGTTTGTATCCAGTTAGGCCAACCATGGTGATCTATCGTCTCCCCACCCCCATATACCTACCCGAGCCCCATTTTGATCCAGCGATGTGCTTAAGAGCAGCAGCTCTCCCGGGTCTCTCCCCCTCCTCATTGGCTCCCACTGCTGTCAATCACAGCCAGTGAGCCAATGAGGAGAGTGTGGGGGGGGGGTGCGGGGCTGAGGCACACTGTGTGAATGGACAGAGCTCATTTACAGGAGAGCAGCTCCTCGAGTGTCCCCATAGTAAGAGGCTTGTTTGTTGGGGGGAGGAGCTAGGACCGCTGACGATGGACCCAAACAGGATGGGGGGGGGGGGGCGTCTCTGTGGGAAACACAGAACAGGTCAGTATAACATTACGAAAAAAAAATTCCACCTTTTTAGAATCACTTTAAGGCAGGATCACCTGGTGAAAATAAAGAGAAAAAATGCCTAAAAGAAAAAAAAAAAAAAAGAAAACAAATGCAGCCACCACATCTAATTGTTGGTGAACTGCAATAAATAATTTGTATTCCTAAATTGTGTGTCAAAAAGAAAAAAAAACAAGTAAATGGATTTTACCGCAAATAGAATGGGAAAAAAAAACAAACAATTATCACCACATCCTGCAGGGGGGGACATGCAGCCAGGGTCCAATCCCTCATATCTCTCCCCTCACCCACCCAGACCCCCCCCCCCCACCTCATCCGCTGGCCGGACTTCAGATTTAATATATCACCTTCATTATGGTGAGGAGATATCCTTCAACAAAGAATTTATCAAGAAAATAATTATAATACATAATTATTATTACTTTGTGTTATAATATTACAAATAACATTGTTATTATGTATTCTAATTATTATGATTTATTTGTAGTAATAATAATTAGTATCATACATAGTAATTAGTTGTAGTGTATCATAATTATTATTTATACATAATAATATTTATTTTTATTTATGTATCGAGCCCTCTGATTCCTCCTGTATTGTAACTGTCTGTCCTCATGGTGTAAAGTGCTGCACAAACTGTTGGCGCCATATAAATCCTGTAATAATAATATTATTATGTAAATCCTGTATAATAATACATTATTTATACATTATTATGAATAGAATTTTTTTTTTATATGTAATAATAATAATAAAAAATATTGGACTGCATATGATCATATGTATTATTATTAGTAATGCATAATTATTATTATTGATGAATAATGTTTATTATTAATTATTGATACATAGTAGTATTTACGAATAATAATATTATACATAAATAATAATTAAAATAATGTATTGTTGTTATGTGTAACAATAATATTTTTTGTGTATATATAATAATAATTATTTTCATCATCAGACATAATTTCTACATAATAACAAAAATAAATAATTATTCTTTTTTATGTATAATAATAATTAGATTGAATATGATCCTATGTATTATTAATATTTATACATTGTTGTTATTAGTAGTAGTTGCAGTATTATTATTATTATTATTATTATACATAAATAATAGTAAAAAATGTTCCACTTATTAAAAATGATTTTAATAACATCGATATCAGCGTCACGTTTCAAATACTGGCGACTGGCGAGTTCTGAATGTTCTGAGGTTGGCGGACTATAAATTCACATAAATAATCGCAGTGTTGTAGCGGAGTGGATTATATCTGACCGAACATTTCTGGAATAATCGCACGGGGGAGGCGGGGAGGTTTACAATGAGATAAAACAAATCTGATATATATATATACACACAGAGAGGTATGACCCCCCCCCCCCCCCGGACGCACGGCTGGACGCACACGTAGCGGCGTACAAAGGTCCGGCGCGGTTGACTTGCGATCCCCTTATGATGGACAGAGGTCACAGGTCAATTACTTGAAAGGTCACAGGTCATCCTGCAGGTGTGACTTCCTCCCGCCATTCCGGTCTCCTCTCACATTACAGATGGCAGCACCCGACATTTACATCGATTCGGAAAGACACGACAGGCTCTGATTGGCTGGAGCGTTTCCTCCATTTCTAGACAGATGTCCTTCCTGGGTGGTGCGGGGGAGGGGAAGGACCCGGGAACAATGCAGATTGCAAAAGTTTTTTCCAAAAAAAAAAAAGAATTTTTCCCCAAATATTCCAATTCTCTATAAAACTTCCCGATTCACCGCAATCCAAACATTCTATATACAGAATATATTCTATAGGGGGACGGCAATAATACATCCACTCACCGGCCCCTTTATTAGGGCCTCCTTGCTAGTAGCGGGTTGGACCCCCTTTATTACGTCCCCCTTGCTGGTAGTGGGTTGGACCCCCTTTATTAGGTCCGCCTTGCTAGTAGCGGGTTGGACCCCCTTTATTAGGTCCCCCTTGCTGGTAGTGGGTTGGACCCCCTTTATTAGGTCCGCCTTGCTAGTAGCGGGTTGGACCCCCTTTTATTACGTCCCCCTTGCTGGTAGTGGGTTCGACCCCCTTTATTACGTCCCCCTTGCTGGTAGTGGGTTGGACCCCCTTTATTAGGTCCGCCTTGCTAGTAGCGGGTTCGACCCCCTTTATTACGTCCCCCTTGCTGGTAGTGGGTTGGACCCCCTTTATTAGCCCCCCTTGCTAGTAGCGGGTTGGACCCCCTTTATTACGTCCCCCTTGCTGGTAGTGGGTTGGACCCCCTTTATTAGGTCCTCCTTGCTAGTAGCGGGTTGGACCCCCTTTATTAGGTCCCCCTTGCTGGTAGTGGGTTGGACCCCCTTTATTAGGTCCGCCTTGCTAGTAGCGGGTTGGACCCCCTTTTATTACGTCCCCCTTGCTGGTAGTGGGTTCGACCCCCTTTATTACGTCCCCCTTGCTGGTAGTGGGTTGGACCCCCTTATTAGGTCCGCCTTGCTAGTAGCGGGTTCGACCCCCTTTATTACGTCCCCCTTGCTGGTAGTGGGTTGGACCCCCTTTATTAGGCCCCCCTTGCAAGTAGCGGGTTGGACCCCCTTTTATTACGTCCCCCTTGCTAGTAATGGGTTGGACCCCCTTTATTAGGTCCCCCTTGCTAGTATCGGGTTGGACCCCCTTATATTAGGTCCCCCTTGCTAGCAGCAGGTTGGACCCCCTTTATTAGGGTCCCCCTTGCTAGTAGCGGGTTCGACCCCCTTTATTACGTCCCCCTTGCTGGTAGTGGGTTGGACCGCCTTTATTAGGTCCGCCTTGCTAGTAGCGGGTTGGGACCCCCTTTATTAGGTCCCCCTTGCTAGTAGCGGGTTCGACCCCCTTTATTACGTCCCCCTTGCTGGTAGTGGGTTGGACCCCCTTTTATTACGTCCCCTTTGCTAGTAGTGGGTTGGACCCCCTTTATTAGGTCCTCCTTTCTAGTAGCGGGTTGGACCCCCTTTATTAGGACCCCCTTGCTAATAGCGGGTTGGACCCCCTTTTATTAGGGCCCCCTTGCTAGTAGCGGGTTGGACCCCCTTTTATTAGGTCCCCCTTTCTAGTAGCAGGTTGGACCCCCTTTATTAGGTTCCCTTGCTAGTAGCGGGTTGGACCCTCTTTATTAGGTCCCCGTTGCTAGTAGCGGGTTGGACCCCCCTTTATTAGGTCCCCCTGCTAGTAGCGGGTTGGACTCCCTTTTATTAGGGCCCCCTTGTTAGTAGCGGGTTGGACCCCCTTTTATTAGGTCCCCCTTGCTAGTAGCGGGTTGGACCCCCTTTATTAGGTCCCCCCTTGCTAGTAGCGGGTTGGACTCCCTTTTATTAGGGCCCCCTTGTTAGTAGCGGGTTGGACCCCCTTTATGAGGTCCCCCTTGCTAGTAGTGGGTTGGACCCCCTTTATTAGGTTCCCTTGCTAGTAGCGGGTTGGACCCTCTTTATTAGGTCCCCGTTGCTAGTAGCGGGTTGGACTCCCTTTTATTAGGTCCCCCTTGTTAGTAGCGGGTTGGACCCCCTTTTATTAGGTCCCCCTTGCTAGTAGCGGTTTGGACCCCCCTTTTTAGGTCCCCCTTGCTAGCAGCAGGTTGGACCCCCTTTATTAGGTCCCCCTTGCTAGTAGCGGGTTCGACCCCCTTTATTACGTCCCCCTTGCTGGTAGTGGGTTGGACCGCCTTTATTAGGTCCGCCTTGCTAGTAGCGGGTTGGACCCCCTTTATTTGGTCCTCCTTTCTAGTAGCGGGTTGGTCCCCCTTTATTAGGTCCCCCTTGCTAAAAGCGGGTTGGACCCCCTTTTATTAGGGCCCCCTTGCTAGTAGCGGGTTGGACCCCCTTTTATTAGGTCCCCCTTTCTAGTAGCAGGTTGGACCCCCCTTTATTAGGTTCCCCTTGCTAGTAGCGGGTTGGACCCTCTTTATTAGGTCCCCGTTGCTAGTAGCGGGTTGGACCCCCTTTATTTAGGTCCCCCTTGCTAGTATCGGGTTGGACTCCCTTTTATTAGGGCCCCCTTGTTAGTAGCGGGTTGGACCCCCATTTATTAGGTCCCCCTTGCTAGTAGCAGGTTGGACCCCCTTTATTAATTCCCCCTTGCTAGTAGCGGGTTGGACTTCCTTTTATTAGGGCCCCCTTGTTAGTAGCGGGTTGGACCCCCTTTATGAGGTCCCCCTTGCTAGTAGTGGGTTGGACCCCCTTTATTAGGTTCCCTTGCTAGTAGCGGGTTGGACCCTCTTTATTAGGTCCCCGTTGCGAGTAGCGGGTTGGACTCCCTTTTATTAGGTCCCCCTTGCTAGTAGCGGGTTGGACCCCCTTTTATTAGGTCCCCCTTGCTAGTAGCAGGTTGGACCCCCTTTAATTAGGTCCCCCTTGCTATTTGTGGGTTGGACCCCCTTTATTAGGTCCCTCTTGCTAGTAGCGGGTTGGACCCCCTTTAGTAGGTCCCCCTTGCTAGTCCCGGGTTGGACCCCTTTGGCCTTCATTCTTGGTGGTATAGATACAACAAGACATTTTCCTCCACACAACTGCCACTCACTGGATATTTTCTCTTTTTCCCAACCATTCTCTGTAATCCTGAGAGATGGTTGAGTGTGAAAATCCCAGAAATCCTCAGACCGGCCCGTCTGCCACCAACAACCACGCCACGTCCAGAGTCACCCAGATCCCCCTTCTTCCCCATTCTGATGCAGCAAGTTGTCTTCACCACATCTAGAGGCCTAAATGCATTGAGATGCTGCCATGTGATTGGCCGATTACCAATTTGTGTTACCGAGCAACTGAACAATCTAATAAAGTGTCCGGTGAGTGTGTAGAGACGTCCTACCGGCCGGCAGAGTCTGGAGAATCGCCGAATTTCTCTGTCTTGTTGGGAAATCCCGGGATGGTGTCGGAATTCTTCCACAAGTCTCCGATGATCTCATGTATTTATAAATTCCGGGGAGATCACATTCCTCAGAGCCGATAAGCACCCCTCCCCCCCCCCCCGGGATAACCTCCCCTCCCCCCCCCCCCCCCCCCCCCCCCCCGGGATTAGTCATTGAATGTTAATTAGGTGTTGGGAAGATGAAAACTCCGATAAACGGAATTCAGAGGGAATTTGGAGGAAAGCGCGGAGAGGATCCAGTTTTTCCATAATCCCCGGAGATCGGGAGGAGGGAGCTGGACTTGGCAGGAGGTTAATGTTGCATTATGGCTGCTGTCCCATAATTCCCATAATTCCCTATGATTGCAGACCCACAGCGCAGAGATGGAGAAAGTCCGGGTCTCGAATGGCTCCCAATATGCCTGACCCAACTTTTCTCAATCACGGTGCTTGGTAGACCATCCAAAGAATAGGGAAGAGCTGGACTAAGAACTCCAACCAATACAGATGGAAGTCCTGAGATCTCCAACCAATGCAGATGGAAGTCCTTAGATCTCCAACCAATACAGATGTAAGTCCTGAGATCTCCAACCAATACAGATGGAAGTCCTGAGATCTCCAACCAATACAGATGGAAGTTCTGAGATCTCCAACCAATACAGATGGAAGTCCTGAGACCTCCAACCAATGCAGATGGAAGTCCTGAGATCTCCAACCAATACAGATGGAAGTCCTTAGATCCCCAACCAATACAGATGGAAGTCCTGAGATCTCCAACCAAAACAGATGGAAGTCCTGAGATCTTCCCAACCAATACAGATGGAAGTCCTTAGACCTCCAACCAAAGCAGATGGAAGTCCTGAGATCTCCAACCAAAACAGATGGAAGTCCTTAGATCCCCAACCAATACAGATGGAAGTCCTGAGATCTCCAACCAAAACAGATGGAAGTCCTTAGATCTCCAACCAATACAGAAGGAAGTCCTGAGATCTCCAACCAATACAGATGGAAGTCATTAGATCTCCAACCAAAACAGATGGAAGTCCTTAGATATCCAACCAATACAGATGGAAGTCCTTAGATCTCCAACCAATGCAGATGGAAGTCATTAGATATCCAACCAATACAGATGGAAGTCCTAAGACCTCCAACCAATACAGATGGAAGTCCTTAGACCTCCAACCAATGCAGATGGAAGTCCTTAGATCTCCAACCAATACAGATGGAAGTCCTGAGATCTCCAACCAAAACAGATGGAAGTCCTGAGATCTCCAACCAAAACAGATGGAAGTCCTGAGATCTCCAACCAATACAGATGGAAGTCCTTAGAACTCCAACCAATACAGATGGAAGTCCTTAGATCTCCAACCAATACAGATGGAAGTCATTAGATCTCCAACCAATACAGATGGAAGTCCTGAGATCTCCAACCAATACATATGGAAGTCCTGAGATCTCCAACCAATACAGATGGAAGTCCTGAGATCTCCAACCAATACAGATGGAAGTCCTGAGATCTCCAACCAATACAGATGGAAGTCATTAGATCTCCAACCAATACAGATGGAAGTCCTTAGATATCCAACCAATACAGATGGAAGTCCTGAGATCTCCAACCAATGCAGATGGAAGTCATTAGATATCCAACCAATACAGATGGAAGTCCTGAGATCTCCAACCAATACAGATGGAAGTCCTGAGATCTCCAACCAATACAGATGGAAGTCCTGAGATCTCCAACCAATACAGATGGAAGTCCTGAGATCTCCAACCAAAACAGATGGAAGTCCTGAGATCTCCAACCAATACAGATGGAAGTCCTGAGAACTCCAACCAATACAGATGGAAGTCCTGAGATCTCCAACCAAAACAGATGGAAGTCCTGAGATCTCCAACCAATAAAGATGGAAGTCCTGAGATCTCCAACCAATACAGATGGAAGTCATTAGATCTCAAACCAATACAGATGGAAGTCCTGAGATCTCCAACCAAAACAGATGGAAGTCCTTAGATCTCCAACCAATACAGATGGAAGTCCTTAGATCTACAACCAATACAGATGGAAGTCATTAGATCTCCAACCAATGCAGATGGAAGTCATTAGATCTCCAACCAATACAGATGGAAGTCCTTAGATCTCCAACCAATACAGATGGAAGTCATTAGATCTCCAACCAATACAGATGGAAGTCCTGAGATCTCCAACCAATACAGATGGAAGTTTCCCGAATCTCCAACCAAAACAGATGGAAGTCCTGAGATCTCCAACCAATACAGATGGAAGTCCTTTAGATCTCCAACCAATACAGATGGAAGTCCTGAGATCTCCAACCAATACAGATGGAAGTCCTGAGATCTCCAACCAAACAGGGGGAATCCTGAGATCTCCAACCAATACAGAAGGGGAAGGTTTCCTTTTTAAAAACCCCAAACCCAAAACAAAGGAAGTCATTAATCTCCCAAAACCCAAAACAGAAAGGGAAGGGCCCTTTGAAATCCAACCAAAACAGTGGGAAATCCTGAGATCCCAACCAATGCAGATGGAAGCAAATTTGATAACCAACCAAAACGATGGGGAAGTCCCGAGATTTTCCAACCAATACAGAGGAATTCCCCGAATTTTTCAACCAATCAGTGGAATTTCCGAAACCCAACCAATACAGATGGAAGCCCGAGATCTCCAACCAATACAAAAGGGGAAATCCCCGAGATCTCCAACCAAAACAAATGGGAAATCCTGAGATCTCCCAAACCAAACAGATGGAAGGGCCTGAAAATCCCAACCAAAACAGAAAGGAAGTCATTAAAATCTCCAAACCCAAAACAGATGGGGTCCTAGATCTCCCCAAACCCAATTTCAGATGGGGAATCCCCCAAATCCAACCAAAACAGATGGGAAATCATTAAAATCCCAACCAATACAGATGGAAGTCCTTGATTCCCCCAACCAATACAGATGGAAGCCGAGAACCCAACCCCTTTCAGATGGAAATCCTGAGACTCCAACCAATGCAGATGGAAGGGCATTAATATCCAAACCAAAAAAGAAAGGAAGTCCCGAATCTCCAACCAATTTCAGATGGGAAATCCTTAGAAACTCCCCAACCCCTTTCCCGAAGGAATTTCCCTTTGATCCCAACCAATACAGAAAGGAAAATCCTGAGATCCCAACCAATACAGATGGGAATTTCCGAGATCCCAAAACCCAAAGCAGATGGAAGTCCCTTTAAAATCCCAAACCAAGCAGATTGGGAAATCCCCGAATCTCCAACCAATAAAAAGGGTGGAAGTCCTTAGAAACTCCAACCCCCCAAAACAAAGGAAAATCCTTAGATTTTCCAGTTGATCTCAAGATTTCCAGCCAAAACATAAGAAGGGGCCCCTTTGATCCCCCCCAAATATACAAAAAAAAGTCCTTAAAATCCCAAAAGATACTAATAGAAAAACCTTATTTCCCAGCCAATACCCAAAAAAAGTCCTTAAAACTCTGATAGGAATGGGGAAATCCTAAACCCCAACCGTAAACCAGTAGAATTTTTTAAACATAAATAATGCCAATAAAGTCCTTGGAAACTCCAATACAAAAAAAGTCCTTGGGTTTAGCTGCACTCAAAAAAAAGGAGCCCTTTCCCAAAAAAATTGAGGTCACTGAATTTTGGTTTAAACCAAGTATAATTGAGTCCTGTACAGGGCCCCTGAGTGAGGAGGAAAAGTTTTGGGCCCCCCGAAACCCCGTTTGGGAGCCTTTTGTTTCTGTTAGTTGTTTGTTTAAAACAAATTCCCTTTTTAAACAAAAAATTTTTGTTGGGGGCTCCTTTTTGGCCCCCTTAAAACATTATAGGGGCCTCCCAATTGTTGGGGCCTTTTGAAAGGGAGTTTTCGGGGCCCGGGTCCAGTGGCTCCTTTTCAATCTAAATGATTGCATACTTGGGTTTTGGGGAACTACCCTTTGGGTGGGGAACCCCCCAGAGTGCCCTTGAGGGCCCCATCCTCAACAGTAGCACCAATTTGTGGGCCCTCAAACCCCATCTGAAAACCAATACGGGAACACTTTACTGGGGAGGGGGGGGCAGGGGGGACGGCAAATACCCAAAATCAAAGAAAAACTGCCAAGGGAAAGGGGCCCAAGTGGCCCCAAAACATTTTCACCAATTAGGCCCCCGGGGGGGGGGGGTTTGGGGCACAAATAAATGACCCCATCTGGGATTCTACTGGTGTGTTTGGGGAGATTTCACCTTTTTAGGGGCCTCTTTTGGGGTGCCATCCATCAACCCTTCACCAAAACACCCCACCATTGGGAAAGGTTTAATGGCTGTAAGGAGTGCAAATTTTATTTTTTGGGGGCCATCCGACCCCCGTCACCAAAGCCCCCCCTTTAGGCCGATCAGCAAAACGACCCAAAGGTCCCCCCCTGGCCTACGGAAAAAAAACTAAAAAAAAAATAGACACACATAAATACTTAGTTGTTGGGGGGGGTCCTAAGTTGGGTTTTTGCTTTATAAATTATTTAATGCTTTCCCCCCCCTCAAACCAAAAATAAAAACACCTTCCCCCTTTTGTTGCAGGTACCCCCGGGTTCACATCAAGAGGGGATGGTGGGGCGCACACCTGTACTGCCTGCGCAAATATGTGGTGGGCTTCCTCAGGCCCAAAGAGTACGTAATCACCGCTGAACAATGTTTCATCTAAAAACCCGGACATATAACGGAGCTTTTTTTTTTTTTTTTATATATATTTTTGTTAATTAAATTTTTTTAATAACGAAAATTTTAAACGAATTTACGTATTAAACAAAGAGCAAATTTCCTCCCCTTTAGGCTGCCCTTGGCATCTGGAAGGCTTGTTTTCTGCATTTTACATTATATCAAAGAAACTTATGAAACCCCCTAACAGGAAACCAACCCGGGGGCTCTCAGAGGGGGGTGAAATTAATCTATCCCCAGCTTGGGGCACGGGGGGCCCGGGGGGAAAAAATTTAAAATCAGATTGCAGCCCGGGGGGTTAAAATTGCTGCAAAACCCTTTAAACGGGGAAACCCCTTGAGGGCCCGTCCCTTTTTCCCTAATTTTTTTTTTTGGTTCCTTTTCCCAAATTTTGTACACTTTTTCCTGTCAGGGGGGGTTCCCCCCAATTCCCCGGGCAGAATTCCCGGGGACCCCCTTTTTCCCCCCCCTTTGCCCCCCCATTTTGGAATTGGTTTTCCCACCAAATTCCCCTTGTGCCCATTCCCGGGGCTGTCACCCCTGTGCCCATTTTAGGGGGGCCCCCCATTTCCCCGTGCTAGTTCCCGGGTCTTTAAAACCCCTGTGCCCCATTATGAGGGGTTCCCCCTATCCCGTGCCGAGTTCCCGGGTTTTGAAAACCCGCTGTGCCCATTAAAGAGGGGGGTTCCCCCCATCCCTGGGGCCGAGTTCCCGGTCTGTACACCCGCTGTTCCCAATTTTGAGGGGTTCCCCCCCATTCCCTGTGCTGATTTTCCCGGGGGCCCGTCACCCCTGTTGCCCAATTTTGAGGGGGTTTCCCCCCATCCCTGTGCTGAGTTCTCCCGGGCTGTAAAGCCCCCTTTTGCCCAAATTTTGAGGGTTCCCCCCACCCTGTGCCGAGTTCCCGGGCTGTACACCCCCCGGGGGCCCCCTTAGAGGGTTCCTTTCCCCTGTTGCCCGGGTTTTTTTATTTAATAAAGGAGAATGTAATGGAAGGGGTCTGATCTCAAGGGGGGGGACAGAAGCTGCGGGGGGGGTTTTGGCCCTAAGTATCGGGATAATGATTCCAGTTAACTTCCCTCCTAAAATTTAAAAATCCCTTTTTTTTGTAAATGTGGGAGTTTTTTTAAACCCCTTTTTTCTTTTTCCCGCAGCCCCTTCTCCTCCATCCCGGAAGGGGGTTTTGGGTTTCCCCACCTGGTCAGGAACAGTTCTCACATAAGAAAGGGGGAAAAAGGAAAAGGACAAAAGAGCCACGAAGGGTGAGGAACCGGGATAAATAAATGTCCACCCCGGGGATCCTTTCCCCCCTATCCGCTCCTAAAATCTGGGGCCTTTCCCAATGTCACCCCCCACCGCTTTCCCCTATGGAAGGAAAGAGGTGTTTCCACAAACACCTAAAGAAGAAAGGGGATATACAGTAAAATATTATCCCCAAAAGTCCCGGACACCCCTAAAATGAAAAAATCCAAAATTTGGCCCAAAGTGTCCCAAAATTTTTTTGTGGCCCGCCATTATTTCCAGCACTGCCTTAACCCTCTTGGCATGGGTCACCAAGGGTTCACAGGTTTTCCCCTGGAGTCCCCCTTTTCCCCCCCTCCATGAGACATCCGGGGCGGTGGATTTTTGGAGGGCCTTGCCTCCTTCCCCCCTTTCCTTTTTAAAGGGTTCCCCAATGAAAAAAAAAGGGGTTTTGGTCGGAGACAAAGCTGGCCATTTCCCTCACCTTTAAACCCCCACATCTTTAGCAAGGCAGTGGGGTTTTTGGGGGTGTGTTTGGGGGGGTGAATGTTGGAATACTGCCCTGGGGGCCCCCGTCTCTGAAGGGGGGGGGCAAGCTTTTGCTTTATTTTGTCACAGTACATGTTGGCATCCCCTTTTGGGCCCCCAATGATCTGTAGCCCCCCCCTGCCGGCAGCACTCATGCAGCCCCCAACCCCCCCCCCCCCCCATTACACTCCCACCACCCTGACACTCCACCACCATGACCCCCCCCCCACCATCCCGACTGTAACAAGACCACTTTCTTTTTCCTCCTTTACCTGATGGGGGGCATCCCGAAGTGATGGGGGGGCCTTTTGAAAAGAAGGGGGGGTTTCTGAATAAAAGGGGGGTTTTTGACATGAAGGGGGGGTTCTGACGTGAAAGGGGTCTTTTTGATTTTGGGTGGGGGGGTTCTCAAATGAAGGGGGGGTTCCGCAAAAGGGGGGCTTCTGACATGAAGGGGGGGCTTCTGACATGAAGGGGGGTTTTGACCCTAATGGGGGGCTTCTGATGTAAGGGGGGGTTTTGACATGAATGGGGGGCTTCGAAAGTGATGGGGGCTTTTTGACATGAAGGGGGGTTTTGGGTATGAATGGGGGGCTCGATGTAAAAAGTAAGTTTCGGACAAATTTTTTCTGGAGGGGGGGGGGCCTATACAGGGGTGGCTATAAAAAAAGAAAGGTTTGGGCCGGGGCCCCATAAAAATGGTGTGAAGGGGAAGTTCTGGGCGGGTTTTTCCCATGCCCCTCGTAAAGGGTTTGCGCTAAAACCCTTTTCCGGTTCTCTGCTCTGTTCCCCCCACAGACAAACTACAGCTTTAAACCCTACATGAGCTCTTCGAAACAGGGGCGAATAAATCGAGTTTTAAAAGAACCCCCGCGGAGACAAGCGGGAACCTTAAACCCCGGGACCCCCCTGCGCTGCTACGTCCAAATTTCCCCCGAAAAGAGCTGTTGGGTTTCAGATGGAAAAAAGTCCCGGGGGTGTACAAATTGGGCCAAAAGCAGGGGGGTTTCCCGGGACTGGTTTTTCCTCTCGTCCTTTCCCCGGCCGCTCGGAAAACCCCGTAAGGGAGGGACTTTTAAAAACGGAAAAAATTGGTCAGAAAAAAAGGCACCTTTAAAGGAGACAAGCCCGCCATGAGTAATTCTTTTTTAAAGGGCCCCCTTGCCGTGCTCACACAAACACCCCTTTTGCCTCTCACGCCCTTTATCGCCGTGGCGGGGGTTCCCCGCGACTGCCCCGTCAAGACAACAGCCACCCCCGCTTTTGGGAAACACGCGGGGGCCTGCTATCCCCCCTTTAAAAAGGGCCCACTACAGCACGCCGGTTTCCCCGGGAATCGGCCGAACCCCCCGCGTATAAGAAAGGCGGCGGCGGCAATTTGGTTTAAAAGGGTTTTAAAGGTTTTGTCTTTTTTCACCTTTAAACAATACTATGCAAAAGCAGTTTTTGGGGTTCGAAAACCCCCCCCGATCCCGAAAGAATAAATTCAATACCCTTCACCAACCCCCCATCCTTTTTTTACCAGATGTCCGTTCCCCCATTTTTTATGAACCAATAAGGTCTTTTCCCCCTTTTTACTCTTTAAAATACTTAAAGAAAAATTTTTTTGGATTTTTTTTGTTTTTTGTTTTTTCTGTTTTTAAACTTAGCCCTCCTTATTGCAAACCCCTTTCTTTCTTGTTGCAATTCCCTTTTTAAAGTCTGAATGCTGATGAGTCCCTCACCTTGGGATTTTTTGAAGGGGGCCCTTTTCCTTTGCTTTTTTTATGCTTTTTTTCATTGGAGTTTTAAACCCCTCCAGGGCTTTTGTTTTGTTCTTTTAAAAATTTTTTTCCCAATGGGGGGCATTGGCTTTAAAGTCCCTTTTTTAATATGCTCGAAAGCAAAACCCCTCCCTCCCCCCGGGTTTTTTGTTCCTAAGAATTTTTTCCCAATTTAAACCCTTTTATTTAAGGTTTTTAGTTTTGGGGAAATTTGGGTCTTTTTTAAATTTAGGGCCTTTTTTATTCCCCTTAATTTCCTATTTGTGGGGGATTTTTACTGAAGCCCCAATTTTACCTGTGACCTGTTCCCCAAAATTTCCCCCCAAATTTCCCCTTTATGAATCAGGTCTGTATTTTTGGAAACAGTAGATCCAGTAAAAGCTTTTTTTCAAATTGGGGCGCTACCATCTGAACCCTAAAATTGTCCTGCAAGACATTTAGGAACTGGCGAGCCCTTTTAAAGAAGTGCCCGGTTTTCCCCCCCCCGTCCAATGTCTGGATAAATTAAAAAACCCCCCTTTTTGTAACACTTCCCATCCCTTTCTTTTCTAATCCAAAAAAAAAAATGGTAGGAGGTCCCCCCCCCCCCTCGGTTAGGGGGGCTAAAAGCAACCCCAGTAATTTTTTCCCCCTTTAAACCTTTAACCCTTTTTAAGTCTTCCCTAAGGGTCCCCCCCCCCCCCCTAAGCTCCCCCTAGTGATGTCATCCTCACAATTTACTTCACATTCTTGTTTCACCAGTCCCTGGGGTTCAGGTACGGGGGAAAATACGTAACCCCCCCCCCCCCCCATGTACAGTTAGGGGGGCCGACAGCCAATTGCTAGACAACACCGCTTCCCCGGGTTTTCTACACAAGTCAAGGGAGGGATGTGGGGGGGTGGGGGGGGGGGGCCCTTTGAAAAGACTCTGACACTTTTTTCCCTGCATGGATGAGGGGGGAAAATTTATTTTTAAAGTTTCATTTTTCTCCCCCCCCCCCCCCCCCATCCCTTTAAAAAGTTAAAGAAGCAAAAGAAACGTTTTTTTTTTTTTGTTTTTTTTATTCTTAATCTACCCCACCCCCTCGGGTTCCAACTTGCCCAGGGGAGAATGGCGTCTTTCCCTTTGGGCCCGAAGCCTTTTAGATCTGCACATCACATATCGGATACAGCAGGTTTTAGTTCACACGGCCGGGGGGGGGGGGGGGCCGGCGGCGTTTAAAGGGAAAGTCAGGGGGGGGGCTTTGGGGGGGGGGGGGGGGGGGGGGGGGGGGGGGGGGGGGGGGGGGGGGGGGGGGGGGGGGGGGGGGGGGGGGGGGGGGGGGGGGTGGGGGGGGGGGGGGGGGGGGGGGGTGGGGGGGGGGGTGGGGGGGGGGGGGGGGGGGGGGGGGGGGGGGGGTGGGGGGGGGGGGGGGGGGGGGGGGGGGGGGGGGGGGGGGGGGGGGGGGGGGGGGGGGGGGGGGGGGGGGGGGGGGGGGGGGGGGGGGGGGGGGGGGGGGGGGGGGGGGGGGGGGGGGGGGGGGGGGGGGGGGGGGGGGGGGGGGGGGGGGGGGGGGGGGGGGGGGGGGGGGGGGGGGGGGGGGGGGGGGGGGGGGGGGGGGGGGGGGGGGGGGGGGGGGGGGGGGGGGGGGGGGGGGGGGGGGGGGGGGGGGTGTGTGGGTGGGGGGGGGGGGGGGGGGGGGGGGGGGGGGGGGGGGGGGGGGGGGGGGGGGGGGGGGGGGGGGGGGGGGGGGGGGGGGGGGGGGGGGGGGGGGGGGGGGGGGGGGGGGGGGGGGGGGGGGGGGGGGGGGGGGGGGGGGGGGGGGGGGGGGGGGGGGGGGGGGGGGGGGGGGGGGGGGGGGGGGGGGGGGGGGGGGGGGGGGGGGGGGGGGGGGGGGGGGGGGGGGGGGGGGGGGGGGGGGGGGGGGGGGGGGGGGGGGGGGGGGGGGGGGGGGGGGGGGGGGGGGGGGGGGGGGGGGGGGGGGGGGGGGGGGGGGGGGGGGGGGGGGGGGGGGGGGGGGGGGGGGGGGGGGGGGGGGGGGGGGGGGGGGGGGGGGGGGGGGGGGGGGGGGGGGGGGGGGGGGGGGGGGGGGGGGGGGGGGGGGGGGGGTTGGGGGGGGGGGGGGGGGGGGGGGGGGGGGGGGGGGGGGGGGGGGGGGGGGGGGGGGGGGGGGGGGGGTGGGGGGGGGGGGGGGGGGGGGGGGGGGGGGGGGGGGGGGGGGGGGGGGGGGGGGGGGGGGGGGGGGGGGGGGGGGGGGTGGGGGGGGTGGGGGTTGTGTGGGGGGGTTGGGTGTGTTGTTGTTTTTTGTGGGGGGGGGTGTGGGGGGGTTGTGTTAGTGGGGTTGGGGGGGGGTTTGGGTGGGGGGGGTGTTTGGGGTGGGGGGGGGGGTTGGGGTTTTTGGTTGTTTGGTTGGGGGGGGGTTTTGTTTGTTGGGTGTGGGTGGTGGGGGGGGGGGGGGGGGGGGGGGGGGGGGGGGGGGGGGGGGGGGGGGGGTGTGGGGGGGGGGGGGTGGTTGGGTGGGGGGGGGGGGGGGGGGGTGGGGGGGGGGGGGGGGGGGGGGGGGGGGGGGGGGGGTTGGTGGGGGGGGGGGGGGGGGGGGGGGGGGGGGGGGGGGGGGGGGGGGGGGGGGGGGGGGGGGGGGGGGGGTGGGGGGGGGGGGGGGGGGGGGGTGGGGGGGGGGTGGTGGGGGGGGGGGGGGGGGGGGGGGGGGGGGGGGGGGGGGGTTTGGTGGTGGGGGGGGGGGGGGGGGGGGGTGGGGGTGGTGGGGGGTGGGGGGGGGGGTGTGTTTTTTTTGGTTGACCTAAAGCCATCATCCATTTTTTCTCCGGTTTGACGTTTGTTTTTTTCCTCACTCCATCATTGGGTCTTGTTTATCTAAACCATCTGTGTTGTTGAGCTCACCCCATGTCCATTTTTGTCTTTTATAAAAAACGCCAGCCGAACAATGCATCCTACCAAAATACTACTACAGTATCACTGATAGCAGAACCCACAGTGCTGCCAACTGCGGGGAAGAACCTCGTGGACACCCGACCGCTACCATCGCCGAATAAACCTCATTTATAATCTGGAGGCAGATGAATACAAAATTATAATTAAACAAAACGATCTCGGGGTCCATCACTACAGCAGAACCACCGGGTAAGAGGACCAGAACATTACTAGGTAACTTATCCTGTATAGAGGGGCTCGGGAGCGAGTACACACATAGTACACACATAGTACACACATAGCAAGCGGGGGCACTGGCCAAGGTGGAGGGGCCTGGAGTCTTGGCGGGGGGGGGGGGGGGGCTGAGGATCGGGGCTGCTCTGTGCAGAACCATTACACAGAGCCGGTAAGTGGAACACATAATACCACAATGTACAGATAAGAGGACCTATATACCAAATATATGGATAGAAGGAATGTATAGATTTCCAGCCACTTCCTGTGTGGTCACCAGGACAGGAAATGAAGGCTATGCTGATTTGTGTGTGTGGGGGAGGGGTAATGATGGGATCTCTTCCTCCTCAGGTGGGGTCGGACAGCATGGTCGGGGCTCAGACGCAGGTCGGGGAGAAAACCTCCATAAAACATTCGCTTCTCGGCTCCAACTGCACCATCAGAGACCGAGTGAAGATCACCAACTGCATCATCATGAGCGGCGTCACCGTGAGCGACAGGTATGTATGTCACCCATCCCCCCACCACACGTCTGTCACCCATCCCCCCATCTCCAATACAAGTTCTCTTCCGAGACAGGAAGCTGTCACTTCCTTTTCCTGCAGAATAAGAGTGGCCAATGTGCAAATCCAGTGCCTGATCCCTTCCTAAATCCGACCTCCCCCCCCCCCCATTCAGTGTTGCACAGGTGTAGCGCCTCCCCCCCTTCAGTCTTGCACATGTGTACCGGCTCCTCCCCCTTCAGTGTTGCACAAGTGTAGCGGCTCCTCCCCTTCAGTCTTGCACAGGTGTACCGGCTCCTCCCCTTCAGTTGTGCACAGGTGTACTGGCTCCTCCCCTTCAGTTGTGCACAGGTGTACTGGCTCCTCCCCTTCAGTCGTGCACAGGTGTAGCAGCTCCTCCCCCTTCAGTCTTGCACAGTTGTAGCGGCTCCTCCCCCTTCAGTTTTGCACAGGTGTGGCGGCTCCTCCCCCTTCAGTTTTGCACAGGTGTAGCGGCTCCTCCCCCTTCAGTCTTGCACAGGTGTAGTGGCTCCTCCCCTTCAGTCTTGCACAGGAGTAGCGGCTCCTCCCCTTCAGTCGTTCACAGGTGTACTGGCTCCTCCCCATTCAGTCTTGCACATGTGTAGCGGCTCCTCCCCTTCAGTCGTGCACAGGTGTAGCGGCTCCTCCCCTTCAGTCTTGCACAGGTGTAGTGGCTCCTCCCCCTTCAGTTTTGCACAGGTGTAGTGGCTCCTCCCCTTCAGTCTTGCACAGGTGTAGTGGCTCCTCTCCTTCAGTCTTGCACAGGTGTTCCAGCTCCTCCCCTTCAGTCTTGCACAGGTGTAGCGGCTCCTCCCCTTCAGTCATGCACAAGTGTAGCGGCTCCTCCCCTTCAGTCTTGCACAGGTGTAGCGGCTCCTCCCCTTCAGTCTTGCACAGGTGTACCGGCTCCTCCCCTGGATTGAAATGTCTTCCTCTGATATTGCCGCACACTGTGAGCTTCTCACAATGTTCATGAAAAGTGGCAGCAAGTCAGATAGAGCCCCGCCCCATTTCCTGGCTGGAGGACGTCCAACATCATCTAGCCTATTCCTTCCCAGCCTGACTCCTGGTGAGGATGGTCCTGGTGAGGATGGGTGCTGCCACTGGTCTGACCCGGAAGGTCGTGTACCTGGCCTTCTGGCCTGGATCGGGGTGGCTCTAGCCCCGGACAGTTTTTTGGGAACAGAACGCCGTGAATCCCTTACAGGGGGGGGAGGAGCGGTTAGTAATTCCTGAATGTAATTAGGTGGGAGTGACGGTGAGCCTGTAGGAGTGGCCTGTAGGAGTGGCCTGTAGGTAAGGCGGGTTCTTACCAAGCTTCCTGATCTCCATGCCTTCCTGCCTGGGGGGTGGGGCTGCTGTGGTCCGGACCGTTGGTCATGGCGGTCTTGAAGGTCAATGGAGTGGCAGTCCAGGGGTGCCGGACACTCTGATTTATGGCACCGCGGTCACTGCACCCCATCACACCATCTTAGCACCCGCCTCCTGGGCGGGGCCTTGGGCTGGACCAGAGGAATGTTTTATTCCTGGCCGGAGGGCCGGTCTTGTCCCGCACAATGGCCACTTCTTCGCTCTCCCTTCCCCCACTTTATTTCATTTATTACCTTTGTGTGTCACCTTTTTTGTATTTTTATGTTTTGTACACGGTTTGTAGCACCGTGTGATGAGTAGGGTCACAGGTCACCGGGGCCTGTCCTGAACGTCGGGGGAGGGGGTGGCCTTCTGGCTTAGTTCCGCCCTCTCTCATTAGGGTTGGGGTCTCCCTCCCCCACTGTCAGAACAGCGATCTTGTTTCCATAGGCAGATCCCCGTTTTGTGTTCTTTACCACGATTGGCGGGTGCCGGAGGACATGGAGTGCCTGGCAGCCACAGATCTACTTCTGCTGTGAATATTCACAGTAAAAGTGGCGGTGCGCCCCCTACAGGCGGATCCGCGATATATATACGCGATCCGGCGCACAGCTGCCACCCTGTGGTCAGCAAGCTGATAGACAACTAAGGGTTATACTGCTGCCTACAGGAGGAATGGACACTAGGCTCATAGAAGACCGGAAGCCACACCCCCCCAGAAGGTTATAGCCCGCCCACCTCACACACCTGCCCATTTTCACTTAGCGGTATATATAAAAAATCTGTGCGAACGTCTCGTCATCATTCACAACAAATCTTCACCGTGATTTACTCATTTCTTACTGCCATCTAGTGGCCGTATTGCGGTATTTTCCTTGAAATAAATAATTCTTAATAAGTGCAGCCTCCTCAGCGCCCCCCCCCAGTGCAGCCTCCTCAGCGCCCTCCCCCCAGTGCAGCCTCCTCAGCGCCCATCAGTGCAGCCTCCTCGGCACCTCCCGCGCAATTGTCATTCAAAGTGTGACAGCGCTGAATATTGGCCTGGGCAGGAAGGGGGGGGGGGAGTGCCCGGTATTGAAGGGGTTAAATAAATCCATTCTGTTTTTATTACATACCTTTATTTTAAGTCTAGTGATGTCATCACCGGGTCTCTATGCAATACAGGCAGATCATCGCTGGTGGGAGGGGCCAGCAGGGTCCCGGCCTCACTACTCCTCTCAAGATCCCTCAGTGCTGATGCAAGTGCAGCCTCCTCAGCCCCCCCCCAGTGCAGCCTCCTCAGCCCCCCCAGTGCAGCCTCCTCAGCCCCCCCCCCCCAGTGCAGCCTCCTCAGCCCCCCCCCCCCAGTGCAGCCTCCTCAGCGCCCCCCCCCAGTGCAGCCTCCTCAGCGCCCTCCCCCCAGTGCAGCCTCCTCAGCGCCCCCCCCAGTGCAGCCTCCTCAGCCCCCCCCAGTGCAGCCTCCTCAACGTCCCCCCAGTGCAGCCTCCTCAGCGCCCCCCCCCCAGTGCAGCCTCCTCAGCACCCCCCCCAGTGCAGCCTCCTCAGTACAGCCTCCTCAGCGCCCACCCAGTGCAGCCTCCTCAGTACAGCCTCCTCAGTGCCCCCCCCAGTGCAGCCTCCTCAGCCCCCCCCAGTGCAGCCTCCTCAGCCCCCCCCCCCAGTGCAGCCTCCTCAGCGCCTCCCCCCCCAGTGCAGCCTCCTCAGCGCCCATCAGTGCAGCCTCCTCAGCGCCCCCCCAGTGCAGCCTCCTCAGCGCCCATCAGTGCAGCCTCCTCGGCACCTCCCGCGCAATTGTCATTCAAAGTGTGACAGCGCTGAATATTGGCCTGGGCAGGAAGGGGGGGGGGGAGTGCCCGGTATTGAAGGGGTTAAATAAATCCATTCTGTTTTTATTACATACCTTTATTTTAAGTCTAGTGATGTCATCACCGGGTCTCTATGCAATACAGGCAGATCATCGCTGGTGGGAGGGGCCAGCAGGGTCCCGGCCTCAATACTCCTCTCAAGATCCCTCAGTGCTGATGCAAGTAGTGGGAGGAGTTATGCAAATATCAAAATGTCTTAATGGGTGGGTGTCGGTCTGGAGGAGTGGGCGTTCCTAGACGGAATGCATTTTCATAGGTAACGCCCACATGTGATTGCGCTGCGCTGTGTTGTGCTGTGTTGTGCTGTGTTGTGCTGCGTTGTGCTGCGTTGTGCTGCGTTGTGTTGTGCTGCGTTGTGCTGTGTTGTGTTGGAGAATTTCCTCTTCAGAGTATTCAGTTGCTTACAGGTGGCCGGCAATCCGCTAAGGTGGTGACAGCCAATGGTTGTCATAGATCCGCCCTATAAATGGTTCATTCTGTGTAATGATCATCTATGAATGGGGGAGGTCAGTGCTGGGACAAGATATCTGCACACAGGACTACATAGGTTCCATGTCCAGCCCCTTCCTGCTAAAGCCCCAAGGCAGATGCCTCTCCTGCCTTCCCCCCGGCCTGATGGGGAGAAACTTTCCAACTTGTTTTATGAATAAAGAGAAGTCAGAATCTGAATAATTCCCTTTCTTCTGTTCAGCTGCACCCTCCAGGGGAGCGTCATCTGCAAAGACGCCGTCATAGAGGGCGGAGCCGACATCAAGGACTGCCTCCTGGGTTCCGGCCTTCATATTCCCAGCAAAGGTGAGTCCACGGGGGTGGGGGGGGCTTATGACACCCCCATTATCACATGACACCCCCATTATCACATGACACCACCTGACATCACACGTCTGCTTGTAGTGGATGGGAGAGTGTGGTGGGATGGTTGGCAGTGCGGAGGGATGGTTGGCGGTGCGGAGGGATGGTTGGCAGTGTGGAGGGATGGTTGGCAGTGTGGGGGGATGGTTGGCAGTGTGGAGGGATGGTTGGCAGTGTGGAGGGATGGTTGGCAGTGTGGCGGGATGGTTGGCAGTGTGGCGGGATGGTTGGCAGTGCGGCGGGATGGTTGGCAGTGCGGGGGGATGGTTGGCAGTGTGGTGGGATGGTTGGCAGTGGGGTGGGATGGTTGGCAGGGTGGAGGGGGGGTTGGCAGTGGGTGGTGGGGGGGTTGGCAGTGTGGCGGGATGGTTGGCAGTGCGGCGGGATGGTTGGCAGTGCGGAGGGATGGTTGGCAGTGTGGAGGGATGGTTGGCAGTGCGGCGGGATGGTTGGCATTGCGGCGGGATGGTTGGATGGGTGGGGGATGGTTGGCAGTGTGGTGGGTGGGGGGGAGGGTTGGCAGTGCGGCGGGATGGTTGGCAGTGCGGCGGGATGGTTGGCAGTGCGGAGGGAGGGTTGGCAGTGCGGCGGGATGGTTGGCAGTGGTGGAGGGATGGTTGGCAGTGTGGTGAGATGGTAGGCAGTGTGGCGGGATGGTTGGCAGTGCGGAGGGATGGTTGGCAGTGTGGAGGGATTGTTGGCAGTGCGGCGGGATGTTTGGCAGTGCGGCGGGATTGTTGGCAGTGCGGCGGGATGGTGGCAGTGTGGATGGATGGTTGGCAGTGTGGGTGGTTGGGAGGGATGGTTGGCAGTGCGGCGGGATGGTTGGCAGTGCGGCTGGATGGTTGGCAGTGCGGCGGGATGGTTGGCAGTGTGGAGGGATGGTTGGCAGTGTGGTGGGAGGGAGGATGGTTGGCAGTGCGGCGGGATGGTTGTCAGTGCGGCGGGATGGTTGGCAGTGCGGGGGGATGGTTGGCAGTGTGGAGGGATGGTTGGCAGTGCGGGTGGATGGTTGGCAGTGCGGAGGGATGGCTGGCAGTGCGGCGGGATGGTTGGCAGTGTGAGGGATGGTTGGCAGTGTGGTGGGATGGTTGGCAGTGTGGCGGGATGGTTTGCAGTGCGGAGGGATGGTTGGCAGTGGTGAGAGGGATGGTTGGCTGTGCGGCGGGATGTTTGGCAGTGCGGCGGGATGGTTGGCAGTGCGGCGGGATGGTTGGCAGTGCGGCGGGATGGTTGGCAGTGTGGAGGGATGGTTGGCAGTGTGGGTGGATGGAGGGATGGTTGGCAGTGCGGCGCGATGGTTGGCAGTGCGGCGGGATGGTTGGCAGTGCGGCGGGATGGTTTGGCAGTGCGGGGGGATGGTTGGCAGTGCGGAGGGATGGTTGGCAGTGTGGCGGGATGGTTTGCAGTGCGGAGGGATGGTTGGCAGTGCGGGCGGGATGGTTGGCAGTGTGGAGGGATGGTTGGCAGTGTGGTGGGATGGTTGGCAGTGTGGCGGGGGATGGTTGGCAGTGTGGCGGGATGGTTGGCAGTGTGGTGAGGAGGGATGATGTTTGGCAGTGCGGCGGGATGGTTGGCAGTGCGGCGGGATGTTTGAGTCATAGTGCGCGGGATGGTTGGCATTTGTGGAGGGATGGTTTGGCAGTGCTGCGGTGATGTGTTGGCAGTGTGGCATTGTGAGGGATGGTTAGGCAGTGCGGCGGGATGGTTGGCTGTGTGGGGGTGAATTGATTGGCAGTGCGGGGGATGTAGGCAGTGCGGCGGGATGTGTTGGCAGTGCGGCGGGATGGTTTGGAGTTGCGAGGGATGGTTGGCAGTGCGGCTGCGGATGGTTGCAGTGCTGCGGGATTGGTGGCAGTGTCGGCGGTATGGTGGCAGTTGTGGCGGGATGGGTTGCAGTGCGGCGGGATGGTTGGCAGTGCGGGGGATGTTGTCAGTGTGGTGGGTGGGATGGTTGGCAGTGTGCGGATGGTTGGCGGTGCGGCGGATGGTTGGCTGTGTGGGGGGAAGTTGGCATTGCGGGGGGATGGTTGGCAGTGCATCGCGGGAATGATGGTAGAGGCGGAAAAGGTGAAGGTTTTTGTTTTTGGGTTGGCAGTGCGTCGGTATGGTTTTGTGCAGTGTGGAGGAATGGTTGGCAGTGTGAGGTGTTGGCAGTGTGGCGGAATGGTTTGGCAGTGTGGCGGGATGGTTGGCAGTGTGGTGGAGGGAATGTTTGCGTGCGGCGGAAGGTTGCATTGCGGCGGGGGGGATGGTTGCAGTGTGCGGTATGGTTGGCAGTGTGGCGGGATGGTTGGCAGTGTCGTGGGAGGGAATGGTTGGCCAAGTGCGGCGGGATGATGGTTCGCAGTTTGTTGGGCGGGAGATGGTTGGCCACTGCTGTGGCGGGGGGGGATTGGATTGGCATGAGTGGAGGGATGGTTGGCAGTGTGTTGTGGCGGGTAGTGATGGTTGGCCAGTTGTGGCGGGATGGTTGGCAGTTGTGGCGGCGGATGGTTGGCAGTGTGTCGGGATTGGTTGGCCAGTGTGGGAGGGTTGATGGTTGGGCCAGTGTGGAGGGATGGTTGGCAGTGTGGCGGTATGGTTGGCCAGTGCGGCGGGATGCGGGATGGTTGGCCAGTTGTGGTGGGGGTTGGGATGGTTGGCGAGTGCGGATGTATTGGTTTGGCAGTTGCGGAGGGATTGGTGGGCAGTGTGGTCTGTGGAGGGATGGTTGGCAAGTGTGTGCGGGATGGTTGGCAGTGTGTCGAGCGGGGCAGTGTTTGTCATCTTACTTTAAATAAGTAAATCTAGTTACTCAGCAAAAGTAACTGACTTTTTTTTTGTAAATTTTTTCTTTACGTGTAAACTATGGGGGGTGTCTAGTTAGTATTACTGTAACCAAAGGGAGGGCCGCATTTTATTATTGTTATTTATATCGTGATAACCAATGGGCAGCAGATATCTGTTTTATCGGTGTTGGGTTGGTAAGGTGTGCGGGAGGCTCTTTATTATTATTATATCGTTGTAAGGGGCGGGTTTTATCTAATATTATTATATCGGTGTAAGGGGCGGGGTTCTATTAATGATTATTTGGTGTAAAGGGGGTGGTCTAGTTATTTTATGTATGGACTAATGCTTGTAGGGGCGGTGGGGCGGTCTATTTATGCTTATTATATGGTGGGTGTAATGGGCTGGGGGTCTATTATTATTATAAGGTGGTAAGGGGCGGGTCTATTATTTTATCGTGTGTAATGGTCAGTGGAATGGGGCGAGAGTCTATTATTTTATTATCATGGTGTAAGGGGAGAGGGTTCTGTTATTTGTTATGTTAGTCGATGGTGGGAAGGGGCGGCGGACTATTTATATATATCGTGTAAGGTGCGGATTCAGGAATTTATTATTGGATTATATGGTGTAAGGGGTCGGGTCTTATTATTATTATATCCTTGTAAGGGGAGGGGGGCGGGTCATATTAATATTTTAGTCGTGTTATGGGGCGGGTTCTATTATTATTATATGGTGTAAGGGTGCGGGTCTATTATTATTATATGGTGTAAGGGGGGGGTCTATTTTTATTATATGGTGTAAGGGGCGGGTCCTAATATTATATCGTGTAAGGGGCGGAAGTCTATTATTATTTTTTTGTGTAATGGGCGGGGGGGTCTATTATTATGATATGGTGGTAAGGGTCGGGGGGGTCCTAATTATTTTATCCGTGTAAGTGGCGGATCTATTATTATTATTATGGTGTAATAGGAGCTGGTCTATTAAAATATAGATAGTGGTAAGGGGGGGTCGTCTCTATTATTAAAATATATGGTTGTAAGGGGCGGGTCTATTATTAATAATTATGGTGTTAATGGGTGGGTCTATTTTTTTATTGGAGTAAGGGGTGGATCTATTATTATTATAACGTGTAATGGGCGGGTCTATTATTATCAATATTGGATAAGGGGGCGGGGTCTGGGGGGGCTATGTGTGATTATATTCTTGTAAGCAAGGGGGGGGGGGGGTCCTACTTATTATTATATGGTGGTAAGGGGCGGGGGTCTAATATTATTAATAAGTGGGTAAAGGGGGCTTGTCAAATATTATTATATCGTGTAAGGGGCGTGTCTATTATTATTATATGGTGTAAGGGGCGGGTATATTATTATATGGTGTAAGGGGTGGGTCTATTATTATTATATGGAGTAAGGGGCGGGTCTATTTTTTATTGGTTGTAAGGGGAGTGTCTATTATTATTATATCGTGGTAAGGGGCGGATGGCTACAGAAGAGGGCGCATGTTAAATAATGGGCGGACCTCGATATATAACAATAATAATTAAATGCGCCCCTTGGTTACAGTAATACTAGACCCCGCCCCTTAGTTACACGATAGACGCCCCTTGCAGAGTAGCACTCGCATCGGGAGCGTTGTGGCATCGCCTAGTACAATTACATGGTAACTGCGCCTGCGCGGTGTGTAGAGTTCACTCAGAAGCTGTTTAGGTTCGGCAATTTTCGGAAGCTCCGTAAGTCCTTCGTACTGCGCAAGCCCTGCGCCTGCGCTGAAGTACAGGGGGGGGACCTTATCCGGCGTCGGGGGGTACCTTATACGGCAGAGACTCCGGAATTTCCCTACTGCCATCTAGTGGCGGTAGTACTAATTGCGGGTGAGGTGTGGGGGTAATAAGCCAAGGTAATGGGAAACTGAGTTACCATGTAGGGGTAATGTAATCAGTTAGATAATCGTTACCCTTCAAATGTATCTGCGTTTATTTTAACTCATTTTTACTTCAAATCACTGGCGGCGGGAAGGTTGGCAGTATGCGGCGGGTGTGTGGAATTGGTTTGGCTCTGTTTGTGGGGGGATGGTTGGCTGTTGTGTGGCGGGATGGTTGGCTGTTTTGTGGCGGGATGGTTGGCTGTAGATGCCGGGAGGGATGGTTGTGCTTGTTATGTGGGCGGTGATGGTGGGCGGCCTGTGGGGGTGTGGGGGGAAATGGGTGGCTGTAGTGGGGGGGGATGATGTTGGGCGGTGTGGGGATGGATGGATTGGCTGTGTGGGGGGATGTTTTGGCTGTGTTGGGGGGACGGTTTTGGACTGTGTGGACTGGATGGTTGTGGCAGTCCACTGCGGCGGTATGGTTGTTGGTCTGTTTGTGATGTGGCGGGGGGAATGGTTGGCAGTTTGCGCGGGTCGGGAACATTGGTTTGAGCGCGTGCGTCGGGATGATTGTGTCCGTGCGGCGCGGAATGGTTGGGGGAGGTGCGGGAGGTGCACGCGGTTGGCCAGTTGCGGCGGTGAGGGATGGTTGGCAGTTGTGGAGGGAGGGATGGTTATGGCCATTGGTGCGAGGGAATGGTTGGCAGTGTGGAAGGGATGTTGGCAGTGTGGCGGGGAGGGATGGTTTGGGCCCAATACAGAGTTGTGGCGGTATGGTTGGCAGTGTGGAGGGTTATGGTTGGGCAGTTTGGTGGCGGGTAAAGATATGGTTGGCCCCAGTTGTGGTGGATTGTGGAGGGATGGTTGGCAGTGTGGCGCGGAATTGTTGGCAGTGCGGCGGATGGTTCGTGGCAGTGTGGAGGATGGTTATGCCCATGTGCGGCAGAGGGAGTGGATGGTTTGCAGTGGGGACGGGTAATGGTTGGCTGTGTGTGGGGGACTGTGTTGGGCTGTGTTGTGGGGGGTACGGTTGGCAGTGCGGTGGTGCTATCGGTTGGCCAGGTGCGGTGGGTGGGGGACGGGTTGGCAAGGTGCTTGGTGCCGGTAGGCATGTGCGGCGGAGAAATAACACAAAATGGATGGGCAGTTGCATGCCGGCGGGACGGGTTTAGGCAGTTGCGTGGCGGGTATGGTTGGCAGGTGCGGCGGGGGAGGGGGGATGGTTTGGCAGTGCTGGTGGAGGTTGGTGGGGGCTTGGTGGGACGGTTGGCATTGACGCGGGATGGTTGGCTAGTGCGGCGGGAATGGGTAATGGGTAAAACAATGTGGCCTTGCAGCACCGGGGAACGATGAGATCAGTTACATTGTAGGGGGAGGGTCCATCTCTATCCTCTGTGTGATTATATGTCAGCTGAGATTCTTTTACCCAGAAGTCTCTCTGAGACACATTGGATGTAAAAAGTCTACACCCCCCGTATACAGTATATATATATATATATACACCCCTCCCCCGTATACAGTATATATATATATACACCCCTTATACTAATGATTTGGTGAAGCCCCTTTTGATGGGTGTGTTTGGGGAGGAGTCTATCAGCATGGCACATCCTGACTGGGTAATATTTGCCCAAAAACACCCCAAATCTATCAGATCTGTGAGGACATCTCCTGGGCACAGCCCTCTTCACATCACCGCACAGATCTTCATTGGGATTCGGGTCGGGGCTCTGGCGGGGGAAATCTTCTGGTGATTTGGATGTTTTGTTGTCATCCTGGAAGATGAAGTTCATCTTTCTAGCAGAAGGTTTTGTGCCAATATTGGCCGGTATTTGGAACTGCTGTGATAATTTTCACACCACATGGTAAGACTCAGGCCCCCCCTATTACAGCCCAAAAAGCACAATGCTATGCAACAACCAGGGCTTCACGGGTGGGTATGGTTGGTTCTTCTGTTCCCTCACCCCCTTTTGGAATTATGACCACAAGTCCCATCCTGGGTGTCATCAGACAGAACACATTCCCACCTGATTTTGGGAGAGACTTCAGATTTGCAGATTTAGGGAGGCCCCCCCAAAGGCCTCGGACTCCCAAGGCAGCCCAGATCCCCCCGCGGTAGGCCATAGAGCCCCGAGCCCAAGTCCCTCCCCCCGCCAGGCCCTCGCCACCCCACATAGCCCACAACTGCCCCCCCTGTCGGCTTTAGGTGAGCGCATGCCCCACCTATGATCCCCCAGCCTGAGACCCATGCTCGCCAACTGATACCCAGCCGCAATCCATCCTCAGGCCGGGAGAATGGAATCAGCCCCCACCCACAATCCCCCCCCACCCCACCTCCCATAGCCCGAGACATAATGAAAGAACAACCGGAGCAGATTGTTGGTCACCACACAGACCGGGATACCCTTCCCATATATTCGCTGACAGATCCTCTTACTTTTGCCTTGCTATTCTTTTTACTCCCCCCCCCCCCCCCCCCCCCCAATAGATTTCAGTATGTTCTCCATGAAGTTGTACCAATTTAAAAAATCACTATTAAGTCTCAGTTCACCGATGTGGTGCGGATTCACATGGCAACACTGTGCAGTTTCACAGTACAATTGTGATTTGATCTGAGCGAGTTGTATAGCTCCCCTATGATCACAGAGACTGATGTGACTTGTGGAGGGAGGGGGTACCATTAGAGTTGTAAGCTCCTCAGAACGGGTAGACGACTGAATGGTGACTGTTGTGGGAGGGGATCATTTTTTTATGAGTTTGGTAGGATCCTCTATGTACAGAGACTGATGTGTGACTGTGGGTGGGAGGGAGGGACGACTTTAGAGTGTACAAGCACCTCTGTACAGAGACTGATGTGACTGTGGGGGGAGGGGAAATTAGAGTGTAAGCTCCTCTGTACAGAGACTGATGTGACTGTGGGGGGAGGGGACATTAGAGTGTAAGCTCCTCTGTACAGAGACTGATGTGACTGTGGGGGGAGGGGACATTATAGTGTAAGCTCCTCTGTACAGAGACTGATGTGACCTGTGGGGGGAGGGGACATAAGAGTGTAAGCTCCTCTGTACAGAGGCTGATGTGACTGTGGGGGGGAGGGGACATTAGAGTGTAAGCTCCTCTGTACAAGAGACTGCTGTGACTGTGGGGAGGGGACATTAGAGTGTAAGCTCCCTCTGTACAGAGACTGGTGGGGGGAGGGGACATTAGAGAGTAAGCTCCTCTGTACACACCTGCGGTGTATATAATAATAGATGACAGGACGCGTCGATGATGGGGAGGGTCTTTTACAGATGAGGTGTGTGGAGGGCTCTCGGCGGGTGGGTCTCGGTCTCTCTCTCTCGGTATTGAATACAAGCAGAAGGAATACGGGAGTTTCCGATTCGCCCACCCAGAGACTCACATGAACTGCCACGCAAATTAGCAGCAAGTTGCCGCGCTTCATGTAAATACTCGCCGGGTTATTGTAATCATCCCCCCCCATCGTGTCAACACAGCGATACGGAGCTGGAGGACCACCCCCGAGAGGCCAGACTCAACAATGTGTGCGGAGGGGGGGGGGGCACATCATCTCCTACATGTGTATTCCCGGAGAGCCTCAGATCACAGCGCTGACAAACAGACCCCCCCCACCGGCTCTCAGGTTACCGTAATGATCGACATCATCTTCTACTAAACATTCGATTAATAAGGCCCCCCCCTCCCCCCCACTGAGATAATTCTACTGCTTTGGTGATGGAGTCCTGAGCTCAATCCCACATCAGAGGCTCATAGGAGCTTACACTCTAATGTCCCCTCCCCCATCAGTCACATCAGTCTCTGTACAGAGGAGCTTACACTCTAATGTCCCTCCCCCCACAGTCACATCAGTCTCTGTACAGAGGAGCTTACACTCTAATGTCCCCTCCCCCCCACAGTCACATCAGTCTCTGTACAGAGGAGCTTACACTCTAATGTCCCCTCCCCCCACAGTCACATCAGTCTCTGTACAGAGTAGCTTACACTCTAATGTCCCCTCCCCACAGTCACATCAGTCTCTGTACAGAGGAGCTTACACTCTAATGTCCCTCCCCCACAGTCACATCAGTCTCTGTACAGAGGAGCTTACACTCTAATGTCCCCTCCCCCCACAGTCACATCAGTCTCTGTACAGAGGAGCTTACACTCTAATGTCCCCTCCCCCCCACGTCACATCAGTCTCTGTACAGAGGAGCTTACACTCTAATGTCCCCTCCCCCACAGTCACATCAGTCTCTGTACAGAGGAGCTTACACTCTAATGTCCCCTCCCCCCCACAGTCACATCAGTCTCTGTACAGAGGAGCTTACACTCTAATGTCCCCTCCCCCACAGTCACATCAGTCTCTGTACAGAGGAGCTTACACTCTAATGTCCCTCCCCCCACAGTCACATCAGTCTATGTACAGAGGAGCTTACACTCTAATGTCCCCTCCCCCCACAGTCACATCAGTCTCTGTACAGAGGAGCTTACACTCTAATGTCCCCTCCCCCCACAGTCACATCAGTCTCTGTACAGAGGAGCTTACACTCTAATGTCCCCTCCCCCCCACAGTCACATCAGTCTCTGTACAGAGGAGCTTACACTCTAATGTCCCCTCCCCCACAGTCACATCTCTCTGTACAGAGGAGCTTACACTCTAATGTCCCCTCCCCCCACAGTCACATCAGTCTCTGTACAGAGGAGCTTACACTCTAATGTCCCCTCCCCCCCCACAGTCTCTGTACAGAGGAGCTACACTCTAATGTCCCCTCCCACAGTCACATCAGTCTCTGTACAGAGGAGCTTACACTCTAATGTCCCCTCCCCCACAGTCACATCAGTCTCTGTACAGAGGAGCTTAAACTCTAATGTCCCCTCACCCCCACAGTCACATCAGTCTCTGTACAGAGGAGCTTACACTCTAATGTCCCCTCCCCCCACAGTCACATCAGTCTCTGTACAGAGGAGCTTACACTCTAATGTCCCCTCCCCCACAGTCACATCAGTCTCAGTACAGAGGAGCTTACACTCTAATGTCCCCTCCCCACAGTCACATCAGTCTCTGTACAGAGGAGCTTACACTCTAATGTCCCCTCCCCCCACAGTCACATCAGTCTCTGTACAGAGGAGCTTACACTCTAATGTCCCCTCCCCCCCAGTCACATCAGTCTCTGTACAGAGGAGCTTACACTCTAATGTCCCCTCCCCCCACAGTCACATCAGTCTCTGTACAGAGGAGCTTACACTCTAATGTCCCCTCCCCACAGTCACATCAGTCTCTGTACAGAGGAGCTTACACTCTAATGTCCCCTCCCCCACAGTCACATCAGTCTCTGTACAGAGGAGCTTACACTCTAATGTCCCCTCCCCCCCCCCTACAGTCACATCAGTCTCTGTACAGAGGAGCTTACACTCTAATGTCCCCTCCCCCACAGTCACATCAGTCTCTGTACAGAGGAGCTTACACTCTAATGTCCCCTCCCCCCACAGTCACATCAGTCTCTGTACAGAGGAGCTTACACTCTAATGTCCCCTTCCCCCACAGTCACATCAGTCTCTGTACAGAGGAGCTTACACTCTAATGTCCCCTCCCCACCACAGTCACATCAGTCTCTGTACAGAGGAGCTTACACTCTAATGTCCCCTCCCCCACAGTCACATCAGTCTCTGTACAGAGGAGCTTACACTCTAATGTCCCCTCCCCCACACAGTCACATCAGTCTCTGTACAGAGGAGCTTACACTCTAATGTCCCCTCCCCCCCCAGTCAGATCAGTCTCTGTACAGAGGAGCTTACACTCTAATGTCCCCTCCCCCCACACATCAGTCTCTGTACAGAGGAGCTGTCACTCTAATGTCCCCTCCCCCACAGTCACATCTCTCTGTACAGAGGAGCTTACACTCTAATGTCCCCTCTCCCCACAGTCACATCAGTCTCTGTACAGAGGAGCTTACACTCTAATGTCCCTCCCCCACAGTCACATCAGTCTCCGTACAGAGGAGCTTACACTCTAATGTCCCCTCCCCCCACAGTCACATCAGTCTCTGTACAGAGGAGCTTACACTCTAATGTCCCCTCCCCCACAGTCACATCAGTCTCTGTACAGAGGAGCTTACACTCTAATGTCCCCTCCCCCCACAGTCACATCAGTCTCTGTACAGAGGAGCTTACACTCTAATGTCCCCTCCCCCACAGTCACATCTGTCTCTGTACAGAGGAGCTTACACTCTAATGTCCCCTCCCCCACAGTCACATCAGTCTCTGTACAGAGGAGCTTACACTCTAATGTCCCCTCCCCCCACAGTCACATCAGTCTCTGTACAGAGGAGCTTACACTCTAATGTCCCCTCCCCCCCCCACAGTCACATCAGTCTCTGTACAGAGGAGCTTACACTCTAATGTCCCCCCCCTCCCACAGTCACATCAGTCTCTGTACAGAGGAGCTTACACTCTAATGTCCCCTCCCCCACAGTCACATCAGTCTCTGTACAGAGGAGCTTACACTCTAATGTTCCCCTCCCCCCACAGTCACATCAGTCTCTGTACAGAGGAGCTTACACTCTCCCCCCCCCCCACAGTCACATCAGTCTCTGTACAGAGGAGCTTACACTCTAATGTCCCCTCCCCCCACAGTCACATCAGTCTCTGTACAGAGGAGCTTACACTCTAATGTCCCCTCCCCCCCACAGTCACATCAGTCTCTGTACAGAGGAGCTTACACTCTAATGTCCCTCCCCCCACAGTCACATCAGTCTCTGTACAGAGGAGCTTACACTCTAATGTCCCCCTCCCCCCACAGTCACAGAGGAGCTTACACACTCTAATGTCCCCTCCCCCAATGTCCCCTCCCCCCCACAGTCACATCAGTCTCTGTACAGAGGAGCTTACACTCTAATGTCCCCTCCCCCCACTGTCACATCAGTCTCTGTACAGAGGAGCTTACACTCTAATGTCCCCTCCCCCCACAGTCACATCAGTCTCTGTACAGAGGAGCTTACACTCTAATGTTCCCTCCCCCCCCACAGTCACATCAGTCTCTGTACAGAGGAGCTTACACTCTAATGTCCCCTCCCCCACACAGTCACATCAGTCTCTGTACAGAGGAGCTTACACTCTAATGTCCCCTCCCCCCCACAGTCACATCAGTCTCTGTACAGAGGAGCTTACACTCTAATGTCCCCTCCCCCCACAGTCACATCAGTCTCTGTACAGAGGAGCTTACACTCTAATGTCCCCTCCCCCACAGTCACATCAGTCTCTGTACAGAGGAGCTTACACTCTAATGTCCCCTCCCCCCCCACAGTCACAGTCAGTCTCTGTACAGAGGAGCTTACACTCTAATGTCCCCCCCCCCCCCACAGTCACATCAGTCTCTCTGTACAGAGGAGCTTACACTCTAATGTCCCCTCCCCCCACAGTCACATCAGTCTCTGTACAGAGGAGCTTACACTCTAATGTCCCCTCCCCCACAGTCACATCAGTCTCTGTACAGAGGAGCTTACACTCTAATGTCCCCCCCTCCCCCCCCACAGTCACATCAGTCTCTGTACAGAGGAGCTTACACTCTAATGTCCCCTCCCCCACAGTCACATCAGTCTCTGTACAGAGGAGCTTACACTCTAATGTCCCCTCCCCCCACACAGTCACATCAGTCTCTGTACAGAGGAGCTTACACTCTAATGTCCCCTCCCCCCCACCCACAGTCTCTGTACAGAGGAGCTTACACTCTAATGTCCCCCCCCCCACAGTCTCTGTACAGAGGAGCTTACACTCTAATGTCCCTCCCCCCACAGTCACATCAGTCTCTGTACAGAGGAGCTTACACTCTAATGTCCCCCCTCCCCCACAGTCACATCAGTCTCTGTACAGAGGAGCTTACACTCTAATGTCCCCTCCCCCCCCACAGTCACATCAGTCTCTGTACAGAGGAGCTTACACTCTAATGTCCCCTCCCCCACAGTCACATCAGTCTCTGTACAGAGGAGCTTACACTCTAATGTCCCCTCCCCCCCCACAGTCACATCAGTCTCTGTACAGAGGAGCTTACACTCTAATGTCCCCTCCCCCCACAGTCACATCAGTCTCTGTACAGTGGAGCTTACAGTCTAATGTCCCCCCCCCCACAGTCACATCAGTCTCTGTACAGAGGAGCTTACACTCTAATGTCCCCTCCCCCCACAGTCACATCAGTCTCTGTACAGAGGAGCTTACACTCTAATGTCCCCCCCCCCCCCACAGTCACATCAGTCTCTGTACAGAGGAGCTTACACTCTAATGTCCCCTCCCCCACAGTCACATCAGTCTCTGTACAGAGGAGCTTACACTCTAATGTCCCCCTCCCCCACAGTCACATCAGTCTCTGTACAGAGGAGCTTACACTCTAATGTCCCCTCCCCCCACAGTCACATCAGTCTCTGTACAGAGGAGCTTACACTCTAATGTCCCTCCCCCCCACAGTCACATCAGTCTCTGTACAGAGGAGCTTACACTCTAATGTCCCCTCCCCCACAGTCACATCAGTCTCTGTACAGAGGAGCTTACACTCTAATGTCCCCTCCCCCACAGTCACATCAGTCTCTGTACAGAGGAGCTTACACTCTAATGTCCCTCCCCCCCACAGTCACATCAGTCTCTGTACAGAGGAGCTTACACTCTAATGTCCCCTCCCCCCACAGTCACATCAGTCTCTGTACAGAGGAGCTTACACTCTAATGTCCCCTCCCCCCACAGTCACATCAGTCTCTGTACAGAGGAGCTTACACTCTATGTCCCCTCCCCCACAGTCACATCAGTCTCTGTACAGAGGAGCTTACACTCTAATGTCCCCTCCCCCCCAGTTACATCAGTCTCTGTACAAGAGGAGCTTACACTCTAATGTCCCCTCCCCCACAGTCACATCAGTCTCTGTACAGAGGAGCTTACACTCTAATGTCCCCTCCCCCTCAATCACATCAGTCTCTGTACAGAGGAGCTTACCCCCCCCCCCCACAGTCACATCAGTCTCTGTACAGAGGAGCTTACACTCTAATGTCCCCTCCCCCACAGTCACATCAGTCTCTGTACAGAGGAGCTTACACTCTAATGTCCCCTCCCCCCACAGTCACATCAGTCTCTGTACAGAGGAGCTTACACTCTAATGTCCCCTCCCCCCACAGTCACATCAGTCTCTGTACAGAGGAGCTTACACTCTAATGTCCCCCTCCCCCACAGTCACATCAGTCTCTGTACAGAGGAGCTTACACTCTAATGTCCCCTCCCCCACAGTCACATCAGTCTCTGTACAGAGGAGCTTACACTCTAATGTCCCCTCCCCCACAGTCACATCAGTCTCTGTACAGAGGAGCTTACACTCCAATGTCCCCTCCCCCCACAGTCACATCAGTCTCTGTACAGAGGAGCTTACACTCTAATGTCTCCTCCCCCCCACAGTCACATCAGTCTCTGTACAGAGGAGCTTAAACTCTAATGTCCCCTCCCCCCCCACAGTCACATCAGTCTCTGTACAGAGGAGCTTACACTCTAATGTCCCCTCCCCCACAGTCACATCAGTCTCTGTACAGAGGAGCTTACACTCTAATGTCCCCCTCCCCCCCCGTCACATCAGTCTCTGTACAGAGGAGCTTACACTCTAATGTCCCCTCCCCCACAGTCACATCAGTCTCTGTACAGAGGAGCTTACACTCTAATGTCCCCTCCCCCACAGTCACATCAGTCTCTGTACAGAGGAGCTTACACTCTAATGTCCCCTCCCCCACAGTCACATCAGTCTCTGTACAGAGGAGCTTACACTCTAATGTCCCCTCCCCCCACAGTCACATCAGTCTCTGTACAGAGGAGCTTACACTCTAATGTCCCCCTCCCCCCACAGTCACATCAGTCTCTGTACGAGAGGAGCTTACACTCTAATGTCCCCTCCCCACCCAGTCACATCAGTCTCTGTACAGAGGAGCTTACACTCTAATGTCCCCTCCCCCCACAGTCACATCAGTCTCTGTACAGAGGAGCTTACACTCTAATGTCCCCTCCCCCCCCCACAGTCACATCAGTCTCTGTACAGAGGAGCTTACACTCTAATGTCCCCCTCCCCCCACAGTCACATCAGTCTCTGTACAGAGGAGCTTACACTCTAATGTCCCCTCCCCCACAGTCACATCAGTCTCTGTACAGAGGAGCTTACACTCTAATGTCCCCCTCCCCCACAGTCACATCAGTCTCTGTACAGAGGAGCTTACACTCTAAATGTCCCCTCCCCCACAGTCACATCAGTCTCTGTACAGAGGAGCTTACACTCTAATGTCCCCCCCCCCACAGTCACATCAGTCTCTGTACAGAGGAGCTTACACTCTAATGTCCCCCCCCCCACAGTCACATCAGTCTCTGTACAGAGGAGCTTACACTCTAATGTCCCCTCCCCCCACGTCACATCAGTCTCTGTACAGAGGAGCTTACACTCTAATGTCCCCTCCCCCCACAGTCACATCAGTCTCTGTACAGAGGAGCTTACACTCTAATGTCCCTCCCCCCCCACAGTCACATCAGTCTCTGTACAGAGGAGCTTACACTCTAATGTCCCCTCCCCCACAGTCACATCAGTCTCTGTACAGAGGAGCTTACACTCTAATGTCCCCTCCCCCACCGTCACATCAGTCTCGGTACAGAGGAGCGTACACTCTAATGTCCCCCTCCCCACAGTCACATCAGTCTCTGTACAGAGGAGCTTACACTCTAATGTCCCCTCCCACACAGTCACATCAGTCTCTGTACAGAGGAGCTTACACTCTAATGTCCCCTCCCCCACAGTCACATCAGTCTCTGTACAGAGGAGCTTACACTCTAATGTCCCCCCCCCCCCACAGTCACATCAGTCTCTGTACAGAGGAGCTTACACTCTAATGTCCCCCTCCCCCACAGTCACATCAGTCTCTGTACCAGAGGAGCTTACACTCTAATGTCCCCTCCCCCCACAGTCACATCAGTCTCTGTACAGAGGAGCTTACACTCTAATGTCCCCTCCCCCACAGTCACATCAGTCTCTGTACAGAGGAGCTTACACTCTAATGTCCCCCCTCCCCCACAGTCACATCAGTCTCTGTACAGAGGAGCTTACACTCTAATGTCCCCTCCCCCCACAGTCACATCAGTCTCTGTACAGAGGAGCTTACACTCTAATGTCCCCTCCCCCACAGTCACATCAGTCTCTGTACAGAGGAGCTTACACTCTAATGTCCCCTCCCCCCACAGTCACATCAGTCTCTGTACAGAGGAGCTTACACTCTAATGTCCCCTCCCCCACAGTCACATCAGTCTCTCTGTACAGAGGAGCTTACACTCTAATGTCCCTCCCCCCACAGTCACATCAGTCTCTGTCCAGAGGAGCTTACACTCTAATGTCCCCTCCCCCCCAGTCACATCAGTCTCTGTACAGAGGAGCTTACACTCTAATGTCCCCCTCCCCCCACAGTCACATCAGTCTCTGTACAGAGGAGCTTACACTCTAATGTCCCCTCCCCCACAGTCACATCAGTCTCTGTACAGAGGAGCTTACACTCTAATGACCCCACCCCCCCCCCACAGTCACATCAGTCTCTGTACAGAGGAGCTTACACTCTAATGTCCCCTCCCCCACAGTCACATCAGTCTCTGTACAGAGGAGCTTACACTCTAATGTCCCTCCCCCCACAGTCACATCAGTCTCTGTACAGAGGAGCTTACACTCTAATGTCCCCCCCCACAGTCACATCAGTCTCTGTACAGAGGAGCTTACACTCCAATGTCCCCTCCCCCACAGTCACATCAGTCTCTGTACAGAGGAGCTTACACTCTAATGTCCCTCCCCCACAGTCACATCAGTCTCTGTACAGAGGAGCTTACACTCTAATGTCCCCTCCCCCACAGTCACATCAGTCTCTGTACAGAGGAGCTTACACTCTAATGTCCCCTCCCCCCCCCCCACAGTCACATCAGTCTCTGTACCAGAGGAGCTTACACTCTAATGTCCCCTCCCCCCCACAGTCACATCAGTCTCTATACAGAGGAGCTTACACTCTAATGTCCCCCTCCCCCACAGTCGCACACACCTGTATGAGCCGGGAATGGCGGATTCGGTAGCGTTGGATGCGATTCGCTGTATTCATCTGATTTCTGTGTTTTCTCTGCAGCAAAACGCGTCAATGAAATCATCGTAGGAAACGAACAATTGATGGAGATTTAGCGGGAAGAAGCGACGCGTTTCCTGTCTGTCCTCAGAGCCGATTTATTTATATGACAATAAAAGATTTGGATCTTATGGTGTCACTTTGTCTGATTGGCTGATAGGAGCTCCATGTCCAGAGGAGTCACATGACAGGAAATAAAGATCCTCATCCAATGGATTTACTTCCCAAGATGGCGGCCGTGTTCTCGCGTCTCATTGGTGGAGACTGGTGGTGCCCCCAACACGCCCCGAGGATGCAGAATGGCAACGCCCCAAATATCAGACAAATTACCCCCAACATTGGTGTCAGTGGAAGGAATAATAACCCCCAACATTGGTGTCAGTGGAAATAATAATAACCCCCAACATTGGTGTCAGTGGAAGGAATAATAACCCCCAACATTGGTGTCAGTGGAAATAATAATAACCCCCAACATTGGTGTCAGTGGAGGGAATAATAACCCCCAACATTGGTGTCAGTGGAAGTAATAATAACCCCCCAACATTGGAGTCAGTGGAAGGAATAATAACCCCCAACATTGGTGTCAGTGGATGTAATAATAACCCCCAACATTGGTGTCAGTGGAAGGAATAATAACCCCCAACATTGGTGTCAGTGGATGTAATAATAACCCCCAACATTGGAGTCAGTGGAAGGAATAATAACCCCAACATTGGTGTCAGTGGATGTAATAATAACCCCCAACATTGGTGTCAGTGGAAGGAATAATAACCCCCAACATTGGTGTCAGTGGAAGAAATAATAACCCCCAACATTGGAGTCAGTGGAAGAAATAATAACCCCCAACATTGGAGTCAGTGGAAGGAATAATAACCCCCAACATTGGTGTCAGTGGAAGTGATAATAACCCCCAACATTGGTGTCAGTGGATGTAATAATAACCCCCAACATTGGTGTCAGTGGAAGGAATAATAACCCCCAACATTGGAGTCAGTGGAGGGAATAATAACCCCCAACATTGGTGTCAGTGGAGGGAATAATAACCCCAAACATTGGTGTCAGTGGAAGGAATAATAACCCCCAACATTGGAGTCAGTGGAAGGAATAATAACCCCCAACATTGGTGTCAGTGGATGTAATAATAACCCCCAACATTGGTGTCAGTGGATGTAATAATAACCCCCAACATTGGTGTCAGTGGATGTAATAATAACCCCCAACATTGGTGTCAGTGGAAGGAATAATAACCCCCAACATTGGTGTCAGTGGAAGAAATAATAACCCCCAACATTGGTGTCAGTGGATGTAATAATAACCCCCAACATTGGTGTCAGTGGATGTAATAATAACCCCAACATTGGTGTCAGTGGAAGGAATAATAACCCCCAACATTGGTGTCAGTGGAAGAAATAATAACCCCCAACATTGGTGTCAGTGGATGTAATAATAACCCCCAACATTGGTGTCAGTGGAAGCAATAATAACACCCCAACATTGGTGTCAGTGAAAGGAATAATAACCCCCAACATTGGAGTCAGTGGAAGTAATAATAACCCCCAACATTGGTGTCAGTGGAGGGAATAATAACCCCCAACATTGGTGACAGTGGAAGTAATAATAACCCCCAACATTGGAGTCAGTGGAAGGAATAATAACCCCCAACATTGGTGTCAGTGGAGGGAATAATAACCCCCAACATTGGTGTCAGTGGAGGGAATAATAACCCCAAACATTGGTGTCAGTGGAAGGAATAATAACCCCCAACATTGGAGTCAGTGGAAGGAATAATAACCCCCAACATTGGTGTCAGTGGAAGGAATAATAACCCCCAACATTGGTGTCAGTGGATGTAATAATAACCCCCAACATTGGTGTCAGTGGATGTAATAATAACCCCCAACATTGGTGTCAGTGGAAGGAATAATAACCCCCAACATTGGTGTCAGTGGAAGAAATAATAACCCCCAACATTGGTGTCAGTGGATGTAATAATAACCCCCAACATTGGTGTCAGTGGATGTAATAATAACCCCCCCCCCAACATTGGTGTCAGTGGATGTAATAATAACCCCCAACATTGGTGTCAGTGGAAGGAATAATAACCCCCAACATTGGTGTCAGTGGAAGAAATAATAACCCCCAACATTGGTGTCAGTGGATGTAATAATAACCCCCAACATTGGTGTCAGTGGATGTAATAATAACCCCCAACATTGGTGTCAGTGGAAGGAATAATAACCCCAACATTGGTGTCAGTGGAAGAAATAATAACCCCCAACATTGGTGTCAGTGGAAGGAATAATAACCCCCAACATTGGTGTCAGTGGAAGAAATAATAACCCCCAACATTGGTGTCAGTGGATGTAATAATAACCCCCAACATTGGTGTCAGTGGATGTAATAATAACCCCCAACATTGGTGTCAGTGGAAGGAATAATAACCCCCAACATTGGTGTCAGTGGAAGAAATATTAACCCCCAACATTGGTGTCAGTGGATGTAATAATAACCCCCAACATTGGAGTCAGTGGAAGAAATAATAACCCCCAACATTGGTGTCAGTGGATGTAATAATAACCCCCAACATTGGTGTCAGTGGAAGCAATAATAACCCCAACATTGGTGTCAGTGAAAGGAATAATAACCCCCAACATTGGAGTCAGTGGAAGTAATAATAACCCCCAACATTGGTGTCAGTGGAAGAAATAATAACCCCCAACATTGGTGTCAGTGGATGTAATAATAACCCCCAACATTGGAGTCAGTGGAAGAAATAATAACCCCCAACATTGGTGTCAGTGGATGTAATAATAACCCCCAACATTGGTGTCAGTGGAAGCAATAATAACCCCCAACATTGGTGTCAGTGAAAGGAATAATAACCCCCAACATTGGAGTCAGTGGAAGTAATAATAACCCCCAACATTGGTGTCAGTGGAGGGAATAATAACCCCAACATTGGTGTCAGTGGAAGGAATAATAACCCCCAGCATTGGTGTCAGTGGAGGGAATAATAACCCCAAACATTGGTGTCAGTGGAAGGAATAATAACCCCCAAAATTGGAGTCAGTGGAAGGAATAATAACCCCCAACATTGGTGTCAGTGGAAGGAATAATAACCCCCAGCATTGGTGTCAGTGAAGGAATAATAACCCCCAACATTGGTGTCAGTGAGGGGAATAATAACCCCCAACATTGGAGTCAGTGGAAGGTATAATAACCCCCAACATTGGAGTCAGTGGATGTAATAATAACCCCCAACATTGGTGTCAGTGGAGGGAATAATAACCCCCAACATTGGTGTCAGTGGAAATAATAATAACCCCCAACATTGGAGTCAGTGGATGTAATAATAACCCCCAACATTGGTGTCAGTGGAGGGAATAATAACCCCCAACATTGGTGTCAGTGGAAATAATAATAACCCCCAACATTGGAGTCAGTGGAAGGAATAATAACCCCCAACATTGGTGTCAGTGGAGGGAATAATAACCCCAACATTGGTGTCAGTGGAGGGAATAATAACCCCAAACATTGGTGTCAGTGGAAGGAATAATAACCCCCAACATTGGAGTCAGTGGAAGTAATAATAACCCCCAACATTGGTGTCAGTGGAGGGAATAATAACCCCCAACATTGGTGTCAGTGGAAATAATAATAACCCCCAACATTGGAGTCAGTGGAAGGAATAATAACCCCCAACATTGGTGTCAGTGGAAGGAATAATAACCCCCAACATTGGAGTCAGTGGAAATAATAATAACCCCCAACATTGGTGTCAGTGGAAGGAATAATAACCCCCAGCATTGGTGTCAGTGGAAGGAATAATAACCCCCCAACATTGGAGTCAGTGGAAGGAATAATAACCCCCAACATTGGAGTCAGGGGAAGTAATAATAACCCCCAACATTGGTGTCAGTGGAAGGAATAATAACCCCCAACATTGGAGTCAGTGGAAATAATAATAACCCCCAACATTGGTGTCAGTGGAAGGAATAATAAACCCCAACATTGGAGTCAGTGGAAGGAATAATAACCCCCAACATTGGTGTCAGTGGAAGGAATAATAACCCCCAACATTGGAGTCAGGGGAAGTAATAATAACCCCCAACATTGGTGTCAGTGGAAGGAATAATAACCCCCAACATTGGTGTCAGTGGATGTAATAATAACCCCCAACATTGGTGTCAGTGGATGTAATAATAACCCCCAACATTGGAGTCAGTGGAAGGAATAATAACCCCCAACATTGGTGTCAGTGGATGTAATAATAACCCCCAACATTGGTGTCAGTGGATGTAATAATAACCCCCAACATTGGTGTCAGTGGATGTAATAATAACCCCAACATTGGTGTCAGTGGAAGGAATAATAACCCCCAACATTGGTGTCAGTGGAAGAAATAATAACCCCCAACATTGGAGTCAGTGGAAGAAATAATAACCCCCAACATTGGAGTCAGTGGAAGGAATAATAACCCCCAACATTGGTGTCAGTGGAAGTGATAATAACCCCCAACATTGGTGTCAGTGGAAGGAATAATAACCCCCAACATTGGAGTCAGTGGAAGTAATAATAACCCCCAACATTGGTGTCAGTGGAGGGAATAATAACCCCCAACATTGGTGTCAGTGGAAATAATAATAACCCCCAACATTGGAGTCAGTGGAAGGAATAATAACCCCAACATTGGTGTCAGTGGAGGGAATAATAACCCCAAACATTGGTGTCAGTGGAAGGAATAATAACCCCCAACATTGGAGTCAGTGGAAGGAATAATAACCCCCAACATTGGTGTCAGTGGATGTAATAATAACCCCCAACATTGGTGTCAGTGGATGTAATAATAACCCCCAACATTGGGGTCAGTGGATGTAATAATAACCCCCAACATTGGTGTCAGTCGTATTAATAATAACCCCCAACATTGGAGTCAGTGGAAGGAATAATAACCCCCAACATTGGTGTCAGTGGATGTAATAATAACCCCCAACATTGGTGTCAGTGGATGTAAAAATAACCCCCAACATTGGTGTCAGTGGATGTAATAATAACCCCCAAACATTGGTGTCAGTGGAAGAAATAATAACCCCCCAACATTGGAGTCAGTGGAAGGAATAATAACCCCCAACATTGGTGTCAGTGGAAGAAATAATAACCCCCAACATTGGAGTCAGTGGAAGGAATAATAACCCCCAACATTGGTGTCAGTGGCAGTGGAAGTAATAACCCCCAACATTGGTGTCAGTGGAGGGAATAAATAACCCCCAACATTGGAGTCAGTGGAAGTAATAATAACCCCCAACATTGGTGTCAGTGGAGGGAATAATAACCCCCAACATTGGTGTCAGTGGAAATAATAATAACCCCCAACATTGGAGTCAGTGGAAGGAATAATAACCCCCAACATTGGTGTCAGTGGAGGGAATAATAACCCCCAACATTGGTGTCAGTGGAAGGAATAATAACCCCCAACATTGGTGTCAGTGGAAGGAATAATAACCCCCAACATTGGAGTCAGTGGAAGGAATAATAACCCCCAACATTGGTGTCAGTGGAGGGAATAATAACCCCCAACATTGGAGTCAGTGGAAGGAATAATAACCCCCAACATTGGTGTCAGTGGAAGTGATAATAACCCCCAACATTGGTGTCAGTGGAAGTGATAATAACCCCCAACATTGGTGTCAGTGGAGGGAATAATAACCCCCAACATTGGTGTCAGTGGAGGGAATAATAACCCCCAACATTGGTGTCAGTGGATGTAATAATAACCCCCAACATTGGTGTCAGTGGAGGGAATAATAACCCCCAACATTGGTGTCAGTGGAAATAATAATAACCCCCAACATTGGAGTCAGTGGAAGGAATAATAACCCCCAACATTGGTGTCAGTGGAGGGAATAATAACCCCCAACATTGGTGTCAGTGGAGGGAATAATAACCCCAAACATTGGTGTCAGTGGAAGGAATAATAACCCCCAACATTGGTGTCAGTGGAGGTAATAATAACCCCCAACATTGGTGTCAGTGGAGGGAATAATAACCCCCAACATTGGTGTCAGTGGAAATAATAATAACCCCCAACATTGGAGTCAGTGGAAGGAATAATAACCCCCAACATTGGTGTCAGTGGAGGGAATAATAACCCCCAACATTGGAGTCAGTGGAAGGAATAATAACCCCCAACATTGGTGTCAGTGGAGGGAATAATAACCCCCAACATTGGTGTCAGTGGAAGTAATAATAACCCCCAACATTGGTGTCAGTGGAGGGAATAATAACCCCCAACATTGGTGTCAGTGGAAGTAATAATAACCCCCAACATTGGTGTCAGTGGAGGGAAATAATAACCCCCAACATTGGTGTCAGTGGAAGGAATAATAACCCCCAACATTGGAGTCAGTGGAAGTAATAATAACCCCCAACATTGGTGTCAGTGGAAGGAATAATAACCCCCAACATTGGTGTCAGTGGAAGGAATAATAACCCCCAACATTGGAGTCAGTGGAAGGAATAATAACCCCCAACATTGGTGTCAGTGGAAGAAATAATAACCCCCAACATTGGTGTCAGTGGAAGGAATAATAACCCCCAACATTGGTGTCAGTGGAAGTAATAATAACCCCCAACATTGGTGTCAGGGGAAGTAATAATAACCCCCAACATTGGTGTCAGTGGAAGGAATAATAACCCCCAACATTGGAGTCAGTGGAAATAATAATAACCCCCAACATTGGTGTCAGTGGAAGGAATAATAACCCCCAACATTGGTGTCAGTGGAAGGAATAATAACCCCCAACATTGGAGTCAGTGGAAGTAATAATAACCCCCAACATTGGTGTCAGTGGAAGGAATAATAACCCCCAACATTGGTGTCAGTGGAAATAATAATAACCCCCAACATTGGTGTCAGTGGAAGGAATAATAACCCCCCAACATTGGAGTCAGTGGAAGGAATAATAACCCCCAACATTGGAGTCAGTGGAAGGAATAATAACCCCCAACATTGGTGTCAGTGGAAGGAATAATAACCCCCAACATTGGTGTCAGTGGAAGGAATAATAACCCCCAACATTGGTGTCAGTGGAAGGAATAATAACCCCCAACTATTGTGTCAGTGGAAGGAATAATAACCCCCAACATTGGTGTCAGTGGAAGAAATAATAACCCCCCACATTGGTGTCAGTGGAAGGAATAATAACCCCCAACATTGGTGTCAGTGGAAGGAATAATAACCCCCAACATTGGTGTCAGTGGAAGGAATAATAACCCCCAACATTGGTGTCAGTGGAAGGAATAATAACCCCCAACATTGGAGTCAGTGGAAATAATAATAACCCCCAACATTGGTGTCAGTGGAAGGAATAATAACCCCCAACATTGGTGTCAGTGGAAGTAATAATAACCCCCAACATTGGTGTCAGTGGATGTAATAATACCCCCCAACATTGGTGTCAGTGGAAAATAATAACCCCCAACATTGGAGTCAGTGGAATAATAAAAACCCCCAACATTGGTGTCAGTGGATGGAATAATAAACCCCCAACATTGGTGTCAGTGGAAGTAATAATAACCCCCAACATTGTGTCAGTGGAAGGAATAATAACCCCCAACATTGGTGTCAGTGGATGTAATAATAAACCCCCAACATTGGTGTCAGTGGAGGTAATAATAACCCCCAACATTGGTGTCAGTGGAAGTAATAATAACCCCCAACATTGGTGTCAGTGGAAGCAATAATAAACCCCCAACATTGGTGTCAGTGGAAGTAATATAACCCCCAACATTGGTGTCAGTGGAAGGAATAATAACCCCCAACATTGGTGTCAGTGGAAGGAATAATAACCCCCAACATTGGTGTCAGTGGAAGGAATAATAACCCCCAACATTGGAGTCAGTGAAGGGAATAATAACCCCCAACATTGGTGTCAGTGGAAGGAATAATAACCCCCAACATTGGTGTCAGTGGAAGGAATAATAACCCCCAACATTGGTGTCAGTGGTAGGAATAATAACCCCCAACATGGTGTCAGTGGAAGTAATAATAACCCCCAACATTGGTGTCAGTGGAAGGAATAATAACCCCCAACATTGGTGTCAGTGGAAGGAATAATAACCCCCAACATTGGTGTCAGTGGAAGTAATAATAACCCCCAACATTGTGTCAGTGGAAGGAATAATAACCCCCAACATTGGTGTCAGTGGAAGGAATAATAAACCCCAACATTGGTGTCAGTGGAAGGAATAATAACCCCCAACATTGGTGTCAGGGGATCCAATAATAACCCCCAACATTGGAGTCAGTGGTAGGAATAATAACCCCCAACATTGGTGTCAGTGGAAGTAATAATAACCCCCAACATTGGTGTCAGTGGATCCAATAATAACCCCCAACATTGGTGTCAGTGGAAGGAATAATAACCCCCAACATTGGTGTCAGTGGAAGTAATAATAACCCCCAACATTGGTGTCAGTGGAAGGAAAATAACCCCCAACATTGGTGTCAGTGGAAGGAATAATAACCCCCAACATTGGTGTCAGTGGAAGGAATAATAACCCCCAACATTGGTGTCAGTGGAAGGGATAATAACCCCCAACATTGGTGTCAGTGGAAGGAATAATAACCCCCCAACATTGGTGTCAGTGGAAGGAATAATAACCCCCAACATTGGTGTCAGTGGAGGGAATAATAACCCCAACATTGGTGTCAGTGGAAGTAATAATAACCCCCAACATTGGTGTCAGTGGAAGGAATAATAACCTCCAACATTGGTGTCAGTGGAGGGAATAATAACCCCCAACATTGGTGTCAGTGGAAGTAATAATAACCCCCAACATTGGTGTCAGTGGAAGGAATAATAACCCCCAACATTGGTGTCAGTGGAGGTAATAATAACCCCCAACATTGGAATCAGTGGAAGTAATAATAACCCCCAACATTGGTGTCAGTGGAAGTAATAATAACCCCCAACATTGGTGTCAGTGGAAGGAATAATAACCCCCAACATTGGTGTCAGTGGAAATAATAATAACCCCCAACATTGGTGTCAGTGGATGTAATAATAACCCCCAACATTGGAGTCAGTGGAGGGAATAAAAACCCCCAACATTGGTGTCAATGGAGGGAATAATAACCCCCAACATTGGTGTCAGTGGAAGGAATAATAACCCCCAACATTGGTGTCAGTGGAGGGAATAATAACCCCCAACATTGGAGTCAGTGGAGGGAATAATAACCCCCAACATTGGAGTCAGTGGAAGGGATAATAACCCCCAACATTGGAGTCAGTGGAGGGAATAATAACCCCCAACATTGGTGTCAGTGGAGGGATAATAACCCCCAACATTGGAGTCAGTGGAAGGGATAATAATCCCCAACATTGGAGTCAGTGGAAGGGATAATAACCCCCAACATTGGTGTCAGTGGAAGGGATAATAACCCCCAACATTGGTGTCAGAGGAAGTAATAATAACCCCCAACATTGGTGTCAGTGGAAGGAATAATACCCCCCAACATTGGTGTCAGTGGAAATAATAATAACCCCCAACATTGGTGTCAGTGGAAGGAATAATAACCCCCAACATTGGTGTCAGTGGAAATAATAATAACCCCCAACATTGGTGTCAGTGGAGGGAATAATAACCCCCAACATTGGTGTCAGTGGAGGGAATAATAACCCCCAACATTGGTGTCAGTGGAAGGGATAATAACCCCCAACATTGGAGTCAGTGGAAGGAATAATAACCCCAACATTGGTGTCAGTGGAGGGAATAATAACCCCCAACATTGGAGTCAGTGGAGGGAATAATAACCCCCAACATTGGAGTCAGTGGAGGGAATAATACCCCCCAACATTGGAGTCAGTGGAAGGGATAATAACCCCCAACATTGGAGTCAGTGGAAGGAATAATAACCCCCAACATTGGTGTCAGTGGAAGGAATAACCCCCAACATTGGAGTCAGTGGAAGGAATAATAACCCCCAACATTGGTGTCAGTGGAAGAAATAATAACCCCCAACATTGGAGTCAGTGGAAGGAATAATAACCCCCAACATTGGTGTCAGGGGAAGTAATAATAACCCCCAACATTGGAGTCAGTGGAAGGAATAATAACCCCCAACATTGGTGTCAGTGGAAGGAATAATAACCCCCAACATTGGAGTCAGTGGAAATAATAATAACCCCCAACATTGGTGTCAGTGGAAGGAATAATAACCCCCAACATTGGTGTCAGTGGAAAGAATAATAACCCCCAACATTGGTGTCAGTGGAAATAATAATAACCCCCAACATTGGTGTCAGTGGAAGGAATAATAACCCCCAACATTGGTGTCAGTGGAAGGAATAATAACCCCCAACATTGGAGTCAGTGAAAGTAATAATAACCCCCAACATTGGAGTCAGTGGAAATAATAATAACCCCCAACATTGGAGTCAGTGGATGTAATAATAACCCCCAACATTGGAGTCAGTGGAAGGAATAATAACCCCCAACATTGGAGTCAGTGGAAGGAATAATAACCCCCAACATTGGTGTCAGTGGAAGGAATAATAACCCCCAACATTGGTGTCAGTGGAAGGAATAATAACCCCAACATTGGTGTCAGTGGAAGGAATAATAACCCCCAACATTGGTGTCAGTGGAAGGAATAACCCCCAACATTGGAGTCAGTGGAAGGAATAATAACCCCAACATTGGTGTCAGGGGAAGTAATAATAACCCCCAACATTGGTGTCAGTGGATGTAATAATAACCCCCAACATTGGTGTCAGTGGAAGAAATAATAACCCCCAACATTGGAGTCAGTGGAAATAATAATAACCCCCCAACATTGGTGTCAGTGGATGTAATAATAACCCCCAACATTGGTGTCAGTGGAAGTAATAATAACCCCCAACATTGGTGTCAGTGGAAGTAATAATAACCCCCAACATTGGTGTCAATGGATGTAATAATAACCCCCAACATTGGTGTCAGTGGAGGGAATAATAACCCCCAACATTGGAATCAGTGGAAGTAATAATAACCCCCAACATTGGTGTCAGTGGATGTAATAATAACCCCCAACATTGGTGTCAGTGGAAGTAATAATAACCCCCAACATTGGTGTCAGTGGAAGGAATAATAACCCCCAACATTGGTGTCAGTGGAAGTAATAATAACCCCCAACATTGGTGTCAGTGGAAGTAATAATAACCCCCAACATTGGTGTCAGTGGAAGGAATAATAACCCCCAACATTGGTGTCAGTGGAAGGAATAATAACCCCCAACATTGGTGTTTTACCCCCGGAGGGGGTGGGGGGGGGGGCTCATGCACTCATATGGGGTCCGTATAGCATTCAGATCCTCAGACAAGACGTTCTCGGGACCCGCAGCTGCTCTGTACTGCCCCCCCATAGACAGCCATTGGGAGATGCGGCGGCACGCGGTTCTGTATTGGGGGATGAGCGGACGGTCGGGGGTTGGAGCCGCTACTCCTGATTGGTGCCTATGGGGGGCAGTACAGAGCGGGTCCCGGAGGTTCTGGACGTCGGGCGATTGTGTATTTGGACCCCACAGAACCGCTCCGTATCCCCGGCATCAGCGGACCCCATCACTTATCAGTAATAGAGAATGATAGAAACCTCCTGCATTATTCCCAGTGCGGCCAAACTGGAGATTTTACCCCCCAGTCTCCGGGCCCCATGAATGCTGGAAGTATTTCTTCTATTAATAATCACAGAACAGGAGCCGGTTAAACAGGCGGCACTCACACCCTCCCCCACTTCCTGCGGCCATTGACAGTGTAATCAGTGTGTGAGGCGGGAGGAGGGAGACCACCCAGCGAGGAGGAGGGGGGGGGGGGGGCGCTAATTCTTCATTTATCCTCCATAAAGATACGGCCCTCATTATCGCAGCTTCCATCCTCGTCACTTGGGTGGCCGGACCCCCCCGGGGGGTACAATTGGGGGGTTCAGGGGTCCCCCTCCCCCGCACAGTGCCAGGCGCTGTCACCCTCCGAGCCAGCGACCGCATCTGCCATAATTCAACGCAGCCCCCCCTGCCCCGCGCAGTGCCAGGCACGTCCGCCATGATTCAACACAGCCCCCTCCCCCCGCACAGTGCCAGGCGATGTCACCCTCCGAGCCAGCGACCGCATCCGCCATGATTCAATGCAGCCCCCCTCCCCCCGCGCAGTGCCAGGCGCGTCCGCCATGATTCAACGCAGCCCCCCCTCCCCCCGCGCAGTGCCAGGCGCGTCCGCCATGATTCAACGCAGCCCCCCTCCCCCCGCGCAGTGCCAGGCGCGTCCGCCATGATTCAACGCAGCCCCCCTCCCCCGCACAGTGCCAGGCGCTGTCACCCTCCGAGCCAGCGACCGCGTCCGCCATGATTCAATGCAGCCCCCCTCCCCGCGCAGTGCCAGGCGCGTCGGCCATGATTCAACGCAGCCCCCCGCGCAGTGCCAGGCGCGTCGGCCATGATTCAACGCAGCCCCCCGCGCAGTGCCAGGCGCGTCCGCCATGATTCACCGCAGCCCCCCTCCCCGCGCAGTGCCAGGCACGTCCGCCATGATTCAACGCAGCCCCCCCCCCCTCCCCCGCGCAGTGCCAGGCACGTCCGCCATGATCCAACGCAGCCCCTCCTCCCCCGCGCAGTGCCAGGCACGTCCGCCATGATTCAACGCAGCCCCCCCCCCCCCGCGCAGTGCCAGGCGCGTCCGCCATGATCCAACGCAGCCCCTCCTCCCCCGCGCAGTGCCAGGCGCGTCCGCCATGATTCAACGCAGCCCCTCCTCCCCCCCCGCGCAGTCCTCCCCCCCCCCCTCCCCCCTCCCCCGCGCAGTGCCAGGCGCGTCCGCCATGATCCAACGCAGCCCCTCCTCCCCCGCGCAGTGCCAGGCGCGTCCGCCATGATTCAACGCAGCCCCCCCCCCCCCGCGCAGTGCCAGGCACGTCCGCCATGATTCAACGCAGCCCCTCCTCCCCCGCGCAGTGCCAGGCGCGTCCGCCATGATTCAACGCAGCCCCTCCTCCCCCGCGCAGTGCCAGGCGCGTCCGCCATGATCCAACGCAGCCCCTCCTCCCCCGCGCAGTGCCAGGTGCGTCCGCCATGATCCAACGCAGCCCCCCCTCCCCCGCGCAGTGCCAGGCACGTCCGCCATGATTCAACGCAGCCCCTCCTCCCCCGCGCAGTGCCAGGTGCGTCCGCCATGATTCAGTGCAGTCTCCTCCCCCCCATTTATAGGATAGACTGACGCATTGAGCGAAACGTTCGATGAGAACGTCCAATAAACGATCTCTGCAGTGAATTCGGCGCTCAGCACCGACATTACCGCCCCGCTCTCATCTCCGCAGATTGAGGGCGATGCGTTTTGTGATTTTGATGCAACTTTACACTCTCTGGCACTCGAGTCGCATTGAAGTGGCACAACATAAACAGAACGATCGTATCTTCCTTCACACCACATGCAGTCCAGTGCTTCAAAAACGCATGGAAAGTCGGTTATATGTCTTCCAATGGCATCGATCGTATCAGAGCCGCCAGTCCCAGGAGAATAAGTAATACACGCGGCGGATTTCCTGCACTGGATCAAAAAAGCACCAAAACGCATGAAAAGATGCGGTCATTGGACGCGGAGCTCTGGGCTGTGATTGGACGCGGAGCTCTGGGCTGTGATTGGACACAGCTGATCAGGGCCGTGACTCATTGGCTGGGATCTGCCAATCACAGTGATCAGCCGATTGTTTTTGTTCAAGACTTTTGGACAGGATGGCGGGGGAAGGGTTAATAAGGCGCGTCTGAAAAACACCTGAAAGAAATGTGTGAATCGCCCTTTATAAGCCTCTCCTCCCTCCAAACACTTCCCATTGGCTGAAAGAAAGGACAATGATTAAAATGTGAATGAAGTGCGAATGTAGAGGCCTGGAAAAGATGTGCACACAGCAAACTGCACACACAGCACACAGCACACACAGCACACAGCACACAACGGACTGCACAGAGCAAACTGCACACAGCGCACAGCACACTGCACACATCGCACTGCACACATCGCACTGCACACATCACACTGCACACAACGGACTGCACACACAGCGCACTGCACAGAGCAAACTGCACACACAGCGGACTGCACACTGCACACACAGCACACAGCACACTGCACACAGCGGACTGCACACACAGCACACAGCGGACTGCACACAGCAAACTGCACACAGCGCACACTGCACACAGCGCACAGCGCACTGCACACAGCGCACTGCACACAGCGCACACAGCGAACTGCACACACAGCACACACTGCACACAGCGCACAGCACACTGCACACAGAGAAGACTGCACAGAGCGGACTGCACACAGCACACACAGCAGACTGCACACAGAGAAGACTGCACAGAGCAAACTGCACACACAGCACACAGCACACAGAGAAGACTGCACAGAGCGGACTGCACACAGCACACTGCACACAGAGAAGACTGCACAGAGCGGACTGCACACAGCACACTGCACACTGCACACAGCACACACTGCACACAGCGCACAGCACACTGCACACACAGCAGACTGCACAGAGCGGACTGCACACAGCACACTGCACACAGCACACACTGCACACAGCGCACAGCACACTGCACACACAGCAGACTGCACAGAGCGGACTGCACACAGCACACTGCACACAGCACACACTGCACACAGCGCACAGCACACTGCACACACAGCAGACTGCACAGAGCGGACTGCACACAGCACACACAGCGCACTGCACACAGCGCACAGCGCACACAGCAGACTGCACACAGCGGACTGCGGCGACACCTGCTGCGCTGCAGGTTTTTAGCTTTTTTTGTGGTGCGTTTTTGGAGCAGCGCCATTCTCCTCCCTCCGCTCCACAATGCACTAAAGAAGCAGGAAATTCGCAGTGCGTTTCGAGTGTCAATAGGGAATAGCGGTTCATCGGTTAATGTTCTGCGTTCTGTTGGGATTTTGGAGTCGCAGACAGAATTGCGCAGTTTTGACAATGATTCCAACACACTTATCTGTGAATGATCCCGAAATATGTGATCCAATGTCTGTGTGACGTATCCACCAATGTGGGGGTCTCCTCCCCTCCCCCCATCCTATTGGCCCCTCCCCCATCCTATTGGCTCCTCCCCTCCCCCATCCTATTGGCCTATTTCATATCATACTTCCCATAATTAATATTTATGGTCCACAGCATTCTCTGTATTCATTCAGCCAATCATGGAGGAGGAACTGATGAGACAAGTCTACGCGTTTCTTACTTCCTCAGGAGGAAACAAAGTGACAAAATCCTGGAGTGACGTTTGTCTCTTCTGTATCCATTCCAAGCATCCAATCAACAACGTCCGACTGAAAAGGGGCGTGAATTACAGATACATCATCACGGGGTCTATTTATAAAACAAATTACTATTGGCAGATACAAATAATCCTCCTGTGATCAGCGGCTCCATCTAGTGGCCGGAATCCAATATTCTACTGAAAGACCTCAATAGGGGAAAATAGTGCGAAGTGACCACTAGATGGAGCTGCCGATCACAGGAAATAAACATGGCGGACACATTATGGAGGTTATTCATGACAAATGCTGGAGACATTCCCACAGCGAATGTTTATATATTGGAGGTGATCTCCTTTGTAGGGTGGAGTCTCCAGCGCGTTTCGTCATGCGTTTCTGTGCGCGTTTCTGTGCGGATTTGAAATACAAAAGATCGCACTGTTTTAGAGTTTTTCCAACGCAGCACTTGTGCAATTCGCGGTATTGTGTCACCAATGCGCTCCGGTGCGCTGCCATGCATGTGCGTCAGATCTGCGCAGTGTTCAAAATGAACGGCGATTCCCCTCGACTTCACTGCGATGCCATTGCTGCAGAGGCGTTCTTCACCCACCCCACCCCCCCCTCCCATGGCATGAAATACACAGAATGATGTCATAAAATCTCTGCAACTAAACCGCATCAATTCGCAGCACCGCAGAGCATCCCACACCAAAAGTTAGTGAACCCCCCTCCCCTCCCCCGGCCATCACACCTCTCAGCGATTCTCCAGGCCCGGCTGTGTACTTCTTCTGGGGATGCCGATCGATCAGCAGTGAAAAATCAGCTTTGGCGCGGTCCGAGGTCGGCTGTTCCCGGAGGACGGACTGCGCTGTCACTTTACTGAGTATTTTCATTCGATCGCTAAACCCAGAAGAAAAGATTTCCCCGATCACTCGATGGGACGGCTGCATTCATTTTCTTTTTTAGACTTTCTTTTCTCTGGTGATCCAGCCAGCAAGTCTGTTGTTTTTCAAAAGAACAAGCTGTCCTGCACACAATAGGGTCACATGATCGGGTCACATGTTAGGGTTCGATCCCTTTCACACTGGGGCTGCGCCACAATAGTGGTAAAGCACTGCTTGTTTTAGGGGCGCTTTTCGGGCGCTAGCAGGGCACAACTTTAATCCCCGCTAGCGGCTGCAGAAAGGGATAAAAGCGCCCGTGTTGTGATGCCGCCTAATCGCTTTTCAGACGCTTCGGAGGCGCTGCCCATTAATTTCAATGGGCAGGGGCAGTGGAGGAGGGGTGTATACAGCGACTTGCAGGAGTTTTTTTCCTGTCCCGCCAGGCCCCCGCCCTGGTGTGAGATCCTCGGGGTGGTAAGTGCCCCGCCCCGGTGTGAGATCCTCGGGGTGGTCAGCGCCCCGCCCCGGTGTGAGATCCTCGGGGTGGTAAGTGCCCCGCCCCGGTGTGAGATCCTCGGGGTGGTCAGTGCCCCGCCCCGGTGTGAGATCCTCGGGGTGGTCAGCGCCCCGCCCCGGTGTGAGATCCTCGGGGTGGTAAGTGCCCCGCCCCGGTGTGAGATCCTCGGGGTGGTCAGTGCCCCGCCCCGGTGTGAGATCCTCGGGGAGGTCAGTGCCCCGCCCCGGTGTGAGATCCTCGGGGTGGTCAGTGCCCCGCCCCGGTGTGAGATCCTCGGGGTGGTCAGTGCCCCGCCCCGGTGTGAGATCCTCGGGTGGTCAGTGCCCCGCCCCGGTGTGAGATCCTCGGGGTGGTCAGTGCCCCGCCCCGGTGTGAGATTCTCGGGGTGGTCAGTGCCCCGCCCCGGTGTGAGATCCTCGGGGTGGTCAGCGCCCCGCCCCGGTGTGAGATTCTCGGGGTGGTCAGCGCCCCGCCCCGGTGTGAGATCCTCGGGGTGGTCAGCGCCCCGCCCCGGTGTGAGATTCTCGGGGTGGTCAGCGCCCCGCCCCGGTGTGAGATCCTCGGGGTGGTCAGCGCCCCGCCCCGGTGTGAGATCCTCGGGGTGGTCAGCGCCCCGCCCCGGTGTGAGATCCTCGGGGTGGTCAGTGCCCCGCCCCGGTGTGAGATCCTCGGGGTGGTCAGTGCCCCGCCCCGGTGTGAGATCCTCGGGTGGTCAGTGCCCCGCCCCGGTGTGAGATCCTCGGGGTGGTCAGTGCCCCGCCCCGGTGTGAGATCCTCAGGGTGGTCAGTGCCCCGCCCCGGTGTGAGATCCTCGGGGTGGTCAGTGCCCCGCCCCGGTGTGAGATCCTCGGGGTGGTCAGTGCCCCGCCCCGGTGTGAGATCCTCGGGGTGGTCAGCGCCCCGCCCCGGTGTGAGATCCTCGGGGTGGTCAGCGCCCCGCCCCGGTGTGAGATCCTCGGGGTGGTCAGCGCCCCGCCCCGGTGTGAGATCCTCGGGGTGGTCAGCGCCCCGCCCCGGTGTGAGATCCTCGGGTGGTCAGTGCCCCGCCCCGGTGTGAGATCCTCGGGTGGTCACACTGGGGAGGCATGAGAGGCGCTTTACAGGCGATATTTCTAGCATTAAAATGCCTGAAAAGTGCCTCAGTGTGAACGGGGTCTTTAGGCTTTTATATAGATATTTATATGTTTCATTTAGCTATGAATAAGCATCCAACTATGTGAAACGCGTTAGGGATTTACCCCGGTTTGTCTTTGCTGATGTGACTATTTTTTTGGACTTTTGAATTCCATAATAAAGATGCCTTTCTACGGAGTGCGAGGGGGGTGAGGGGGTGAGGCTGAGTGGGTGGGGGTGAGGGTGAGGGGGGTTGGTGGACGAGGGTGAGGGGGGTTTTAGGGTGAGGGGGTTGGTGGGAGAGGGGGGTTGGTGGGGTGGGGGTGAGGGTGAGTGGGGTTGGTGGGTGAGTGGGGTTGGTGGGTGAGGGTGGTTTTAGGGTGAGGGGGTTGGTGGGTGTTTTAGGGTGAGGGGGGTCGGTGGGTGGGTGAGGTGAGGGGGGTGGGTGAGTGGGGTTGGTGGGTGAGGGTTAGGGGGTGTTTTAGGGTGAGGGGGGTCGGTGGGTGGGTGAGGTGAGTGGGGTTGGTGGGTGAGTGGGGGGGGTTGGTGGGTGAGTGGGGTTGGTGGGTGAGGGGGGTTGGTGGGTGAGGATGAGGGGGGTGGGTGGGGGTTAGGGGGTGTTAGCGGGTCGAGGGGGTCGTTTCCACTATTGTGCGTCCAATAAGAATGATCTTTGCTGCGGTTTCGGAATGCACGTCGTCTCCACTCTCGGTGTCGGGAAGCTCGTACTCATCAATGGAAACACATCGAAACGCATAGAACATGCTGTGAACAATCCTCGGCCATCCACTCCAATCTGGAATTCAGAAACGCGTTGGGGAGGTGCTCCAACACACATTGATAAATCACTGTATAAATGTAACACTCTGAGGGTTGTGCGTCTGTAATGTGCGTTCGCTTTGTCACACATCAATGTCCGTTCTGTGCGCTGACATGCGTGACGTATTGCAGATCACCTAAACGCACAAGAAGCGCACATTGGTGCGATTTTATTGGTGCGATTTTTCTTGTGACTGAATCCTTATGGCCAATGGAAAGTGTTACCACATTCTGGAATGTCCCTTATAATGGAGTCGCTCACATCCATGCGTTGCGATGTGTTTTGAAATATAAGTTTCCCTTTTTTGGGGGGGATTTTAGCGCTTTGGGAGGCCCTTTAAAAGTCAACAGCAACGCATTAAAAACGCACAGAACGCGGTTCCGATGTGTTGGAAACGGGTAATAAAAATCATCGTTCAATAACCGTCCACTGCAAATATGCGATAAAAAAATGGGTCAGCGCAATTCACAAAGGAAATGCATAACAACGCACCTCTGCGCTCACACACACATTCTGTCCTTTGGCGTTTACCCCCCACCCCAACCCGGGGGGCGTGGTGATACGTGCCGGGGGCGTCGTGATACGTGCCGGGGGCGTGGCTGTGGCGACACACGTTTACAAACATTTCTGGAGCACCGTGTCGGTTTATGAGACGTCTTACTTTGATATACGCACAAAAACGCACAAAAACGCACAAAAACGCACTGCCGTCTAGCAGGCTAATTCCTAATTTGCCATGCATCTACAAACGCATGTGTTCTTGTGTGTGTCAAACTGCAAAAAACGCACAGAAACACGTGAATGGCAGGTGACGCATGTATAGTGTGAACCCGGCATGTGGCATACCTGTGCGTTTCTCTGCGTGTCGGTAAAGCACGCGATTCCCAACATGCATAGATGGGAGCCAAGCCTACAGGGCACCCCCAATAATGCGTTTTTATGTGCGGCGGCACCGCGCAGTTCAGAATTTTTGCAGTGTTCCTCCCACATAGAAATTAATAGGCGGCCCTTCCCACAACGCATGGAAACGCATGGAAACGCACGCACCCCGCCGCTCCTGTACACCAAGACGCATGTTTCCAGCTTCCCCACATTAAAAATGTGTCTCTCCCGTCTCTGCGGTGCGTTGTCAGAAAAAAAAACGCATAATTTTTTTTTGCATTTTGCTGCGTTGAAGTCAATAGCAATGCACCAAAACGCATCTAACGAGCGGCTCGATGCGTTTCCATGCGTTGGCCTCAGATAATGGCTGTAATCTCCGTCCACACCAAGTCCTCTGAAGAGTGACAAAACACGCAGCTCTGTGAGGATCAAAACCTCGGCGGCTGGAAGATCCGAAACGCAGGAGGGGAAAAAATGTAATTTCCCTTTACAAAACGCACAACGCCAAACGCCAAACGCATGGAAAAGTGTCGGAGCATCGGGCAGATCCGGCATATTCCATAGAGATACATGGAAACGTCAATTTGAGCGTTTTACCGAGTCGCACGTTGTGCAGCAATTTCTCCACTCAAAAGCAACAATTGTATGAAAATAAATAAAAAAATACATAGAAAAAAAACGAACCCCAAATATTAACCCCCCGACACTAATACTAACCCCCGACACTAATACTAACCCCCCCGACACTAATACTAACCCCCGACACTAATACTAACCCCCCGACACTAATACTAACCCCCGACACTAATACTAACCCCCGACACTAATACTAACCCCCGACACTAATACTAACCCCCGACACTAATACTAACCCCCCGACACTAATACTAACCCCCGACACCAATACCAACCCCCGACACTAATACTAACCCCCCCGACACTAATACTATCCCCCGACACTAATACTATCCCCCGACACCAATACTAACCCCCCGACACTAATACTAACCCCCGACACTAATAACCCCCGACACTAATACTAACCCCCGACACTAATACTAACCCCCCGACACTAATACTAACCCCCCGACACTAATACTAACCCCCGACACCAATACCAACCCCCGACACTAATACTAACCCCCCCGACACTAATACTATCCCCCGACACTAATACTATCCCCCGACACCAATACTAACCCCCCGACACTAATATCAACCCCCCGACACTAATACTAACCCCCCGACACTAATACCAACCCCCGACACTAATACTAACCCCTCGACACTAATACCAACCCCCGACACTAATACTAACCCCCCGACACTAATACCAACCCCCGACACTAATACTAACCCCCGACACTAATACTAACCCCCCGACACTAATACTAACCCCCCGACACTAATACTAACCCCCCGACACTAATACTAACCCCCCGACACTAATACTAACCCCCCGACACTAATACTAACCCCGACACTAATACTAACCCCCCGACACCAATACTAACCCCCGACACCAATACTAACCCCCGACACTAATACTAACCCCCCGACACTAATACTAACCCCCGACACTAATACTAACCCCCCGACACTAATACTAACCCCCGACACTAATACTAACCCCCCGACACCAATACTAACCCCCGACACTAATACTAACCCCCCGACACTAATACCAACCCCCCGACACTAATACTAACCCCCCGACACTAATACTAACCCCCCGACACTAATACTAACCCCCGACACTAATACTAACCCCCCCGACACTAATACTAACCCCCGACACTAATACTAACCCCGACACTAATACTAACCCCCGACACTAATACTAACCCCCGACACCAATACTATCCCCCCGACACTAATACCAACCCCCGACACTAATACTAACCCCCGACACTAATACCAACCCCCCGACACTAATACCAACCCCCCGACACTAATACCAACCCCCGACACTAATACTAACCCCCGACACTAATACTAACCCCCCGACACTAATACTAACCCCCGACACTAATACTAACCCCCCGACACTAATACTAACCCCCGACACTAATACTAACCCCCCAACATTAATATTAACCCCCGACACTAATACTAACCCCCGACACTAATACTAACCCCCGACACTAATACTAACCCCCCAACATTAATATTAACCCCCGACACTAATACTAACCCCCCAACATTAATACTAACCCCCCAACATTAATATTAACCCCCCGACACTAATACTAACCCCCGACACTAATACTAACCCCCAACACTAATACTAACCCCGACACTAATACTAACCCCCCGACACTAATACTAACCCCCGACACTAATACCAACCCCCGACACTAATACCAACCCCCGACACTAATACTAACCCCCCGACACTAATACTAACCCCCGACACCAATACTAACCCCCGACACTAATACTAACCCCCCCGACACTAATACTAACCCCCGACACTAATACCAACCCCCCGACACTAATACTAACCCCCGACACTAATACTATCCCCAGACACTAATACTATCCCCCGATACTAATACTATCCCCCGACACTAATACTAACCCCCCGACACTAATACTAACCCCCCGACACTAATATTAACCCCCCGACACTAATACTATCCCCCGACACTAATACTATCCCCCGACACTAATACTATCCCCCGACACTAATACTATCCCCCGACACTAATACTAACCCCCGACACTAATACTATCCCCCGACACTAATACTATCCCCCGACACTAATACTATCCCCCGACACTAATACTAACCCCCGACACTAATACTAACCCCCGACACTAATACTAACCCCCGACACTAATACTAACCCCGACACTAATACTAACCCCCGACACTAATACTAACCCCCGACACTAATACTAACCCCCGACACCAATACTAACCCCCCGACACTAATATTAACCCCCGACACTAATACTAACCCCCAACACTAATACTAACCCCCCGACACCAATACTAACCCCCCAACACTAATACTAACCCCCGACACTGATACTAACCCCCGACACTAATACTAACCCCCGACACTAATACCAACCCCCCGACACTAATACTAACCCCCCGACACTAATACTAACCCCCCGACACTAATACTAACCCCCGACACTAATATTAACCCCCAACACTAATACTAACCCCCAACACTAATACTAACCCCCAACACTAATACTAACCCCCGACACTAATACCAACCCCCCCGACACTAATACTAACCCCCCGACACTAATACTAACCCCCCAACATTAATACTAACCCCCCAACATTAATATTAACCCCCCGACACTAATACTAACCCCCGACACTAATACTAACCCCCAACACTAATACTAACCCCGACACTAATACTAACCCCCCGACACTAATACTAACCCCCGACACTAATACCAACCCCCGACACTAATACCAACCCCCGACACTAATACTAACCCCCCGACACTAATACTAACCCCCGACACCAATACTAACCCCCGACACTAATACTAACCCCCCCGACACTAATACTAACCCCCGACACTAATACCAACCCCCCGACACTAATACTAACCCCAGACACTAATACTATCCCCAGACACTAATACTATCCCCCGATACTAATACTATCCCCCGACACTAATACTAACCCCCCGACACTAATATTAACCCCCGACACTAATACTATCCCCCGACACTAATACTATCCCCCGACACTAATACTATCCCCCGACACTAATACTAACCCCCGACACTAATACTAACCCCCGACACTAATACTAACCCCCGACACTAATACTAACCCCGACACTAATACTAACCCCCGACACTAATACTAACCCCCGACACTAATACTAACCCCCGACACCAATACTAACCCCCCGACACTAATATTAACCCCCGACACTAATACTAACCCCCAACACTAATACTAACCCCCCGACACCAATACTAACCCCCCAACACCAATACTAACCCCCCAACACCAATACTAACCCCCGACACTGATACTAACCCCCGACACTAATACTAACCCCCGACACTAATACCAACCCCCCCGACACTAATACTAACCCCCCGACACTAATACTAACCCCCCGACACTAATACTAACCCCCGACACTAATACTAACCCCCGACACTAATACTAACCCCCGACACCAATACTAACCCCCCGACACTAATACTAACCCCCGACACCAATACTAACCCCCCGACACTAATACTAACCCCCGACACTAATACCAACCCCCCCGACACTAATACTAACCCCCCGACACTAATACTAACCCCCCGACACTAATACTAACCCCCGACACTAATACTAACCCTCACATCTAGGTGTTCCGAATCACCGCAAATCGCGGGACACACTTGCAATCGGCTTCACTTCCAACTTCCGACAAATCGCGGTAAAATCGCATAAACAGAATCGCGGGTCACCTGACGCCCCAAATGAAGATTTTACTGCGATTTGTTGGGCGACAATCACGGCAAAATGGTGCCATTGGAAGTGACGGGATCTCAGGCACGTCCTGTGATTTAGCGGCGATCCGGGACGCCGAGATGTGAACAGAGACTTAACCCCTTACAAGTAAAAATAATAATAATAATAAATAAATAAATAATAAAAGCGTCTGAAAAACAGCAACAAATGAGAGAAATTATATTTTTCTCTATTGGCTAAAAAATAAAAAAAAGCTCAAAAACGCTTTAAAAATACTAAAAAAAAATAAATAAAAAAAAAAAAAAAATCACAAAAACCCGCAACAAAAAATCCTCATGAAGGTAACGCTCAGGTGAATGCAGCCTCACATGGTAAAAACGCATTGCCACAATTTGACGGTGCGCGCGGTGCGTTTTTCACAGGACATGTGACTCAAAAACACATAAAAAACTCTGCGTTTTCAATACATTTCGATGGCGCGGTGCGAGATGTGAGCTGCGCGGTGTGCGGTACGAGGTGTTTTCTTCCATCTTTTTATAATGCAGAATCAGAAGAGAAGCGGAGGAGGGGCGCTGCGATAACGGTCGCCATACATGTGCTGCCGCGGCGCAGAGGTGGGAGGGGCCTCCGTGGGAAGGCGGAGACAGACACTGACAGTTCTTATTTCTGCGTTTGCGGTTCGTTGTCTCCGGCGATTTCTCGGCGTCACTTTCGGGGCGGGTTGTTGGCAAACATTGCGGCGGCTTATTTTGTAACTTTGTGAGAGCGACGCCCCCCCCGCCGGCGGGAAGAAAAGAGTTTGGCCCCCCCGAATGACCGGCCACCTGCCGCCCCCCCCCTCCCCCGCTACACAACACACAACAAAAAGTGTAAACAAAAGACCCCCAAAAATCTTAAAGGAGCCATTCATCGGCGGGACAAAGAACATCAGACATTATTAGGAGTAGTCCTGGGTGGTACGGCGTGCGACATTAACCCCTTCCTCGCCTCCCCCCGCCCCCTCCAACCGGTGACACAAGAATTACATGGGGGGGGGGCGTTCCCTGCGAGCGAAGGCCGTGCGTTTAGCGAGCGTCTCTCCGGTCACACCGGCTGCATTATCAATATCATCGCTCACAAGTGCGACTTCCATGGGTGGAGCGTTTACAAAGAGATCCCACTGGGGGGCGCTGTGCGCGGCCTTCACTCCAATCACACCTCAGCGTTTGGTAAACATCTACAAAACTCGCTAGACCCGCGTGTCACATCGATCGCGCGTTCATTCAAAGGTCTGCGGTGATCCCGCCATGGAGGCACTTCCTGTTCTCTGGTGACAACGCTCTGTCCCCGTCTTACAATTCTCACCCTGTATATGGGCTCAGCACACCGACCTGGATATTACACTGTGACATCATCACAGAGCTGAGCAGGCTCCACCCACTACAGAAAACTACAGGAGGGGGGCGGAGACAAGACCCCCAGCACAAGGAAAGGGAGCAGAGCTGTGGGAGGGGCCCGGCAGGCTCCACCCACTACAGAAAACTACAGGAGGGGGCGGAGACAAGACCCCCAGCAAAAGGCGAGGGAGCAGAGCTGTGGGAGGGGCTCAGAGGTGATTAAATATCACCAATAGAAATCTCTTCCTGTCTCAGAAAATATATAAATAGGGGAGGTGTTCTGTAGTCCCATAGTCAGGTGGCAGCACTGCTCCTCCATAGATACAGGGAGGGAGTTGTTGTGTGTTAGGAGTGTAGAATACCTCCATCTATGTTATGGGGATGAGGGGAGGGGAGGTGTTCTGTAGTCCTGCCATAGGGTGGCAGCAATGCTCCTCCATAGATACAGTACAGGGACTCTATAGGGCAGGAAGTGAGTTGCTGGCAGGATCACCACCTATAAAGGAAAAAATCCTGAAAATAGGAAAACCAAAGCAGCCCCCCCCCCCCTCCCCCATCTAAGATCAGAGAAGATACAAAGGGGGTGCCGAATCCGGTGCAGAGTAACCAATCAGCTTCCAGATTCTGCACTCTCCAGTGTTCATAAATCTCCCCCGATGTGTGGCGATCGATGTGTGACGATCGATGTGTGACGATCGATGTGTGGAGATCGATGTGCGACGATCGATGTGTGACGATCGATGTGTGACGATCGATGTGTGGAGATCGATGTGTGGAGATCGATGTGTGACGATCGGTGTGTGACGATCGGTGTTCGGCGATCGATGTGTGACGATCGATGTGTGACGATCGATGTGTGACGATCCATGTGTGACGATCGGTGTGTGATGATCGGTGTTCGGATATCGAAGTCTGACGATCGACCTGTTCCTTCCACTGTTCGTTACTCGGTGTTTTGCGTCCTATCCCGGGATTCCTCCAGTTTATGAGATGATTCCAAATCCCAACCGGGACGATCGTCATCAGATCTGTATATACACATCCAACCAGAGGATTGCAGCACAAATCAATAGTTTTCTTCCCGAGATCTCGTGTACAAGTCGGGGGTCCTCCATTCTCAGGATTGGGACATCAACCCGGAATATAACGATCGAATGAGTCTGACATCCGAATGTCCCGTATAGGAGAACCGTCTGTGACCGGAAGACTCTCTCCAGATATATATATATACTGAGCTCTATATATCGGGGTGTCATTTATACTGAGCCCTGTATATCGGGGTGTCATTTATACTGAGCTCTGTATATTGGGGTGTCATTTATACTGAGCTCTGTATATTGGGGTGTCATTTATACTGAGCTCTGTATATCGGGGTGTCATTTATACTGAGCTCTGTATATCGGGGTGTCATTTATACTGAGCTCTGTATATTGGGGTGTCATTTATACTGAGCTCTGTATATCGGGGTGTCATTTATACTGAGCTCTGTATATCGGGGTGTCATTTATACTGAGCTCTGTATATTGGGGTGTCATTTATACTGAGCTCTGTATATTGGGGTGTCATTTATACTGAGCTCTGTATATCGGGGTGTCATTTATACTGAGCACTGTATATTGGGGTGTCATTTATACTGAGCTCTGTATATTGGGGTGTCATTTATACTGAGCTCTGTATATCGGGGTGTCCTCATTTATACTGAGCCCTGTATATCGGGGTGTCATTTATACTGAGCTCTGTATATTGGGGTGTCATTTATACTGAGCTCTATATATCGGGGTGTCATTTATACTGAGCCCTGTATATTGGGGTGTCATTTATACTGAGCTCTGTATATCGGGGTGTCATTTATACTGAGCTCTGTATATTGGGGTGTCATTTATACTGAGCTCTGTATATCGGGGTGTCATTTATACTGAGCTCTGTATATTGGGGTGTCATTTATACTGAGCTCTGTATATCGGGGTGTCATTTATACTGAGCTCTGTATATCGGGGTGTCATTTATACTGAGCTCTGTATATCGGGGTGTCATTTATACTGAGCTCTGTATATCGGGGTGTCCTCATTTATACTGAGCGCTGTAGATATACATACAGTATAATTGGAAGGGACACCCGAATGCGCCGTACCTCGTAGGGCAGTTGGTGATAATTGGTGGAATTGTTGGCTCTTCTGTCGCTCCTCCCTCTGTGTGTTTTGTATATTTGTCTTTCTATGGCTGCGGCTCTCAGTCTCGCCCTCCCTCCTCGCTCTGCGGCTCGGTGCAAATCACCCTGAGGGGCCCCTGGCAGCTGTTTTGGGCCCCCGTGTGGAAAAGCTGAGCTGGAGGGTGAAATGGTCCTCGAATGTCCACAATTCTCCATCCCAGATCTGAGATCTCACCACAGATCCAAACCAACAGATCTATACTATGTATGAAGACCCATCCCTGTGCGGAGTTCCCGGGTCTGTACACCCGCTGTGCCCATTATGAGGGGTTCCCACCATCCCTGTGCTGTGTTCCCGGGTCTGTACACCCGCTGTGCCCATTATGAGGGGTTCCCACCATCCCTGTGCTGAGTTCCCGGTCTGTACACCCGCTGTGCCCATTATGAGGGGTTCCCTCCATCCCTGTGCTGAGTTCCCGGGTCTGTACACCCGCTGTGCCCATTATGAGGGGTTCCCACCATCCCTGTGCTGAGTTCCCGGGTCTGTACACCCGCTGTGCCCATTATGAGGGGTTCCCACCATCCCTGTGCTGAGTTCCCGGGTCTGTACACCCGCTGTGCCCATTATGAGGGGTTCCCACCATCCCTGTGCTGAGTTCCCGGGTCTGTACACCCGCTGTGCCCATTATGAGGGTTCCCACCATCCCTGTACACCCGCTGTGCTGCAGGTGTGACAGGGAACTGAAATGTGATCCAGTAGGGCAATTAGAGGAACATGAAGAATGCGAATTTGTTTGCTTGTGCAAAGGAAGGGCATGGGTGGTAAAAATCTGAAAGCAATCTATAGACTGGGGGAGAACCTCTGGGGGATCTAGGATGGAGAAGGACCTGGGGGTCCTAGTAGATGATGGGCTCAGCAATGCCAAACTGCTGCCAACAAAGCAAACAGAATATTGGCATTAAAAAGGGGATCAACTCCAGAGATAAAAGGATAATTCTCCCGCTCTACAAGACTCTGGTCCGGCCGCACCTGGAGTATGCTGTCCAGTTCTGGGCACCAGTCCTCAGGAAGGATGTACTGGAAATGGAGCGACTACAAAGAAGGGCAACAAAGCTAATAAAGGGTCTGGAGGATATTAGTTATGAGGAAAGGTTGTGAGATCTGAACTTATTCTCTCTCTCCAGACTGGTGACCCCACAATATACAAATACCAGACTGGTGACCCCACAATATACAAATACCAGACTGGTGACCCCACAATATACAAATACCGGACTGGTGACCCCCCAATATACAAATACCGGACTGGTGACCCCACAATATATAAATACCGGACTGGTGACCCCACAATATACAAATACCGGACTGGTGACCCCACAATAGGGAGAAAACTTTTCCGCAGAAGGGAGTTTAAGAAGACTCGTGGCCAAATGAGAAGAAAAGAGGTTTAACCTTAAATTATGTAGAGGGTTCTTTACTGTAAGAGCGGCAAGGATGTGGAATTCCCTTCCACAGGTGGTGGTCTCAGTGGGGGGCATCGATAGTTTCAAGAAACTATTAGATAATCACCTGAATGACGGCAACATACAGGGATATACAATGTAATACTGACATATAATCACACAGAGGTTGGACTTGATGGACTTCGTCTACTATGTAACAATGTCGCGCATTTATTTAATGTGTCCCACGCATTTTGTTTGGGGCACGAAATGCATGAAGTACGTTTTATAAAGATGCGTCGTACGGAACTGCGCGGTGCTGCGGCGCCATGTGGTTTCACAAGAACCAAAACTGGCATTTGCAGATCCGTAGGGGCGGCACCGCTGTACATCTGATGAAGGGCAATTTTGAGCACATTCCCGAAACGCATTGATGTGAAGGGAGCCCAGGAGGGAGGATGTCACAGAATCATGTGACTCTCCAACATTCCTGCTCTGTATGAGAATATACAAACTCCATGCAGATAGGATCCCCGGTGGGAACTCAGTCCAGAGTCCCAGCGCTGCAAAGACCTCCGACTTCCTGAGACCTCATTGGCCAGTTCTGCAGATAGTGAAGGGAATTCCAGGATGTTTAAGCCTTTTTTTTTTCTGTGTCCCCATTGTGGAAATTTGCCCTCATTTCCTGTCCCAGTGACACGCCAGGAAGTGTCGGTGAGGTCCAATGTGGCTCTCTGATGAGTTTAGTCCGGAGCTCCCCTTTAGGGCGCAGTGTGGTGCAGGATGGGGATCTGGGCGCAGGCACCAGGGCGGCCGCTGTGTGGGTGGCTGGGAAATGTGCTGAGGTCAGCAGAGTTTCACCACTAATGCCAACCTCCGTCCCATCAAATAAAAATAGGAAGACTTTGTTGCTCTCTTTACGAGCCGCCACCTAAAATAAAAGCAGATGTCTCCGGCGCAGAATTGCTTTCATGTGTGAAGCCGCACGCCGACCGACCGCACAGACATCATGGAGGTCAGAGCCCCGCGGATCGCATTCCGCCATCGTGTGTGCTGAACCCTGATCAACGCGCATCCACCATTCACACCAACAGGGGGCGCCACCCAACACTGAGAGCTCCATATGTGGTGGATGATATAGAGGAAAATCCCCCAACAGTCTCTACTATCTCACCGACTCCATAAGAGATCTCTGTACACCCGCTGTGCCCATTATGAGGGGTTCTCACCATCCCTGTGCCGAGTTCCCGGGTCTGTACACCCGCTGTGCCCATTATGAGAGGGTTCCCACCATCCCTGTGCTGAGTTTCCCGGGTCTGTACACCCGCTGTGCCCATTATGAGGGGTTCCCACCATCCTGTGCTGAGTTCCCGGGTCTGTACACCCGCTGTGCCCATTATGAGGGGTTCCCACCATCCCTGTGCCGAGTTCCCGGGTCTGTACACCCGCTGTGCCCATTATGAGGGTTCCCACCATCCCTGTGCTGAGTTCCCGGGTCTGTACCCCCGCTGTGCCCATTATGAGAGGTTCCCACCATCCCTGTGCTGAGTTCCCGGGTCTGTACACCCGCTGTGCCCATTATGAGGGGTTCCCACCATCCCTGTGCTGAGTTCCCGGGTCTGTACACCCGCTGTGCCCATTATGAGGGTTCCCACCATCCCTGTGCCGAGTTCCCGGGTCTGTACACCCGCTGTGCCCATTATGAGGGTTCTCACCATCCCTGTGCCGAGTTCTCGGGTCTGTACACCCGCTGTGCCCATTATGAGGGGGTTCCCACCATCCCTGTGCTGAGTTCCCTGGTCTGTACCCCCGCTGTGCCCATTATGAGGGGTTCTCACCATCCCTGTGCTGAGTTCCTGGGTCTGTACACCCGCTGTGCCCATTATGAAGGGTTCCCACCATCCCTGTGCTGAGTTCCCGGGTCTGTACACCCGCTGTGCCCATTATGAGGGGTTCCCACCATCCCTGTGCTGAGTTCCCGGGTCTGTACACCCGCTGTGCCCATTATGAAGGGTTCCCACCATCCCTGTGCTGAGTTCCCCGGGTCTGTACACCCGCTGTGCCCATTATGAGGGGTTCCCACCATCCCTGTGCTGAGTTCCCGGGTCTGTAACACCCGCTGTGCCCATTATGAGGGGTTCCCACCATCCCTGTGCTGAGTTCCGGGTCTGTACACCCGCTGTGCCCATTATGAGGGGTCCCCACCATCCCTGTGCCGAGTTCCCGGTCTGTACACCCGCTGTGCCCATTATGAGGGGTTGTACACACTGTAAGGGGTATATTGTATGGTGTATATGGTACGCGGCGCCCCCTTATGGACGCTCTCTCCGGGTGTGGGGGGTTCTGTGTGATTTGTATATAGAAGTCAGTCTGTGTTTAGACTACATCGATCAATACTGCAATGTGAGCGTCAGAGCCGGCCAGCGACGCCGCGTGTAACGCAATATCTGCTGTATGGTAATTGGACGGACACGGCGGGATTAACCCTTTCCCTGAAATCATCGACCTTTTCTGAAACATATACAAAGTAACAAACCGGAATCATTCAAAAGTTTGTTTTATCAGAAACGATGATAATAATAATATCAGGAACCCAACAGGAAGATCCGCCCACTGGAGCCTCAGCTCCGCCCCCCTCTCATGTGATCAGTGGTATTTATATCGGGGGGGGGGGGGGGTATTGTTTCACCTGGATGGGGGTATTACCGTATCGGTGGGATGGTCAGACACAAGTAGAGGTAACAAATCCCGACAGGTCACAATATACAACAACAGTGTAAAGCTCCGCCTCCAGTCTTGGCTGTGATGTCATCAGTCTGTTGCAGGCAGGAGGAGGCATTTCCCCAGTCCCCCCTCCCCCAGCGATCAGACTGTACATTGTAACAGTAAACAGGCAAAATAGAAAGGATTAATCTCTCTAATGGGGACACAGACAGCAATAAAAACCTGACAGGGAGTCTAATCCATCTCCACTCCTTCCAAAACTAAAAGGAACATTTTTACCTTTAGTTATACTTCAATTGTGCCTAGGCTGTAATTTGAAAATGTACATGTTGTAATGTTTCCTCCTGAAAATAGCCGGGCACTTCCTATTCATAGGCACTCCTTCTGCCATTGTACTTCCTGTGCCTAGGCACTCCTTATGTCAATACACTTCCTGTGCCTAGGCACTCCTTATGCCATTGTACTTCCTGTGCCTAGGCACTCCTTATGTCATCACACTTCCTGTGCCTAGGCACTCCTTATGCCATCACACTTCCTGTGCCTAGGCACTCCTTATGCCATTGTACTTCCTGTGCCTAGGCACTCCTTATGTCATCACACTTCCTGTGCCTAGGCACTCCTTATGCCATCACACTTCCTGTGCCTAGGCACTCCTTATGTCATTGTACTTCCTGTGCCTAGGCACTCATAGCTGTGTATCTGCAGTGTGAGATCATCTAAGACATTCTGAGGAAGCAAACTCCTGCCTCTACCAAGATGGCCGCCTCCACACAGTGACACGGAGTAGAGCAAAGCATGGCAGGTCAGTATTCGGAACTGCAGAGACCACACAATACCGGTGAGCGGTCCTCTGATTGCTGATCAAACCTTCCTATGGATTCCTCTGTTTACTTTGTGAGATTCTCCAGCCAATCCTGGGTGATATTTTGTGTATAAAGAACGATTTGACCCGAGACTGGAACTACAAGACCCATCAAGACCGGGATGGTGAGAATTATTTTCAGAACACATTATGGTATTCCATAAGATATCGGAGTCATTTATCGGGGGACATTCCGCTGTCATAGTATATCATCAATACACAGTCCAATCTGATCAATACACAATACAATCTGATCAATACACAGTGCAATCTGATCAATACACATCGCAATCTGATCAATACACAGTCCAATCTGATCAATACACAGTCCAATCTGATCAATACACAGTCCAATCTGATCAATACACAGTCCAATCTGATCAATACACAGTCCAATCTGATCAATACACAGTGCAATCTGATCAATACACAGTCCAATCTGATCAATACACAATACAATGTGATCAATACACAATACAATGTGATCAATACACAATACAATGTGATCAATACACAATACAATCTGATCAATACACAGTGCAATCTGATCAATACACAGTCCAATCTGATCAATACACAGTCCAATCTGATCAATACACAATACAATGTGATCAATACACAATACAATGTGATCAATACACAATACAATGTGATCAATACACAATACAATCTGATCAATACACAGTGCAATCTGATCAATACACAGTGCAATCTGATCAATACACAGTGCAATCTGATCAATACACAGTCCAATCTGATCAATACACAGTGCCATCTGATCAATACACAGTGCAATCTGATCAATACACATCGCAATAGGTAGAAGTTGGGCTGTTCTGGGTGGACGGGCTTGTGAAGGGTCCTCACATTTGTTGAGTGAATCTCTTCCTGATGTGATATCTATGCAGATGATACCAAACAAGCCAATAAATGTGCAATCCTAATATGCAGAAGGTCGGAGTTCTATTGTCACAATCCAGTGCGATCCGTGTGCAGTATACACAACACCACAACTCTAAATACCACAATCTGATGTGATAGTAAAATATATAAATAGATAAAATATAAAACAGCCGAGTCATCAGATAAACATAAAACACTTCTATCCTCTTGTGATGCCCTCTGGTGGATACGAGAGGAAGTGCACTAAAAGTCCATAAATCACGAAGTTAACAAAGTAAAATAATAAAAGTGATCGGTGCTCTTCACAAACTCTATTTGGTGCTTCTTAAAAGGTGCCCCATAGGAAATGCACTCACCGGAACCATTCACCCCACACGGGGGTATTCCCCCCCCCCCCACGGGGGTATTTCACCCCCACACGAGGGTATTTCACCCCCACACGAGGGTATTTCACCCCCACACGAGGGTATTTCACCCCACACGAGGGTATTTCACCCCCACACGAGGGTATTTCACCCCCACACGAGGGTATTTCACCCCCACACGAGGGTATTTCACCCCCACACGAGGGTATTTCACCCCACACGAGGGTATTTCACCCCCACACGAGGGTATTTCACCCCCACACAAGGGTATTTCACCCCCACACAAGGGTATTTCACCCCACACGAGGGTATTTCACCCCCACACAAGGGTATTTCACCCCCACACAAGGGTATTTCACCCCACACGAGGGGAGCTGGTTTCTTCCATGTTTCTGGTGCGGCATAAAATAATCTCCTTTCAGCTGTCCCTTTATTTCTCAGGCTTTGAATATGTCCTTAAAGGAAAGGAAGATCGAAATTTTTATCTGATGACTCGGCTGTTTATACACAATATTTATATATTTTAATATCACATCAGATGGTGGTATTTAGAGTTGTGGTTTTGTGTATACAGGAATCGCACTCATTTCTGGTCGCACTGTTTGTACATTTCAGCACTGGATTGTGACAATAGAACTCCGACCTTCTGCATATTAGGATTGCACATTTATTGGCTTGTTTGGTATCATCTGCATAGATATCACATCAGGAAGAGCGATTCACTCAACAAATGTGAGGACCCTTCACAAGCCCGTCCACCCAGAACAGCAACACTTCTACCCCTCCTAAATCTTGACCTGTAGAATTTGCCCTCCTAAATCTTGACCTGTAGAATTTGCCCTCCTGGATCTTGACCTGTAGAATATTCCAAGTTCTACAGGTAAAGATTTACCACATCTTAAGGACAATGGAGATTCTTTAGAGGATATTGAGGACAACTGGAAATGACATCCGTGAACGAGGGGCCTTCACAACCACCTGCCCCCCTCACCTATAGATCTCTTCCCCCGACGTGTGAATAGAAGGATTTACCCCCCATGTGGACTTCCTGCCCCCACGGGGGGGTTATGTAACTAGAACACGACTTTCATACTTCCCCTTCTATTCTCGGACAATCTCCACATTCCATGGTGAAGGTGTCGGTGTCGGTGGGACCTCTGTGATGTCACTATTGGATGAAGAAGAGGAGGAGCTACAAAATGACTTCAACATTCCAAAACAAGTCGACTTGAATGTAACAAATACTTCCTATTAGATGTACTCTGAGCTGACCAATCAGAACCTTCATCACAATGACATCATTTCCAGGACAACTTCTTCAGGTCTTCCTCAGAAGCCGCCATTATTTCTCAGCAGTCCCTCATCCCCCGATAATCACCAGGGATGGGGGATGGGAGGGGGGGCACAGACAGGTCACCGGATGTGTCCCCCGTTTTCTTCTTCCCACAAGTCCATGTAAAGTGTATGTGAGCCCCCGACAACGAGCTTCTTTTATTTCCTCTCTTTTGGTCTTTTATGTTTACCATGATGAAGAGAGGAGGGGAGGGGGAGGTGTTCTATAGTCCTGTCCTAGGGCCGGGGTCTCTAAACCGTCTAAACAAAGGATCAGTTTACTGCCCTTCAGAATTTAGGGGGGCCGGACTGTGCCCAATGGGAGTAAACAATGCTCTATCTTTGGGGGAGAAATAGTTGGTGTCAGTGGGGGGAATAGTGTCCCCATCATTGGTGTCAGTGGGAGGAATAGTGGCCCCATCATTGGTGTCAGTGGGAGGAATAGTGTCCCCATCATTGGTGTCAGTGGGAGGAATAGTGCCCCATCATTGGTGTCAGTGGGAGGAATAGTGCCCCATCATTGGTGTCAGTGGGAGGAATAGTGCCCCATCATTGGTGTCAGTGGGAGGAATAGTGCCCCATCATTGGTATCAGTGGGAGGAATAGTGCCCCATCATTGGTGTCAGTGGGAGGAATAGTGCCCCATCATTGGTGTCAGTGGGAGGAATAGTGTCCCATCATTGGTGTCAGTGGGAGGAATAGTGTCCCATCATTGGTATCAGTGGGAGGAATAGTGCCCCATCATTGGTATCAGTGGGAGGAATAGTGTCCCATCATTGGTATCAGTGGGAGGAATAGTGTCCCATCATTGGTGTCAGTGGGAGGAATAGTGTCCCATCATGGTGTCAGTGGGAGGAATAGTGTCCCATCATTGGTATCAGTGGGAGGAATAGTGTCCCATCATTGGTGTCAGTGGGGAGGAATAGTGCCCCATCATTGGTATCAGTGGGAGGAATAGTGTCCCATCATTGGTATCAGTGGGAGGAATAGTGCCCCATCATTGGTATCAGTGGGAGGAATAGTGCCCCATCATTGGTGTCAGTGGGAGGAATAGTGTCCCATCATTGGTATCAGTGGAAGAATAGTGTCCCATCATTGGTATCAGTGGGAGGAATAGTGTCCCATCATTGGTATCAGTGGGAGGAATAGTGTCCCATCATTGGTGTCAGTGGGAGGAATAGTGTCCCATCATTGGTGTCAGTGGGAGGAATAGTGCCCCATCATTGGTGTCAGTGGGAGGAATAGTGTCCCATCATTGGTATCAGTGGGAGGAATAGTGTCCCATCATTGGTGTCAGTGGGAGGAATAGTGTCCCCATCATTGGTGTCAGTGGGGGGAATAGTGTCCCATCATTGGTGTCAGTGGGGGGAATAGTGCCCCATCATTGGTGTCAGTGGGAGGAATAGTGCCCCATCATTGGTGTCAGTGGGAGGAATAGTGTCCCATCATTGGTGTCAGTGGGAGGAATAGTGCCCCATCATTGGTATCAGTGGGAGGAATAGTGTCCCATCATTGGTGTCAGTGGGAGGAATAGTGCCCCATCATTGGTGTCAGTGGGAGGAATAGTGTCCCATCATTGGTGTCAGTGGGAGGAATAGTGTCCCATCATTGGTGTCAGTGGGAGGAATAGTGTCCCATCATTGGTGTCAGTGGGAGGAATAGTGCCCCATCATTGGTGTCAGTGGGAGGAATAGTGGTCCCATCATTGGTGTCAGTGGGAGGAATAGTGTCCCATCATTGGTATCAGTGGAAGGAATAGTGCCCCATAATTGGTGTCAGTGGGAGGAATAGTGCCCCATCATTGGTATCAGTGGAAGGAATAGTGTGCCATCATTGGTGTCAGTGGGAGGAATAGTGTCCCATCATGGTGTCAGTGGGAGGAATAGTGCCCCAATCATTGGTGTCAGTGGGAGGAATAGTGTCCCCATCATTGGTATCAGTGGGAGAATAGTGTCCCATCATTGGTATCAGTGGGAGGAATAGTGTCCCATCATTGGTGTCAGTGGGAGGAATAGTGTCCCCATCATTGGTGTCAGTGGGGGGAATAGTGTCCCATCATTGGTGTCAGTGGGGGGAATAGTGCCCCATCATTGGTGTCAGTGGGAGGAATAGTGTCCCCATCATTGGTGTCAGTGGAGGAATAGTGTCCCATCATTGGTGTCAGTGGGAGGAATAGTGCCCCATCATTGGTGTCAGTGGGGGGAATAGTGTCCCATCATTGGTGTCAGTGGAGGAATAGTGCCCCATCATTGGTGTCAGTGGGAGGAATAGTGTCCCATCATTGGTGTCAGTGGGAGGAATAGTGTCCCATCATTGGTATCAGTGGAAGGAATAGTGCCCCATAATTGGTGTCAGTGGGAGGAATAGTGTCCCATCATTGGTGTCAGTGGGGGAGGAATAGTGCCCCATCATTGGTGTCAGTGGGAGGAATAGTGTCCCATCATTGGTGTCAGTGAGAGGAATAGTGTCCCATCATTGGTGTCAGTGGGAGAATAGTGTCCCCATCATTGGTGTCAGTGGGGGGAATAGTGCCCCCATCATTGGTGTCAGTGGGAGGAAGAGTGTCCCTACTTCCCACATGATGAAAACTTTCACTTTGTTTCTTTTATTACACAGCTCCACCGACTCCCTCCCCGAGTCCTCAACATGTTCCAGCACCTTGTACCTACCCAACTACCCCAGGTAAGTCACCCGACTACCCCGCTCTGCAGAGAAGAGTTCTATAAATAAAGATCATTTCTTCTATTAGAGAAACGTAATCCACCTCCGTACTACACATTAGTACGACCTCATCCGGGGGGCGGGGCCATCCATGTCTCCCCTCCCCGCCCGCCTCCTCCTGGGGCACACATGGCCTGGATATGCAGTGTGTCTGGTGCATGCGCAGTGGGGGAGCCCCGGGTGATGACGGCGCTCGGCTCCTGGGTTGGACGGTCTCCATTCACATAGGAGTGATGTCACTTCCTGTCTAAGGACGAAAGGAAAATATTTTTCTTTCTGTTTTTTTAAGGAAAAGATCGATTGTTTTTTTTCAATCTTTTGCTTTCAAAGATCGATGAGAGATTTGGGGTCTTCCCATAAAGAGGACCCGTCATTCTGGAAATAGGAATAAAAGTGATAAAAAAGAAACTCAATGAGACCGGATGAAAAACAAAAAATATAAAGCCCCCTCCCCCTGTTTTTGAGTGCATGTGGTGGTCTCAGCGGGGGGCATCGATTGTTTCATGAAACTATTAGATAATCCTCTGAAGGACCAAAACATACAGGATGTACAATGTAATACTGACATATAATCACACAGAGGAGGGACTATATAATACAATGTAACGATGTCTATGGAGAGTATTAAGTGGCAACAAACTGCAATACTTAATACTCTCCATAGGTGGCGCTTTACACACCTTTCACCACTTCAGCCCCGGAAGATTTACCCCCTTCCTGACCAGAGAATTTTTTGCGATTCGGCGCTGCGTCGCTTTAACTGACAATTGCGCGGTCCTGCGACGTGGCTCCCAAACAAAACTGATGTCTTTTATTCCCCACAAATATAGAGATTTCTTTTGGTGGTATTTGATCGCCCCTGCGGTTTTTATTTTTTGCGCTATAAAACAAAAAAAGGCGACAATTTTGAAAAAAATTCATTATTTTCTACTTTTTGCTATAAAAAATATCCCCCAAAATATATAAAAAAATGTTTTTCCCTCAGTTTAGGCCGATACGTTTTCTTCTACATATAAAATCGCAATAAGCGTATATTGATTGGTTTGCGCAAAAGTTATCGCGTCTACAAAATACGGGATGGATTTCTGGCATTTTATTATTAATTTCTTTTTTACTAGTAATGGCGGCGATCAGCGATTTTTATCTGGACGGCGACATTATGGCCGACACATCGGACATTTTTGACACTATTTTAGGACCATTGTCATTAATACAGCGATCAGTGCTATAAAAATGCACTGATTACTGATGTCACTGGCAGTGAAAGGGTTAAGTGTGTCCTAGGGAGTGATTCTAGCTGTGGGGGGGAGGGGCTTCCACACACAGGACAGCGATCGCTGCTTCCGATGACAGAGAGGTGTGATCAGTGTTCTGTCACTTGGCATCTCCCCGTTTTTCCTCTCCGTGAGACGATCGCCGGCTGACATCGAGTCCGTGGGACCCGCGTTCACGGAGACCGCGGCAGGTGCGTGCTTCTTAGGGGACATTGGCGCGCTGGTCGGCAAGTGCGACATGTTGGGTATCTCTGTACTCGGTGTGACATCATCTTTTATATTTTACCCAAGAATTGGCTTATATATTGTGGAGGTTTTTTTACTTTTAAAAGTTTGCATTTGAAAAACCACTGCGCAAAAATACCATGTGACCAAAAAAAGCGATTTCCATTTTATTCTTTAGGGCCTCTGATAAAAAATAAAATGTTTGGGGGTTCGAAGTAATTTTCTAGCAATACTGATTTGAAAAGTGTCAGAAAAGGGCGGGTCCGAAGCCAACGTGTTCTTATTTCCTCTACAAGTCAAATGTTGGCCACTAGAGGGCGCTGTTATTCACAGTAAAAGAGTATTTAATTCCTTTGATCATCAGCTCCATCTAGTGGCCATGATGTGGTATTTTCCTGAATCTCTCTATTGCTAATGAATAAATAACATTCAACTGCAGAGATTATATCTTAATAACCTTCAATGTTTTCCCTCCTTGGCGCAGGATGAATGTACTACTGATGTTTCGTAGGTAGAATATCGCTGCAATTTTTGTTATAACCGCACCCCTTCGAAATACAGAAAACAAATGCAGTCAGGAATTGTGTGACAGAAACGTGTTGTGTCTGCATGTCATGTGACTTCTCTCTCTCGTCTCTTTTAGCGCCAAGATCTGCGAGGAGAAGCTGCGTTACGCCGCGTACAACTGTGTGGCTATCGATACGGATATGAGTCCGTGGGAGGAGTGAGGGGCGGAGCTGAGTCTGTGGGAGGAGTGAGGGGCGGAGATGAATCTGTGGGAGGAGTGAGGGGCGGAGCTGGGTCAGTGGGAGGAGTGAGGGGCGGAGCTGAGTCCACCTCTGGATGGGTCATCCTGATTCCGGGGTCCTCTCTGCATCCTGTATACATTGTAACAACTGCATGCAATGAAGAGAACCTGTCTACACATTTTGTTCTATTTTTCTATTCTTATTGTCTGCAGAGAAATAAACAATGTAACCTGATGGAAATCATTGACTATTGGCTGATCTCTTTCCATTCCTTTCTACTATTGGTGGCATTTTCCCTGCATGGCGCCCCCCAGTGGTGATCATGGGAACATGTTCTTTAAAGCCGTGGTTCTAAACCTCAGTCCACAAATACCCCCGACAGGCCAGGTTTGCAGGTTCTCCTTTATCTTGCACAGATGGTTTTGGTATTTTGGACGGATATTTTATCTCCCGTTGGGGGTAGTGGAGGACGGGATGAGAACTTGTAAAGCGGTATATAAATCAGATGATATATATGATGTATATCCACCTCCACGCAGCTCATTATAAATGTGACGTCACCCTCAAACCTCCTGGCAATGATGGACATCAGACCGGACGCACCCGGAAGCAGCTGAGGATTTGAACTTTAGTGAAATGATGTCATTGGGAACGGCATTGCAGTCGTTAGGAAATATAAAAAAAAAAAAAATACTATAAAAATACACCAGGAAGAGGATCCCTAATATTATTATTATTATTATTATTATTATAGAAGTGACAGTTATTTTCATGGGATTTGATGACTGAAGTCTCCATAACAGAGAAGATCCGTATCACATCAGTCAGTCAGATAAAAAAAAGACAAAGAATTGTTCAGATTTGTTATAACTGATAATTAGGAAATGAGTTGTTACATTTGATTGGTGTAGCGGCATCTTCTGTCCACCAGAGGGAGCCACAAGCTAAGACATCACAAGGCATGGCTGACATTCTCTCCTCGCTGTCCCCTCCGGGCTTTTCCGGCATTTTTTAAAATCTGTATTTTCTGCTAGAAAATTCCATATAACCCCCAAAACATAAAATTTTTTTTAGCAGAGACCCCAGAGAATAAAATGGCGTTAAAATGTTAAAATTTTTCATGTCACACTGTATTTGCAAAGCAGTTTTTCAAATGTAATTTTCTCTGAAAATATACACTTTAATGGATTTAAAAAAAAAAAAAAACAATATTTACCCGGATTTTGGTAAAATATAGAATAGAACACGTCACGCTTTTAAAAAAATTGCGCACTCATGAAATGATGACGAACGATATGTAAAAATCTCCATAGGCTCTCCCTCTAACGATCGCAGCGATACCTCCCATGTGGTGCGCTCGCCGTGTACATACGTGTGCGCTCGCCGTGTACATACGTGTGCGCTCGCCGCGTACATACGCGTGCGCTCGCCGTGTACATACGTGTGCGCTCGCCGTGTACATACGCGTGCGCTCGCCGTGTACATACGTGTGCGCTCGCCGTGTACATACGTGTGCGCTCGCCGTGTACATACGTGTGCGCTCGCCGCGTACATACGCGTGCGCTCGCCGTGTACATACGTGTGCGCTCGCCGTGTACATACGTGTGCGCTCGCCGCGTACATACGCGTGCGATCACTTCTACACGTGGGGGGAAAAAAGATTACAGCAAAAATGAGATTTATCCTGCCGGACACAAAACACACAACCAATAAAATACATACAGCAGTGCTGAGCCCACAAAGTACCCCGAATTAGTGGGAGCACCGAGGAATGGGGGCGCTTCACTTTTATTTTATTTCTGATTTGTTTTACTTTTTTGTTTTTTATTTTTATTATCTATCTGTTTAATAACATCTCATATACAGCGCCTGGAAAAAGTATTCATACCCCTTGAAATTTCCCACATTTTGTAACAACCAAAAACATAAATGTATTTTATTGGGATTTTATGTGATGGACCAACACAAAGTGTCACATAATTGTGAAGGAAAGGAAAATGATACAAATAAATATGTGAAAAGTGTGTGGGGGGGGAGGGGCATTTGTATTCAGCCCCCTTTACTCTGATAACTAAGATCTAGAGGAACCAATTGCCTTCAGAAGTCACCTAATTAGTAAATAGAGTCCACCTGTGTGTCATGTAATCTCAGTATAAATACAGCTGTTCTGTGAAGCCCTCAGAGGTTTGTTAGAGAACCTTAGTGAACAAACAGCATCATGAAGGCCAAGGAACACACCAGACAGGTCAGGGATGAAGTTGTGGAGAAGTATAAAGCAGGGTTAGGTTATATAATAATCTCCCAAGCTTTGACCATCTCACGGAGCTCTGTTCAATCCATCATCGGAAAATGGAAAGAGTATGGCACAACCGCAAACCTACCAAGACATGGCCGTCCACCTAAACTGACCGGGCCGGGCAAGGAGAGCATTCATCAGAGAAGAACCAAGAGGCCCATGGGAACTCTGGAGGAGCTGCAGAGATCCACAGCTCAGGGGGGAGAGTCTGTCCACAGGACAACTATTAGTCGTGTTCTCCACAAATCTGCCCTTTATGGAAGAGTGACAAGAAGAAAGACATTGGAGAAAGAAAGTCATAAGAAGTCCTGTTTGTAGTTTGTGAGAAGCCATGTGGGGGAGGGGAGCAAACATGTGGAAGAAGGTGATCTGCTCACATGACACCAAAATTCTACTTTTTGGCCTAAAAGCAAAACTCTATGTGTGGGGGAAACTAACACTGCCCATCCCCCTGAACACACCATCCCCACCGTGAGACATGGTGGTGGCAGCATCATGTGGTGGGGATGGTTTTCTTCAGCAGGGACAGGGAAGCTGGTCAGAGTTGATGGGAAGATGGATGGAGACAAATACAGGACAATCTTAGAAGAAAACCTATTAGAGTCTACAAAAGACTTGAGACTGGGGGGGAGGGGTCACCTTCCAGCAGGACAACGACCCGAAACATACAGCCGGAGCTACAATGGAATGGTTTAGATCAAAGCATATTCATGTGTTAGAATGGCCCAGTCACAGTCCAGACCTAAATCCCATTGAGAATCTGTGGCAAAGACTTGAGAATTGCTGATCACAGACGCTCTCCATCCAATCTGACAGAGCTTGAGATATTTTACAAAGAAGAAGAATGGGCAGAAATGTCCTCTCTAGATGGGCAAAGCTGGTAGAGACACCCCCAAAAAGACTTGTAGAGAAAGGGGGTTCTACAAAGTATTGACTCCGGGGGGCGCCATACAAATGCCCCCCCCCCCCCCACACTTTTCACATATTTATTTGTATCATTTTCCTTCCACTTCACAATTATGTGACACTTTGTTGGTCCATCACATAAAATCCCAATAAAATACATTTATGGTTTTGGTTGTAACAAAATGTGGGAAATATCAAGGGGTATGAATACTTTTTCCAGGCTCTGTATATATTATTCTTGTGGTCGGAGTTCCTCTTTCTCTCGCTCTGCGTTGCTCCTCCGGAATGCGTCTCGATGGATTCCATATTACCGCCCCCTCCCCTCCCCCGCTGTAATTAGCGACTTGTAAATAATCATTTATCGAGTGATAAACAAGCCGGAGAAATCCGTCCCGAGATTAAAGACCAGATTTATTTATTCTGCGCAAACCCGAGGGGGGGTGGGGGGGGTAATTCCAACCATCTGCACCCCCCTCCCCCCCCCCCAACTTTATCTCTCCATTTAATGTCAAAATAATTCATTGGCCCCCAATGTGTTGATCGGTGATTTGTGCCGTGTATGGGGGGGGGGGGGGAGGGGTTCTCTTTGCCGGGTGCAATCAGCCCCTCCCCCCCCCCCCCCATACAGGTGTGACGGTGCAGAAGATTCGTAGCGCCACCTGCTGGTCACATAAAGTATTTCCCATTTATAATCACAAAAAAACATTCAGGAAATCGTCGGATTACATTCTTCTTCCTATTCACACAGAACGATCGTTCTCCTTTCATGGGCAACAATATTCATCACAGATTATCCAATCGGACCTCCTAAAGAGCAATCCAACACGGGTCACTCTTCAGAGGGGAGTGTGAAAGTGAAGGGAATCCCAGATTTAGAGTCACCAGAAGAGGAAATCTTCCAACGGGGACACCACAGGGATTCCCTCACTTCCTGTTGGCTCTATAAGACAGGAAGTGAAGGGAGATCTCCTCAAGGGGACAGAAATGACAATAAAAACCTGACAGGGGGTAATATACCCAATGTAAGGGTAACTCCACTTTTGTGGGTAATAAAAATAACAAATAAAATAATAATACTTTGTATCCAATCCCCACACAAGTCACGTCTTCCATATTATCACCAATTTCCTTTCATTTTCAATCTGCAGCCGCCGTCATTTTCTGTAAAATGCAATATGGCCGCCTGGAGGCGCTGTGTGCACAGATAGTATACAGAGCCCCGCCCCCAGAATTGTCATTTCCTGCTTCTGTGATTGGCCCAGAAGTCTGCACAGATTTTTGGGCATCCCCTGCAACACAAATGTCTTTATTGGTGAGATCCCCCCAAAGGGAAATCACATCTAAAGGGACACAGACCCTGCCACTTTCCTCATTCGAGCCCTGCAGGTGCAGCAGCTGATTGATAATTATAAACTCACTCCCATTCACAGATGGACACAAAGAAGCAAACAGCGATTTCTTCACAATAACAAAAGGTCGGAATCTGCTACAAAGTTTGTTACATTCCCTGCAATGTACAGAGATCACCCCGAGGGGGAGGGGTTTATTCCCCGCAATGTACAGAGATCACCCCGAGGGGGAGGGGTTTATTCCCCACAATGTACAGAGATCACCCGAGGGGGAGGGGTTTATTCCCCGCAATGTACAGAGATCACCCAGAGGGGGAGGGGTTTATTCCCCGCAATGTACAGAGATCACCCAGAGGGGGAGGGGTTTATTCCCCGCAATGTACAGAGATCACCCCGAGGGGGAGGGGTTTATTCCCCGCAATGTACAGAGATCACCCCGAGGGGGAGGGGTTTATTCCCCGCAATGTACAGAGATCACCCCGAGGGGGAGGGGTTTATTCCCTGCAATGTACAGAGATCACCCAGAGGGGGAGGGGTTTATTCCCTGCAATGTACAGAGATCACCCAGAGGGGGAGGGGTTTATTCCCCGCAATGTACAGAGATCACCCAGAGGGGGAGGGGTTTATTCCCCGCAATGTACAGAGATCACCCAGAGGGGGAGGGGTTTATTCCCCGCAATGTACAGAGATCACCCCGAGGGGGAGGGGTTTATTCCCCGCAATGTACAGAGATCACCCAGAGGGGGAGGGGTTTATTCCCCGCAATGTACAGAGATCACCCAGAGGGGGAGGGGTTTATTCCCCGCAATGTACAGAGATCACCCAGAGGGGGAGGGGCTTATTCCCCGCAATGTACAGAGATCACCCCGAGGGGGAGGGGTTTATTCCCCGCAATGTACAGAGATCACCCCGAGGGGGAGGGGTTTATTCCCCGCAATGTACAGAGATCACCCCGAGGGGGAGGGGTTTATTCCCTGCAATGTACAGAGATCACCCAGAGGGGGAGGGGTTTATTCCCTGCAATGTACAGAGATCACCCAGAGGGGGAGGGGTTTATTCCCCGCAATGTACAGAGATCACCCAGAGGGGGAGGGGTTTATTCCCCGCAATGTACAGAGATCACCCAGAGGGGGAGGGGTTTATTCCCCGCAATGTACAGAGATCACCCGAGGGGGAGGGGTTTATTCCCTGCAATGTACAGAGATCACCCAGAGGGGAGGGGTTTATTCCCCGCAATGTACAGAGATCACCCAGAGGGGGAGGGGTTTATTCCCCGCAATGTACAGAGATCACCCAGAGGGGGAGGGGCTTATTCCCCGCAATGTACAGAGATCACCCCGAGGGGAGGGGTTTATTCCCCGCAATGTACAGAGATCACCCCGAGGGGGAGGGGTTTATTCCCTGCAATGTACAGAGATCACCCCGAGGGGGAGGGGTTTATTCCCTGCAATGTACAGAGATCACCCAGAGGGGAGGGGTTTATTCCCTGCAATGTACAGAGATCACCCAGAGGGGGAGGGGTTTATTCCCCGCAATGTACAGAGATCACCCAGAGGGGGAGGGGTTTATTCCCCGCAATGTACAGAGATCACCCAGAGGGGGAGGGGTTTATTCCCCGCAATGTACAGAGATCACCCGAGGGGGAGGGGTTTATTCCCCGCAATGTACAGAGATCACCCAGAGGGGGAGGGGTTTATTCCCCGCAATGTACAGAGATCACCCAGAGGGGGAGGGGTTTATTCCCCGCAATGTACAGAGATCACCCAGAGGGGGAGGGGCTTATTCCCCGCAATGTACAGAGATCACCCCGAGGGGGAGGGGTTTATTCCCCGCAATGTACAGAGATCACCCCGAGGGGGAGGGGTTTATTCCCCGCAATGTACAGAGATCACCCCGAGGGGGAGGGGTTTATTCCCTGCAATGTACAGAGATCACCCAGAGGGGGAGGGGTTTATTCCCCGCAATGTACAGAGATCACCCAGAGGGGGAGGGGTTTATTCCCCGCAATGTACAGAGATCACCCAGAGGGGGAGGGGTTTATTCCCCGCAATGTACAGAGATCACCCCGAGGGGGAGGGGTTTTATTCCCTGCAATGTACAGAGATCACCCAGAGGGGGAGGGGTTTATTCCCCGCAATGTACAGAGATCACCCAGCGGGGGAGGGGTTTATTCCCCGCAATGTACAGAGATCACCCAGAGGGGGAGGGGTTTATTCCCCGCAATGTACAGAGATCACCCCGAGGGGGAGGGGTTTATTCCCTGCAATGTACAGAGATCACCCAGAGGGGGAGGGGTTTATTCCCTGCAATGTACAGAGATCACCCAGAGGGGGAGGGGTTTATTCCCCGCAATGTACAGAGATCACCCAGAGGGGGAGGGGTTTATTCCCCGCAATGTACAGAGATCACCCAGAGGGGGAGGGGTTTATTCCCCGCAATGTACAGAGATCACGCCGAGGGGGAGGGGTTTATTCCCCGCAATGTACAGAGATCACCCAGAGGGGGAGGGGTTTATTCCCCGCAATGTACAGAGATCACCCAGAGGGGGAGGGGTTTATTCCCCGCAATGTACAGAGATCACCCAGAGGGGGAGGGGCTTATTCCCCGCAATGTACAGAGATCACCCCGAGGGGGAGGGGTTTATTCCCCGCAATGTACAGAGATCACCCCGAGGGGGAGGGGTTTATTCCCCGCAATGTACAGAGATCACCCCGAGGGGAGGGGTTTATTCCCTGCAATGTACAGAGATCACCCAGAGGGGGAGGGGTTTATTCCCTGCAATGTACAGAGATCACCCAGAGGGGGAGGGGTTTATTCCCCGCAATGTACAGAGATCACCCAGAGGGGGAGGGGTTTATTCCCCGCAATGTACAGAGATCACCCAGAGGGGGAGGGGTTTATTCCCCGCAATGTACAGAGATCACCCCGAGGGGGAGGGGTTTATTCCCTGCAATGTACAGAGATCACCCCGAGGGGGAGGGGTTTATTCCCCGCAATGTACAGAGATCACCCAGAGGGGGAGGGGCTTATTCCCCGCAATGTACAGAGATCACCAGAGGGGGAGGGGTTTATTCCCTGCAATGTACAGAGATCACCCAGAAGGGGGATTCCAGAATAATCTTCCTCCAAAAACTATAAATATATGAGACCCCCCCCCCCCCCACCCGTCTGTGTCCCTCGGAAAGCCGAGACCCTGGAGAAGAAAATTGTGCAACACAAACCCTGAATTGTAGGGAAAATCCCCCATATTATAGGAAGTTGTTGGTAAAATATAAAAGACGAGTTCATGGATACCAAACGTGTCCGACCTTCACCCCGACCTTCACCCCGACCTTCACCCCGCCCTTCACCCCGCCCTTCACCCCGACCTTCACCCCGCCCTTCACCCCGACCTTCACCCCGACCTTCACCCTGCCCTTCACCCCGACCTTCACCCTGCCCTTCACCCCGACCTTCACCCCGACCTTCACCCCGACCTTCACCCCGACCTTCACCCTGACCTTCACCCCGACCTTCACCCCGACCTTCACCCCGCCCTTCACCCCGACCTTCACCCGGCCCTTCACCCCGACCTTCACCCCGACCTTCACCCTGCCCCCCCCCCCCCCCAAAACCACCAGAATTCTCACTAAATCCCTTCCAGGTTATTATCACCATAAATGGCGGCCGGAATTATCGCTCTCACCGCGATCTCCATGGCGATTCCTCACATGTGCCGCCATTTATGCCTAAATACGCTGCGCCTGCACTGCGGTGTGAACACGGGCGCGCTTATTACAGTTTATTAATTTTGTTGCACTTTATTTTTTTTATCTAACTTTTTTGCTATCAAAAGCGGGATAACAAGCCCCCCTATGTGATGAGACTGAGCCGCGGACCCGGAAGTGACGTCATACCCGACGCTCCCGATCCCCGCCTGATACCGCGGTCCTAGACCCCCAAGTGTGTGACTGTGGGGGAGGGGACATTAGAGTGTAAGCTCCTCTGTACAGAGACTGATGTGACTGTGGGGGAGGGGACATTAGAGTGTAAGCTCCTCTGTACAGAGACTGATGTGACTGTGGGGGAGGGGACATTAGAGTGTAAGCTCCTCTGTACAGAGACTGATGTGACTGTGGGGGGGGAGGGGACATTAGAGTGTAAGCTCCTCTGTACAGAGACTGATGTGACTGTGGGGGAGGGGACATTAGAGTGTAAGCTCCTCTGTACAGAGACTGATGTGACTGTGGGGGAGGGGGACATTAGAGTGTAAGCTCCTCTGTACAGAGACTGATGTGACTGTGGGGGGGGAGGGGACATTAGAGTGTAAGCTCCTCTGTACAGAGACTGATGTGACTGTGGGGGAGGGGGGGACATTAGAGTGTAAGCTCCTCTGTACAGAGACTGATGTGACTGTGGGGGGGGGGGGCATTAGAGTGTAAGCTCCTCTGTACAGAGACTGATGTGACTGTGGGGGGGAGGGGACATTGGAGTGTAAGCTCCTCTGTACAGAGACTGATGTGACTGTGGGGGAGGGGACATTAGAGTGTAAGCTCCTCTGTACAGAGACTGATGTGACTGTGGGGGGGGGGACATAAGAGTGTAAGCTCCTCTGTACAGAGACTGATGTGACTGTGGGGGGAGGGGACATTAGAGTGTAAGCTCCTCTGTACAGAGACTGATGTGACTGTGGGGGGAGGGGACATTAGAGTGTAAGCTCCTCTGTACAGAGACTGATGTGACTGTGGGGGGAGGGGACATTAGAGTGTAAGCTCCTCTGTACAGAGACTGATGTGACTGTGGGGGAGGGGGCATTAGAGTGTAAGCTCCTCTGTACAGAGACTGATGGGACTGTGGGGGGAGGGGACATTAGAGTGTAAGCTCCTCTGTACAGAGACTGATGTGACTGTGGGGGAGGGGACATTGGAGTGTAAGCTCCTCTGTACAGAGACTGATGTGACTGTGGGGGAGGGGACATTAGAGTGTAAGCTCCTCTGTACAGAGACTGATGTGACTGTGGGGGGGGGGACATTAGAGTGTAAGCTCCTCTGTACAGAGACTGATGTGACTGTGGGGGGAGGGACATTAGAGTGTAAGCTCCTCTGTACAGAGACTGATGTGACTGTGGGGGGAGGGGACATTAGAGTGTAAGCTCCTCTGTACAGAGACTGATGTGACTGTGGGGGAGGGGACATTGGAGTGTAAGCTCCTCTGTACAGAGACTGATGTGACTGTGGGGGAGGGGACATTAGAGTGTAAGCTCCTCTGTACAGAGACTGATGTGACTGTGGGGGAGGGGACATTAGAGTGTAAGCTCCTCTGTACAGAGACTGATGTGACTGTGGGGGGGAGGGGACATTAGAGTGTAAGCTCCTCTGTACAGAGACTGATGTGACTGTGGGGGAGGGGACATTGGAGTGTAAGCTCCTCTGTACAGAGACTGATGTGACTGTGGGGGAGGGGACATTAGAGTGTAAGCTCCACTGTACAGAGACTGATGTGACTGTGGGGGGAGGGGACATTAGAGTGTAAGCTCCTCTGGTACAGAGACTGATGTGACTGTGGGGGGAGGGGACATTAGAGTGTAAGCTCCTCTGTACAGAGACTGATGTGACTGTGGGGGAGGGGATATTAGAGTGTAAGCTCCTCTGTACAGAGACTGATGTGACTGTGGGGGGAGGGGACATTAGAGTGTAAGCTCCTCTGTACAGAGACTGATGTGACTGTGGGGGAGGGGACATTGGAGTGTAAGCTCCTCTGTACAGAGACTGATGTGACTGTGGGGGAGGGGATATTAGAGTGTAAGCTCCTCTGTACAGAGACTGATGTGACTGTGGGGGGGGGACATTAGAGTGTAAGCTCCTCTGTACAGAGACTGATGTGACTGTGGGGGGAGGGACATTAGAGTGTAAGCTCCTCTGTACAGAGACTGATGTGACTGTGGGGGGAGGGGACATTAGAGTGTAAGCTCCTCTGTACAGAGACTGATGTGACTGTGGGGGAGGGGACATTGGAGTGTAAGCTCCTCTGTACAGAGACTGATGTGACTGTGGGGGAGGGGACATTAGAGTGTAAGCTCCTCTGTACAGAGACTGATGTGACTGTGGGGGGAGGGGACATTAGAGTGTAAGCTCCTCTGTACAGAGACTGATGTGACTGTGGGGGGGAGGGGACATTAGAGTGTAAGCTCCTCTGTACAGAGACTGATGTGACTGTGGGGGAGGGGACATTGGAGTGTAAGCTCCTCTGTACAGAGACTGATGTGACTGTGGGGGAGGGGACATTAGAGTGTAAGCTCCTCTGTACAGAGACTGATGTGACTGTGGGGGGAGGGGACATTAGAGTGTAAGCTCCTCTGGTACAGAGACTGATGTGACTGTGGGGGGAGGGGACATTAGAGTGTAAGCTCCTCTGTACAGAGACTGATGTGACTGTGGGGGAGGGGATATTAGAGTGTAAGCTCCTCTGTACAGAGACTGATGTGACTGTGGGGGGAGGGGACATTAGAGTGTAAGCTCCTCTGTACAGAGACTGATGTGACTGTGGGGGGAGGGGACATTAGAGTGTAAGCTCCTCTGTACAGAGACTGATGTGACTGTGGGGGGAGGGGATATTAGAGTGTAAGCTCCTCTGTACAGAGACTGATGTGACTGTGGGGGGGGGACATTAGAGTGTAAGCTCCTCTGTACAGAGACTGATGTGACTGTGGGGGGAGGGACATTAGAGTGTAAGCTCCTCTGTACAGAGACTGATGTGACTGTGGGGGGAGGGGGACATTAGAGTGTAAGCTCCTCTGTACAGAGACTGATGTGACTGTGGTGGGAGGGGACATTGGAGTGTAAGCTCCTCTGTACAGAGACTGATGTGACTGTGGGGGGAGGGGACATTAGAGTGTAAGCTCCTCTGTACAGAGACTGATGGGACTGTGGGGGGAGGGGACATTAGAGTGTAAGCTCCTCTGTACAGAGACTGATGTGACTGTGGGGGGAGGGGACATTAGAGTGTAAGCTCCTCTGTACAGAGACTGATGTGACTGTGGGGGGAGAGGGGACATTAGAGTGTAAGCTCCTCTGTACAGAGACTGATGTGACTGTGGGGGGAGGGGACATTAGAGTGTAAGCTCCTCTGTACAGAGACTGATGTGACTGTGGGGGGGAGGGGACATTAGAGTGTAAGCTCCTCTGTACAGAGACTGATGTGACTGGGGGGGGGAGGGGACATTAGAGTGTAAGCTCCTCTGGTACAGAGACTGATGTGACTGTGGGGGGAGGGGACATTAGAGTGTAAGCTCCTCTGTACAGAGACTGATGTGACTGTGGGGGAGGGGATATTAGAGTGTAAGCTCCTCTGTACAGAGACTGATGTGACTGTGGGGGGGAGGGGACATTAGAGTGTAAGCTCCTCTGTACAGAGACTGATGTGACTGTGGGGGGAGGGGACATTAGAGTGTAAGCTCCTCTGTACAGAGACTGATGTGACTGTGGGGGAGGGGATATTAGAGTGTAAGCTCCTCTGTACAGAGACTGATGTGACTGTGGGGGAGGGGATATTAGAGTGTAAGCTCCTCTGGTTGGCTCAGTGATCTCTGTACAGCACTGCGGTATATGTTGGTGCTGTAGATATAAAGTTCAGTGTCCTGTCACATGGGGGGTCGCTCGTCTCCCTGGTGGTTCTCGGTAGTGATGACATCCCGGGGGGGGGGGGGGGGGGGGGGGGGGGGGTCCATTTATCAGAAGAAGACGCGCAGATCTGACCACCCAGATCGCACATGTGGGGCGCGCTGTGTAAATACGCACACAATTATCCGTACAATTATACGGTATAAGGTACACAAATCCATCTGCGTCTCCGGACACATAAACACGCCGCACACACAATCTACAAACATATACAAACACACACCGGGCCGGCCTGGGTGGTCCCCGGACAACCCCCTCTGTGGCCCTTCCCGGCAGCTGGCAGAGATTAACCCCATCACTGCCGGGATACTGCAATGGGGGGGGGGGGACTCACACGGGTGACGTCCCATAATACATTGGGGGAGATTCACTAACACTGGAGAGTACAGAATACGGAGCCAATCAGCTTCCATTGAAGTAGCTGAAGAGAGAAGCTGATTGGCTCCCATGGAGAGCGAAAGCCGATTCTGGGGGCTCCAATGTTAGGAAATCTCCTCCGTAGAGATCCGGATATTATGGGCCACAAATGTTGTTTTCATACACCAGCGCCTGTGACACGCATACTGGGTGTATATATATATATATATATAGGAATGTGTCCGGGGGGCTTTACATTTTATTGTATATTTTTGTGATCTCCTGTCACATGACCCCCGATGGTTATATTTGGGCGCACCGTTATCTCACCTGTAGCTCCGTCTCGGGGAAAGTGACCCAAAGGAAAGGTTGAGAGACGGAATCCTCTTTCAGGTTATTTATCCAGTCTCCTGATGAAGGGTAGAGGGGGAGGGGGAGTTCAGATTGTGGGGTGAAGATATCAGGTGAATCCAGAGAAATTAACTGTTTCACAACTGGATTCAATTACCCCCCAGATAGGTCTCTCTAGGCCCGGCAGCCGGTAGGATGTCCGGTAAAGTCTCTACCACAGACTTGTAGTTACACTTTAATGTCACTGAAGTATTAGATGAACCTTAGAGAACTGACATCCGGTACCGGGTTCTCTCAGCCGATCCGGCGATACCGTATGATCCGGGTCGCGTCCTTCAACTAAGCCTCCAGGCTCCTCCAGAGACGCCAGCCTTGTGCACGGCCTTCTCCTGAAGGGTCCCCCCCCCCGGGGTTCTTCAGTTGTTGGGCCTCTCCCTTCAGATGAGACGGCACCGGACCTTCCTTGGATCGGTAGGTTCCAAAAGTCACTCGGACCTACCCCTGCAGTCACATTGCCTCGGGCCAGCCAGCCCCAAGACACCGGACGCATGGTTCACACCCCAGGTCTGGAGGGCCATCGGGCTGGGTCAGGAGGACCACCAGAACCACGCGGGCAGGTAACATGGTGTCTGTACTTTAAATACCACCCCCCAGAATTCACAGCAAGAGAACACTCCCACTGGGCTGGTTCCGAGAGGTAAGTGGCATTCAATGCATCCAGCTAGACTGCTTTCTACTCTTGCCGGCGGTGACAGCGACACCTACAGTCACGGAGAACCCAGTGCAACCCAACTGTGGCTTCAGGCAACTTAATTTTCAAAAACAATAGCGCCTACTCATTAGGAGCCAAAACTACACTATATCACACGGGACGGGATCTCCTGTCGCATATCACACATATATATCACACGGGACGGGATCTCCTGTCACATATCACACGGGACGGGATCTCCTGTCACATATCACATGGGACGGGATCTCCTGTCACATATCACACGGGACGGGATCTCCTGTCACATATCACACGGGACGGGGTCTCCTGTCACATATCACACGGGACGGGATCTCCTGTCACATATCATACGGGACGGGATCTCCTGTCACATATCACACGGGACGGGATCTCCTGTCACATATCACACGGGACGGGATCTCCTGTCACATATCATACGGGACAGGATCTCCTGTCACATATCACACAGGACGGGATCTCCTGTCACATATCACACGGGACGGGATCTCCTGTCACATATCATACGGGACGGGATCTCCTGTCACATATCACACGGGACGGGATCTCCTGTCACATATCACACGGGACGGGATCTCCTGTCACATATCACACGGGACGGGATCTCCTGTCACATATCACACGGGACGGGATCTCCTGTCACATATCACACGGGACGGGATCTCCTGTCATATATCACACATATATATCACACAGGACGGGATCTCCTGTCACATATCACACGGGACGGGATCTCCTGTCACATATCACATGGGACGGGATCTCCTGTCACATATCACACATATATATCACACGGGACGGGATCTCCTGTCACATATCACATGGGACGGGATCTCCTGTCACATATCACACATATATATCACACGGGACGGGATCTCCTGTCACATATCACACGGGACGGGATCTCCTGTCACATATCACATGGGACGAGATCTTCTGTCACATATCACACGGGACGGGATCTCCTGTCACATATCACATGTGACGGGATCTCCTGTCATATATCACACATATATATCACACGGGACGGGATCTCCTGTCACATATCACACAGGACGGGATCTCCTGTCACATATCACACGGGACGGGATCTCCTGTCACATATCACATGGGACGGGATCTCCTGTCACATATCACACGGGATCTCCTGTCACATATCACACATATATATCACACGGGACGGGATCTCCTGTCACATATCACACGGGACGGGATCTCCTGTCACATATCACACGGGACGGGATCTCCTGTCACATATCACACGGGACGGGATCTCCTGTCACATATCACACGGGACGGGATCTCCTGTCACATATCACACGGGACGGGATCTCCTGTCGCATATCACACCGGACGGGATCTCCTGTCTCATATCACACGGGATGGGATCTCCTGTCACATATCACACGGGATGGGATCTCCTGTCACATATCACACGGGATGGGATCTCCTGTCACATATCACACCGGACGGGATCTCCTGTCGCATATCACACGGGACGGGATCTCCTGTTGCATATCACACGGGATGGGATCTCCTGTCACATATCACACGGGACGGGATCTCCTGTCACATATCACACGGGACGGGATCTCCTGTCACATATCACACAGGACGGGATCTCCTGTCACATATCACATGGGACGGGATCTCCTGTCATATATCACACATATATATCACACGGGACGGGATCTCCTGTCACATATCACACGGGACGGGATCTCCTGTCACATATCACACATATATATCACATGGGACGGGATCTCCTGTCACATATCACACGGGACGGGATCTCCTGTCACATATCACACATATATATCACACGGGACGGGATCTCCTGTCACATATCACACGGGACGGGATCTCCTGTCACATATCACACATATATATCACATGGGACGGGATCTCCTGTCACATATCACACGGGACGGGATCTCCTGTCACATATCACACATATATATCACACGGGACGGGATCTCCTGTCACATATCACACGGGACGGGATCTCCTGTCACATATAACACGGGACGGGATCTCCTGTCACATATCACACGGGATGGGATCTCCTGTCACATATAACACGGGACGGGATCTCCTGTCATATATCACACATATATATCACACGGGACGGGATCTCCTGTCACATATCACACGGGACGGGATCTCCTGTCACATATCACACATATATATCACATGGGACGGGATCTCCTGTCACATATCACCCGGGACGGGATCTCCTGTCACATATCACACATATATATCACACGGGACGGGATCTCCTGTCACATATCACACATATATATCACATGGGACGGGATCTCCTGTCACATATCACACGGGACGGGATCTCCTGTCACATATCACACATATATCACATGGGACGGGATCTCCTGTCACATATCACACGGGACAGGATCTCCTGTCACATATAACACGGGACGGGATCTCCTGTCACATATCACACGGGACGGGATCTCCTGTCACATATCACACGGGACGGGATCTCCTGTCACATATCACACGGGACGGGATCTCCTGTCACATATCACACATATATATCACATGGGACGGGATCTCCTGTCACATATCACATGGGACGGGATCTCCTGTCACATATCACACATATATATTACACGGGACGGGATCTCCTGTCACATATCACACGGGACGGGATCTCCTGTCACATATCACACGGGACGGGATCTCCTGTCACATATCACACATATATATCACACGGGACGGGATCTCCTGTCACATATCACACGGGATGGGATCTCCTGTCACATATCACACATATATATCACATGGGACGGGATCTCCTGTCACATATCACATGGGACGGGATCTCCTGTCACATACCACACATATATATTACACGGGACGGGATCTCCTCTCACATATCACATATATATATCACACGGGACGGGATCTCCTGTCACATATCACACAGGACAGGATCTCCTGTCACATATCACACGGGACGGGATCTCCTGTCACATATCACACGGGACGGGATCTCCTGTCACATATCACACGGGACGGGATCTCCTGTCGCATATCACACCGGACGGGATCTCCTGTCGCATATCACACGGGATGGGATCTCCTGTCACATATCACACGGGATGGGATCTCCTGTCACATATCACACGGGATGGGATCTCCTGTCACATATCACACCGGACGGGATCTCCTGTCGCATATCACACGGGACGGGATCTCCTGTTGCATATCACACGGGATGGGATCTCCTGTCACATATCACACGGGACGGGATCTCCTGTCACATATCACACGGGACGGGATCTCCTGTCACATATCACATGGGACGGGATCTCCTGTCATATATCACACATATATATCACACGGGACGGGATCTCCTGTCACATATCTCACGGGACGGGATCTCCTGTCACATATCACACATATATATCACATGGGACGGGATCTCCTGTCACATATCACACGGGACGGGATCTCCTGTCACATATCACACATATATATCACACGGGACGGGATCTCCTGTCACATATCACACGGGACGGGATCTCCTGTCACATATCACACATATATATCACATGGGACGGGATCTCCTGTCACATATCACACGGGACGGGATCTCCTGTCACATATCACACATATATATCACACGGGACGGGATCTCCTGTCACATATCACACGGGACGGGATCTCCTGTCACATATAACACGGGACGGGATCTCCTGTCACATATCACACATATATATCACATGGGACGGGATCTCCTGTCACATATCACACGGGACGGGATCTCCTGTCACATATAACACGGGACGGGATCTCCTGTCACATATCACACATATATATCACATGGGACGGGATCTCCTGTCACATATCACACATATATATCACATGGGACGGGATCTCCTGTCACATATCACACGGGATGGGATCTCCTGTCACATATCACACATATATATCACATGGGACGGGATCTCCTGTCACATATCACATGGGACGGGATCTCCTGTCACATATCACACATATATATCACATGGGACGGGATCTCCTGTTACATATAACACGGGACGGGATCTCCTGTCACATATCACACATATATATCACACGGGACGGGATCTCCTGTCACATATCACACGGGACGGGATCTCCTGTCACATATAACACGGGACGGGATCTCCTGTCACATATCACACATATATATCACATGGGACGGGATCTCCTGTCACATATCACACGGGACGGGATCTCCTGTCACATATAACACGGGACGGGATCTCCTGTCACATATCACACATATATATCACACGGGACGGGATCTCCTGTCACATATCACACATATATATCACATGGGACGGGATCTCCTGTCACATATCACACGGGATGGGATCTCCTGTCACATATAACACGGGACGGGATCTCCTGTCACATATCACACGGGACGGGATCTCCTGTCACATATCACACGGGATGGGATCTCCTGTCACATATAACACGGGACGGGATCTCCTGTCATATATCACACGGGACGGGATCTCCTGTCACATATCACACGGGACGGGATCTCCTGTCACATATCACACATATATATCACATGGGACGGGATCTCCTGTCACATATCACACGGGACGGGATCTCCTGTCACATATCACACATATATATCACACGGGACGGGATCTCCTGTCACATATCACACATATATATCACATGGGACGGGATCTCCTGTCACATATCACACGGGACGGGATCTCCTGTCACATATCACACATATATCACATGGGACGGGATCTCCTGTCACATATCACACGGGACAGGATCTCCTGTCACATATAACACGGTACGGGATCTCCTGTCACATATCACACGGGACGGGATCTCCTGTCACATATCACACGGGACGGGATCTCCTGTCACATATCACACGGGACGGGATCTCCTGTCACATATCACACATATATATCACATGGGACGGGATCTCCTGTCACATATCACATGGGACGGGATCTCCTGTCACATATCACACATATATATTACACGGGACGGGATCTCCTGTCACATATCACACGGGACGGGATCTCCTGTCACATATCACACGGGACGGGATCTCCTGTCACATATCACACATATATATCACACGGGACGGGATCTCCTGTCACATATCACACGGGACGGGATCTCCTGTCACATATCACACATATATATCACATGGGACGGGATCTCCTGTCACATATCACATGGGACGGGATCTCCTGTCACATATCACACATATATATTACACGGGACGGGATCTCCTCTCACATATCACATATATATATCACACGGGACGGGATCTCCTGTCACATATCACACAGGACGGGATCTCCTGTCACATATCACACGGGACGGGATCTCCTGTCACATATCACACGGGACGGGATCTCCTGTCACATATCACACATATATATCACACGGGACAGGATCTCCTGTCACATATCACACGGGACGGGATCTCCTGTCACATATCACACGGGATGGGATCTCCTGTCACATATCACACGGGACGGGATCTCCTGTCACATATCACACGGGACGGGATCTCCTGTCATATATCACACATATATATCACACGGGACGGGATCTCCTGTCACATATCACACGGGACGGGATCTCCTGTCACATATCACACGGGACGGGATCTCCTGTCACATATCACACATATATATCACACGGGACGGGATCTCCTGTCACATATCACATGGGACGGGATCTCCTGTCACATATCACACGGGACGGGATCTCCTGTCACATATCACACGGGACGGGATCTCCTGTCACATATCACACGGGACGGGATCTCCTGTCATATATCACACATATATATCACACGGGACGGGATCTCCTGTCACATATCACACGGGACGGGATCTCCTGTCACATATCACACGGGACGGGATCTCCTGTCACATATCACACATATATATCACACGGGACGGGATCTCCTGTCACATATCACATGGGACGGGATCTCCTGTCACATATCACACATATATATCACACGGGACGGGATCTCCTGTCACATATCACACGGGACGGGATCTCCTGTCACATATCACACGGGACGGGATCTCCGAACTAAGAATGGGGTAAAAGCAAATCTATCACATGAAGAATGGTGGGGTCTGTATATAGAATGGAGGGGTCTGTATATAGAATGGGGGGGTCTGTATATAGAATGGTGGGGTCTGTATATAGAATGGGGGGGTCTGTATATAGAATGGGGGGGTCTGTATATAGAATGGGGGGGTCTGTATATAGAATGGTGGGGTCTGTATATAGAATGGGGGGGTCTGTATATAGAATGGTGGGGTCTGTATATAGAATGGGGGGGTCTGTATATAGAATGGTGGGGTCTGTATATAGGTTCTTGGAGGCGAAGGAGGTCCTTATACAGAATGGGGGATCATAGATATAGCATGGGGGTGGGGAATAACGATCGTCTCCCCTGCAGATGGTGTACGTTTTGCCCACTTACATAGGAATGAAGGTCTATAATATTTAGTGGGTGGAGCCTGCTGGGCCCCTCCCACAGCTCAAGCCCTATCTACAGCCCAGTGTGATGTCACTGCTTTTTATTTACAGGGTGATATTCGGGTTTATAAAGACATTTTGTCCTCACAGAGTGCGACTTCTATCCTTTGTGATATTAGGAATATAATCCGTCATAAATGAAGATTTTTGTGTCTGGAACTCAACTTTAACCCTTTCTATATAAACTTCTCTGTATTGGATCCCCGGATCATAAAGGGGACCCCAAAAAACGAAATGTTTGTATCTGACTCCAACCCCTCCCCCTCCCTCTCCCCTCCCCCTCCCACAATTGTATTTTATTTCTGTTCTGTAGTGCAGAGCTATTTTCTTTGTCACCTGGACAAGAATAATACTAAAAATAATATATATAAAAAATACAAATAATACAATAATAATAATAATACAATTAGATTCCAATATGAAAAATACTAATACAAGAAATAATAATAAATAAATAAAAATGACATTAATAATATTGGTGATGATAATAATGAAAAAAAGAATAATACTGATAATAAATGCTACTAACAATAAAAATAATCATAATAGTGATAAGAATAATGATTAATAAATAAAGATAATTCTGTTACTAATAATGCTGGAAATAATAATACAAATGATAATAATATAAATCATAGAAATAACTACAATGATACAAATAATATTAATTACAATGATATTTCAATATGAAGAATACAAGAAATAATAAATAGGAACGGAGCGATACGAATCCTATATAATAATAATAATAATAACTAGAAAAAATACAATTTCTGGGGAAATTGTGTGACGTGTTCTTGCCTCCACCTACTGGAGTGGGCGGAGAAACTGGGTGGAGTGGCTTGAGTAACTAAACATTTATTTATTTTTTTCAAAAATAATTTTTTTTTTTTTAATGATTTTTTTTAAATGATTTTTTAGATTTTTATTCAATTTTTTCTAAAAATAAATTTTTCAAAATTATTTTTTTCAAAAAAAATTTTCACTTTTTTTTTTCAAATTTCGTAATTTTCATTTTTTTCTAAAATGATTGATTTTTTTTTATAAAATTTTTTTTTTTCAAAAAATAATCTTTTTTTTTTTTCAAAAAAAAATTTTTTTTTTCAAAAATAATTTTTTTTTTTCAAAAATAATTTTTTTTTTAAAAAATAATTTTTTTTTCAAAAATAATTTTTTTTTAATTATTATTATTTTTTTTTTAAATGATTTTTTTTCTAAAAATGTTTTTTTTTTTCAAATTTTCCTAATTTTCATTTTTTTTCTAAAATTATTTTATTTTTATTTTATTTATTATTATTATTTTTTTTTAATTATTTTTTTTTTCAAATTTCATAATTCCCCTCAGAGCTGTGTGGGACTAACTATAATCCCCCTCAGAGCTGTGTGGGACTACCTATAATCGCCCTCAGAGCTGTGTGGGACTACCTATAATCGCCCTCAGAGCTGTGTGGGACTACCTATAATCCACCTCAGATGTGTGGGACTACCTATAATCCCCTCAGAGCTGTGTGGGACTACCTACAATCCCCCTCAGAGCTGTGTGGGACTACCTATAATCCCAGTCAGAGCTGTGTGGGACTACCTATAATCCCCCTCAGAGCTGTGTGGGACTACCTATAATTCCCCTCAGAGCTGTGTGGGACTACCTATAATCCCCCTCAGAGCTGTGTGGGACTACCTATAATTCCCCTCAGAGCTGTGTGGGACTACCTATAATTCCCCTCAGCTGTGTGGGACTACCTATAATTCCCCTCAGCTGTGTGGGACTACCTATAATTCCCTCAGAGCTGTGTGGGACTACCTACAATCCCCTCAGAGCTGTGTGGGACTACCTATAATTCCCCTCAGCTGTGTGGGACTACCTATAATCCCCCTCAGAGCTGTGTGGGACTACCTATAATTCCCCTCAGCTGTGTGGGACTACCTATAATTCCCCTCAGCTGTGTGGGACTACCTATAATTCCCCTCAGCTGTGTGGGACTACCTATAATCCCCCTCAGAGCTGTGTGGGACTACCTATAATTCCCCTCAGCTGTGTGGGACTACCTATAATTCCCCTCAGCTGTGTGGGACTACCTATAATCCCCCTCAGAGCTGTGTGGGACTACCTACAATCCCCCTCAGAGCTGTGTTGGACTACCTATAATTCCCCTCAGAGCTGTGTGGGACTACCTATAATTCCCCTCAGAGCTGTGTGGGACTACCTATAATTCCCCTCTGAGCTTTTGTCACCTCCCACTCTAGTTTTGATCATTTCTCCATTCATTCCTATGGGACAAATTTCGCCACAAAAATGACGATATTTCGTAAACCATTCGGCGAAACGACGAAGACTACCTATAATTGCCCTCAGAGCTATGTGGGAGGAGCTATAATTCCCCTCAGAGCTTTTGTCACCTCCCACTAGTTTTGAACATTTCTCCATTCATTCCTATGGGACAAATTTCACCGCAAAAATGATGATATTTCGTGAACCATTCGGAAAAACGTTCCACAAAGTAATAGCACACCATTCGGGAACAATCCGCACGTTTTGGTATATATTCGGTATATGTAGCATAAAAACTGTGGGAGGAGTTAGCGTGCAAAATTTGGCTATAATAAGAATAATAATAATAACTAGAAAAGATACAATTTCTGGGGAAATTGTGTGACGTGTTCTTGCCTCCACCTACTGGAGTGGGCGGAGTAACTGGGTGGAGTGGCTTGAGTAACTAAACTTTTATTTATTTTTTTCAAAAATGATTTATTTTTTTTAATGATTTTTTTTAAATGTTTTTTTTAATTTTTATTTAATTATTTCTAAAAAAAATTGTTTTCAAAAATAATTTTTTTTTTTTTCAAAAATAATTTTTTTTTCCAAAAAGATATTTTTTTTCAAATTTCCTAATTTTCATTTTTTTTTTCTAAAATGATTGATTTTTTTTTTATAAAAAAAACATTTTTTTAATTATTTTTCTAAAATTATTATTATTTTTTTTTTTTATAAATTTTCAAAATGTTTTTTTTTTAATGATTTTTTTTAATTATTATTTTTTTTTTTAAATGATATTTTTTTCCTAAAATAATATTTTTTTCAAAATTTTTTTTTTTTTTAAATTTCCTAATTTTCATTTTTTTTTTCTAAAATTATTTTTTTTTTATTTATTTTTTTTTAATTTTTTCTTTTCAAATTTCATAATTCCCCTCAGAGCTGTGTGGGACTAGTTATAATTCCCCTCAGAGTTGTGTAGGACTACCTATAATCCCCTCAGAGCTGTGTTGGACTACCTATAATTCCCCTCAGAGCTGTGTGGGACTACCTATAATTCTCCTCAGAGCTGTGTGGGACTACCTATAACCCCCTCAGAGCTGTGTGGGACTACCTATAATCCCCCCCAGCTGTGTGGGACTACCTATAATTCCCTCAGAGCTGTGTTGGAGGAGCTATAATTCCCCTCAGAGATGTGTGGGACTACCTATAATTCCCCTCAGAGCTGTGTGGGACTACCTATAATTCCCCTCAGAGCTGTGTGGGACTACCTATAATCCCCCTCAGAGATGTGTGGGACTACCTATAATCTCCCTCAGAGATGTGTGGGACTACCTATAATCTCCCTCAGAGATGTGTGGGACTACCTATAATTCCCTCAGAGCTGTGTGGGACTACCTATAATCCCCCTCAGCTGTGTGGGACTACCTATAATTCCCCTCAGAGATGTGTGGGACTACCTATAATCCCCCTCAGAGCTGTGTGGGACTACCTATAATCCCCCTCAGCTGTGTGTGACTACCTATAATTCCCCTCAGCTGTGAGGGACTACCTATAATTCCCCTCAGCTGTGTGGGACTACCTATAATCCCCCTCAGAGCTGTGTTGGACTACCTATAATTCCCCTCAGAGCTGTGTTGGACTACCTATAATTCCCCTCAGAGCTGTGTGGGACTACCTATAATTCCCCTCAGAGCTGTGTGGGACTACCTATAATCCCCCTCAGAGATGTGTGGGACTACCTATAATTCCCCTCAGAGCTGTGTGGGACTACCTATAATCCCCCTCAGAGCTGTGTTGGACTACCTATAATTCCCCTCAGAGCTGTGTTGGACTACCTATAATTCCCCTCAGAGCTGTGTGGGACTACCTATAATTCCCTCAGAGCTGTGTGGGACTACCTATAATCCCCCTCAGAGATGTGTGGGACTACCTATAATTCCCCTCAGAGCTGTGTGGGACTACCTATAATCCCCCTCAGAGCTGTGTGGGACTACCTATAACCCCCCTCAGAGATGTGTGGGACTACCTACAATCCCCCTCAGCTGTGTGGGACTACCTATAATCCCCTCAGAGCTGTGTGGGACTACCTATAATTCCCCTCAGAGCTGTGTGGGACTACCTATAATTCCCCTCAGAGCTGTGTGGGACTACCTATAATCCCCCTCAGCTGTGTGGGACTACCTATAATCCCCTCAGCTGTGTGGGACTACCTATAATTCCCCTCAGAGATGTGTGGGACTACCTATAATTCCCCTCAGAGCTGTGTGGGACTACCTATAATCCCCCTCAGCTGTGTGGGACTACCTATAATCCCCCTCAGAGCTGTGTGGGACTACCTATAATCCCCCTCAGCTGTGTGGGACTACCTATAATTCCCCTCAGCTGTGTGGGACTACCTATAATCCCCCTCAGAGATGTGTGGGACTACCTATAATTCCCCTCAGAGCTGTGTGGGACTACCTATAATCCCCCTCAGAGATGTGTGGGACTACCTATAATCCCCCTCAGAGCTGTGTGGGACTACCTATAATCCCCCTCAGCTGTGTGGGACTACCTATAATTCCCCTCAGCTGTGAGGGACTACCTATAATTCCCCTCAGCTGTGTGGGACTACCTACAATCCCCCTCAGAGCTGTGTGGGGACTACCTATAATCCCCCTCAGAGCTGTGTGGGACTACCTATAATCCCCCTCAGCTGTGTGGGACTACCTATAATTCCCCTCAGCTGTGTGGGACTACCTATAATTCCCTCAGCTGTGTGGGACTACCTATAATTCCCCTCAGAGCTGTGTGGGACTAGTTATAATTCCCCTCAGAGCTGTGTGGGACTACCTATAATCCCCCTCAGCTGTGTGGGACTACCTATAATCCCCCTCAGAGCTGTGTGGGACTACCTATAATCCCCTCAGCTGTGTGGGACTACCTATAATTCCCTCAGCTGTGTGGGACTACCTATAATCCCCCTCAGAGATGTGTGGGACTACCTATAATTCCCCTCAGAGCTGTGTGGGACTACCTATAATCCCCCTCAGAGATGTGTGGGACTACCTATAATCCCCCTCAGAGCTGTGTGGGACTACCTATAATCCCCTCAGCTGTGTGGGACTACCTATAATTCCCCTCAGCTGTGAGGGACTACCTATAATTCCCCTCAGCTGTGTGGGACTACCTATAATTCCCCTCAGAGATGTGTGGGACTACCTACAATCCCCCTCAGAGCTGTGTGGGACTACCTATAATCCCCCTCAGAGCTGTGTGGGACTACCTATAATCCCCTCAGCTGTGTGGGACTACCTATAATTCCCCTCAGCTGTGTGGGACTACCTATAATTCCCCTCAGCTGTGTGGGACTACCTATAATTCCCCTCAGAGCTGTGTGGGACTACCTATAATTCCCATCTGAGCTTTTGTCACCTCCCACTCTAGTTTTGATCATTTCTCCATTCATTCCTATGGGACAAATTTCGCCGCAAAAATGACGATATTTCGCGAACCATTTGGCGAAACGTTCCACAAAGTAATAGCACACCATTCGGGAACAATCCGCACGTTTTGGTATATATTCGGTATATGTAGCATAAAAACTGTGGGAGGAGTTAGGGTGGTAAATTTGGCTATAATAAGAATAATAATAATAATAATATATATGTGAGATAACAATAAGTGATCTTGCTATGCAAGAACACTTAATAATAATATATAGATTCTGTATAATGATTAATAAATAGAAATACTTCTGTTACTAATAATACAATTATTGGTTCTGGAAATAATAATTATATTCTGATATGAAGAATAATATTAGAAATAACTTTAAATAAAAATACCACAAATAATATTGATGATGATAAATAAAGATATTTGTAATACTAATAATACCGGAAATAATAATTATACAATAAAACAAAAAAATAATAATAATAATAATGATGACACACACTTGGCTCCGCCCCCTGTTGGCGATCACGTGGTGCGGTGAGCCGGGTAGTCACGTGGTTGGTGGGTGTGTCTTGCTCGGGATCCGTACCGGAAGTGGCGGGAGATCGGAGCGGTGATCGGTCTCTCACACACACGGACAGGTACAGCGAGGCTCCTCCCCCTCACACCGCCGTCCCGGGGGGGTCATTATCCGGTCTGTCACCATCGGCGCTCCGAGAACTACATCTCCCAGCATTCCCCGCGACCAGAGACCCCGCCCACCAGCGTGTCAGTGAGAGTGAGGAGGGGGGATGGGGAGATGATGGGGGTCACCAAATATACAGGAAACCATCCCCCCATTATCATCACCCCTCCCCCCCATTATCATCACCCCCCCCCATTATCATCACCCCCCCCCCATTATCATCACCCCCTCCCCCCCATTATCATCACCCCTCCCCCCCCCCCCCCCCATTATTATCACCCCCTCCCCCCCATTATCATCACCCCTTCCCCCCGACTTTCCCCTCAGAGTCGGAGCTCTGTCTCCATATTTGGGGGTCTCCTCCTCCCCTCCCCCTCTATGGGTCTCCCCTTCTTTATGTATGACCCCCCCCCCCCAATATCACCCGATATCTCCCCCATCCCCCCACTGACACCCGTATGGGGGAGGGGCTGGAAATATTACAGATAAATCCCCAGAAAGTTATTATTATTATTATTAGTGATTTCCCAACAAAAACTAATTGTTATCATTAAATAGTTCAAATTATACATCCCCTCCCCCCCCCCGGGGCTGAAACAACTAATCGATTACTATTTTCATAATCGATAAATCGGCCAATAACATAATGGGGGGAGGGGGGGGAGGGGCTTAAAAAAAAACTAAAATGATCCCTTTATAGTACAAAAAGAGGAAATAATCGCTCCTGGAAATATTATTCTCAGTTCTGCAGTAAAATAAATGCCCCCCCCCCCTCCCCCCCCCAGTGGTGTTTATCTTTATTTATTTGTACTATAAAAGGCCCCCCCCCCCCATTATGTTACTAAATATCTCAGGCCCGGTTCACATCGATGTGTTTTTTGGCGGTTTCCTATGGGAGGCGGTCACATCGCGCCTTTCTTCAGCCGCTGCTGTTTGGAAAGGGAGGAGGGGGGGAGGGGCGGGGACTTTTTTGGTTCAATAAACTTCAATGGAGAATCTGCAGAAAAGCTCGGAATAGATTTTTGCAGAATTTTGTGTTTTTTATTCTGCCCAACAACAAATTTGCCCAAAAAAATACAAAACCGCAAATTGCAACAAAATCAGCGACTTCTGTTTTTTGGTCGAATTTTGTATCATTTCCGGATCAGCTCTGAAAATTCTGAGATTCCGTCTTCTATAATTGGAAAGTTATATACTGTAGTTACATCGTTTATATCGGTCACACGATCTCCGCCGAGCTCGGTGAGGAAATGTCAATCATGAGTTGGCTTCTCCGCACCCCAGAGATCATGTGACTAAGTAACTCCGCCCACTTGTACCGTGCTGCTCCAGCTCCTCCTTTTTGTGTCTCATTGTGTCCCGCTCTCTTCTTCCCCCGCAGGATGGCACTGGAACTGCAGGCGGTGGTGATGGCTGTGGGCGGCGGCTCCCGGATGAGTGACCTCACTAGTAGTATCCCGAAGGCCCTCCTCCCGGTGGGGAACAAACCTCTCCTGTGGTACCCGCTGAGCATGCTGGAGCGGGCCGGATTCGAGGGTAAGTAATTAGGAGGACCAATCACTGATCTGGGAGCCCATGGACGCACCCGGCACCTGTAATACTATAGAGGGGGGGGAGCCCATGGACGCACCCGGCACCTGTAATACTATAGAGGGGAGCCCATGGACACACCCGGCACCTGTAATACTATAGAGGGGAGCCCATGGACGCACCCGGCACCTGTAATACTATAGAGGGGAGCCCATGGACGCACCCGGCACCTGTAATACTATAGGGGGGAGCCCATGGACACACCCGGCACCTGTAATACTATAGGGGGGAGCCCATGGACGCACCCGGCACCTGTAATACTATAGGGGGGGAGCCCATGGACACACCCGGAACCTGTAATACTATAGAGGGGGAGCCCATGGACACACCCGGCACCTGTAATACTATAGAGGGGAGCCCATGGACGCACCCGGCACCTGTAATACTATAGAGGGGGAGCCCATGGACACACCGGCACCTGTAATACTATAGAGGGGAGCCCATGGACACACCCGGCACCTGTAATACTATAGAGGGGAGCCCATGGACCCACCCGGCACCTGTAATACTATAGGGGGGAGCCCATGGACACACCCGGAACCTGTAATACTATAGAGGGGGAGCCCATGGACACACCCGGCACCTGTAATACTATAGAGGGAGCCCATGGACGCACCCGGCACCTGTAATACTATAGAGGGGAGCCCATGGACGCACCCGGCACCTGTAATACTATAGGGGGGAGCCCATGGACACACCCGGCACCTGTAATACTATAGAGGGGAGCCCATGGACGCACCTGTAATACTATAGAGGGGAGCCCATGGACACACCCGGCACCTGTAATACTATAGAGGGGAGCCCATGGACGCACCCGGCACCTGTAATACTATAGAGGGGGAGCCCATGGACGCACCCGGCACCTGTAATACTATAGAGGGGAGCCCATGGACGCACCCGGCACCTGTAATACTATAGAGGGAGCCCATGGACACACCCGGCACCTGTAATACTATAGGAGGGGAGCCCATGGACGCACCCGGAACCTGTAATACTATATGGGGGAGCCCATGGACACACCCGGCACCTGTAATACTATAGGAGGGGAGCCCATGGACACACCCGGCACCTGTAATACTATAGGGGGAGCCCATGGACGCACCCGGCACCTGTAATACTATAGAGGGGGAGCCCATGGACGCACCCGGCACCTGTAATACTATAGGGGGGAGCCCATGGACGCACCCGGCACCTGTAATACTATAGAGGGGGAGCCCATGGACGCACCCGGCACCTGTAATACTATAGAGGGGAGCCCATGGACACACCCGGCACCTGTAATACTATAGAGGGGGAGCCCATGGACACACCCGGCACCTGTAATACTATAGGGGGGAGCCCATGGACGCACCCGGAACCTGTAATACTATATGGGGGAGCCCATGGACACACCCGGCACCTGTAATACTATAGAGGGAGCCCATGGACACACCCGGCACCTGTAATACTATAGGGGGGAGCCCATGGACACACCCGGCACCTGTAATACTATAGGGGGGAGCCCATGGACACACCCGGCACCTGTAATACTATAGGGGGGAGCCCATGGACACACCCGGCACCTGTAATACTATAGAGGGGGGAGCCCATGGACACACCCGGAACCTGTAATACTATAGAGGGGAGCCCATGGACGCACCCGGCACCTGTAATATTATAGGGGGGAGCCCATGGACACACCCGGCACCTGTAATACTATAGGGGGGAGCCCATGGACACACCCGGCACCTGTAATACTATAGGGGGGGAGCCCATGGACACACCCGGCACCTGTAATATTATAGGGGGGAGCCCATGGACACACCCGGCACCTGTAATACTATAGGGGGGGAGCCCATGGACACACCCGGCACCTGTAATACTATAGAGGGGAGCCCATGGACACACCCGGCACCTGGAATACTATAGGAGGGGAGCCCATGGACGCACCCGGCACCTGGAATACTATAGGAGGGGAGCCCATGGACACACCCGGCACCTGTAATACTATAGGGGGGAGCCCATGGACACACCGGCACCTGTAATACTATAGGGGGGGAGCCCATGGACACACCCGGCACCTGTAATATTATAGGGGGGAGCCCATGGACACACCCGGCACCTGTAATACTATAGGGGGGGGCCCATGGACGCACCCGGCACCTGGAATACTATAGGAGGGGAGCCCATGGACGCACCCGGAACCTGTAATACTATAGGGGGGAGCCCATGGACACACCCGGAACCTGTAATACTATAGGGGGGAGCCCATGGACACACCCGGAACCTGTAATACTATAGGGGGGAGCCCATGGACACACCCGGCACCTGTAATACTATAGGGGGGAAGCCCATGGACACACCCGGCACCTGTAATACTATAGAGGGGAGCCCATGGACGCACCCGGCACCTGTAATACTATAGGGGGGGGCCCATGGACACACCCGGAACCTGTAATACTATAGGGGGGAAGCCCATGGACACACCCGGAACCTGTAATACTATAGGGGGGAGCCCATGGACACACCCGGCACCTGTAATACTATAGGGGGGAAGCCCATGGACACACCCGGAACCTGTAATACTATAGGGGGGAGCCCATGGACACACCCGGCACCTGTAATACTATAGGGGGAGGAGCCCATGGTCGCACCCGGAACCTGTAATGCAATACAGGACATCGCTGGGGATCAGATAATCAATTCCACCTCTATTACTAATAATAATATTAATATTAATATGAATAAATATACTGCTGATAATGATATACAGATCCTGTATAATAATATTATTCTACAATTATATTATTATGTCACTAATACTGTTATAATAGTAGAAATTATATTCTAATAGGAATAATACTTGGTGAGAAAAAAAAAAAATACTTCTAATAGTATTAATAATGACAAAAATTATATCACATTAGAAATCATAAGAGCACAAAAAACGTAACCGCTTCCCGACCGCCTCATGTAGATATACGTCAACAGAATGGCACGGGCAGGCAAAAGCACGTACGGGTACGTCCCCTTTAATTTGCCTGCCCGGGGGGCGCGCGCGACCCGGTCGGGAGCTCTGTGACCACGGCCGCGGGACCAGCAGACCCGATCGCCGCTGGTATCCCGCGATCGGGTTACGGAGCTGAAGAACGGGGAGAGTTCTGTGTAAACAAACCTCTCCCGGCGCTTCCTACACTGACTGTCAGTGATCGGCGGTTCCCGGTCATCGGGAACGCCGATCAATGACGTCAGACGTACAGCCACGCCCCCCTACTGTTAAAAAAACAGAACACCTCACACTGACTCTTCCCCGCCCCCTAGTGGTTAACCCCCTAACTACAACTGTCATTTACATAGGAATCAGTGCTATTTAAATAGCAGTGATTGCTGTATAAATGACAAATGTGTCAAAAATGTCCGATGTGTCCGCCAAAATGTCGCAGTCACAATAAAAATCGCTGATCGCCGCCATTACTAAAAAAAAAAAAAATATTAATAAAAATGCTATAAAACTATCCCCTATTTTGTAAACGCTATAACTTTTGCGCAAACTAATCAATAATCTCTAATTGCGATTTTTTTTACCAAAAATATGTAGAAGAATACGTATCGGCCTAAACTGAGGAAAAAAATGTTTTTTTATATATTTTTTGGGGATATTTATTATAGCAAAAAGTAAAAAATATTGCATTTTTTTCAAAATTGTCGCTCTATTTTTGTTTATAGCGCAAAAAATAAAAACCGCAGGGGCGATCAAATACCACCAAAAGAAAGCTCTATTTGTGGGAAAAAAAGGACGCCAATTTTGTTTTGGAGCCACGTCGCACGACCGCGCAATTGTCAGTTAAAGCGACGCAGTGCCAAATCGCAAAAAGGGGCCTGGTCCTTTGGCTGCCAATTGGTCCGGGGCTGAAGGGGTTAAACAATTACAATTATTATTGTTACCAATTCTACCTGTAATAATAATAATCGCTCGGCTCGGCTCGGGTCACATTTCTGCGGATCGGATGCGTTTTGAACCTTTTGTGCGATTGGTATGACATGTGATCCGGGTCGCGCGGGGCGGCTGCGGTTTTAAACAGTTCTGTGCGATTTTTGTTTTTGATTTGCAGTTGAAGTGATGAACAGATTCGCACTCTGCGCTGACCCCGCCCCCGCCGCCGCCGCATACCGGATGTGACCCGAGACTTAAACAAAATTATTATTGTTTATAAAAATTCTGGTATTACTAATAATATGAATTATATTCTAATATGAATAATTGGTGGGAATTAAAATAAATAAAAATACTTCTACAGGAAGTCCCCGAATTCCAGACGGAGACGACAGGAAGTGGGAGGAAATCTCCCCCCAGGAAGGGAATTTCAGAGAAAAGTCGTCTCCACTGAGTCACGAATCCTTCTTTCCACAACAACCCCCAATTGTCTCAGGGAGAGGAAGTGATGGGGGGGGGGGGGAACAGGAAAACAAAAACATTACAGGGGTGACAACCCTTCCCTGTGCTATGTCTGGCTGGAGCTTCACTTATAAAATCTCTCTGATCCGACTTAAAGCGGATCCCCCCCCAAAAATGGAACTTCAGGGACGGTGACCCCCCGACATGTCACATTGGGGGGGGGGGGCGGATACCCTCATCTTAGAGGCCCCCACTTCCCCCTGGGGCACTGCGGAGCCAGAAGGAAGTTTACCCCCCCTCCCTCCTTCCCTGCAATCTTCTGGGACACGTCTCCAGTCCAGATAATTGCTCGGCCAATCACAGCACAGCTCTTCTCCCCTTGTTGTTGTTATAACTTTGGATAGTTAAACATTTTTTTTTCTGCCAGTAAATCCCTCATACAGCCACTTCCTGTTTCCTGTCTGGTCATTGGCCTAGATCAGTGATGGGGATCCTTGGCAATGTTTTGGAACTACATTTCCCATGATGCTCCACTACATTACAGAGTGTCTGAGCATCATGGGAAATGTAGTTCCAAAACCTCTGGGGTGCCAAGGTTCTCCATCACTGGGCTAGGCTTATGACATCATACACAGCTCTCTTTCTCCTGAGAGTTTGCCTGAAAGGGAGTGGGGGTGAGTCATAAGAGGGCCAATGAGAGGGGCAGAGCTGGAGATTTGCCTCTCTGTAAATCCAGGAAGTGAACAGGCAGCAGCTTCAGCTGCCCACAATTAAAATGGCTGCAGCCAGACTCAGTGGGGGGAGATTTCTGCAGGATATTTGGCAAAGTATAGAATCCCAGTATATATATAAAACAATATGCAGAGTGGTTGGAGGGAAGCTTCAGAATGGAAAAAGATGTTTTTTATTACAAATGATGTCAGCAGACCGCAGAACAAACCTACAGACCGGATCTTGTTTGTACCCCGGGGACTTCCTGTACTAATAGTAATAATAAGAATGATGTCCCATTAGAAGCAATAATAATAAAAAACAAAACAAGTAAAATTGTTACTAATTATTGCCGTAGTGATAAAAACAATTCAATTCTATTGGAAATAATACCAATAAATAAAAATAATACTGGTGGTACTTCCACTGCTAACAGTAATAATAATAAAATAGTGACAATTCTAATAGGAATAATACAAATAAAAATTGCATAAAAAATACCTCTGCTACTAATAATGGTAATAATAATTTTAAAGCAATGATAATAAATACAAAAGCTTCAATTTAATAACAAAATTATAATGAAAAAAAACCACAATACTAATACTTCAAATATTATTATTATTATTATTTGTAGCATTGAAGCGGGTAATGATGGGTGACGATGGGTAACGATGGGTAATGTTGGGTAACGATGGGTAACGTTGGGTAACGATGGGTAATGTTGGGTAACGATGGGTAATGATGGGTAATGTTGGGTAATGTTGGGTAACGTTGGGTAACGATGGGTAATGTTGGGTAACGATGGGTAATGTTGGGTAATGATGGGTAATGATGGGTAATGTTGGGTAACGATGGGTAACGATGGGTAACGATGGGTAATGTTGGGTAACGATGGGTAACGATGGGTAACGATGGGTAACGATGGGTAACGATGGGTAATGTTGGGTAACGTTGGGTAACGTTGGGTAACGTTGGGTAACGATGGGTAACGATGGGTAATGTTGGGTAATGTTGGGTAACGATGGGTAACGATGGGTAACGATGGGTAACGATGGCAGTCTGGGGCACAGCGGCAGATTTGGGTGTCTTTGCACAGATGGCGGCGGTAGAGGTGTCACCCCCGATGTATTGTCACTTGTGATAGCAATAAAGTTTGGTGAAAACAGTAAGAAATTAAAACCTGTTGGGAGTCAGTCCCACCTACACACAGCTAGGAGGCGTGGCACACGCCGGAGGAATCATTTGGAGTGTTCTAAGTCTGTGATATTGACTCCGCCCCCTGTGTGTGTCCCGTTGAGTCTGTGATATTGACTCCGCCCCCTGTGTGTGTCCCGTTGAGTCTGTAATATTGACTCCGCCCCCTGTGTGTGTCCTGTTGAGTCTGTGATATTGACTCCGCCCCCTGTGTGTGTCCTGTTGAGTCTGTGATATTGACTCCGCCCCCTGCGTGTGTCCTGTTGAGTCTGTGATACTGACTCCTCCCCCTGCGTGTGTCCTGTTGAGTCTGTGATATTGACTCCGCCCCCTGTGTGTGTCCTGTTGAGTCTGTGATATTGACTCCGCCCCCTGTGTGTGTCCTGTTGAGTCTGTGATATTGACTCCGCCCCCTGTGTGTCCTGTTGAGTCTGTGATATTGACTCCGCCCCCTGTGTGTGTCCTGTTGAGTCTGTGATATTGACTCCGCCCCCTTGTTGAGTCTGTGATATTGACTCCGCCCCCTGTGTGTGTCCTGTTGAGTCTGTGATATTGACTCCGCCCCCTGCGTGTGTCCTGTTGAGTCTGTGATATTGACTCCGCCCCCTGCGTGTGTCCTGTTGAGTCTGTGATATTGACTCCACCCCCTGCGTGTGTCCTGTTGAGTCTGTGATATTGACTCCGCCCCCTGTGTGTGTCCTGTTGAGTCTGTGATATTGACTCCGCCCCCTGTGTGTGTCCTGTTGAGTCTGTGATATTGACTCCGCCCCCTGTGTGTGTCCCGTTGAGTCTGTGATATTGACTTCGCCCCCTGTGTGTGTCCCGTTGAGTCTGTGATATTGACTCCGCCCCCTGTGTGTGTCCTGTTGAGTCTGTGATATTGACTCCGCCCCCTGTGTGTGTCCTGTTGAGTCTGTGATATTGACTCCGCCCCCTGCGTGTGTCCTGTTGAGTCTGTGATATTGACTCCGCCCCCTGTGTGTGTCCCGTTGAGTCTGTGATATTGACTCCGCCCCCTGTGTGTGTCCTGTTGAGTCTGTGATATTGACTCCGCCCCCTGTGTGTGTCCTGTTGAGTCTGTGATATTGACTCTGCCCCCTGCGTGTGTCCTGTTGAGTCTGGGATATTGACTCCGCCCCCTGTCCTGTAGAGGTGATTGTGGTGACCACCCGGGAGGTTCAGAAGTTCGTCCCGGATATGAAGATGAAGGTGGAGGTGGTTTGTCTGCCGGAGGACAAGGCTCTAGAAATGGGGACGGCCGACTCCCTGCGTCACATCTACTCCAAGATCAAGGTGAGAGACGCCTCCTTCTGTCCTGGGGCCCTGCGGAACCAGCTGGTTTAGGGCCCAATCTCACCACATGCCAGTCATCTTCCTGGGTAGAGGAATGCAGGGAACGTTCGATCCATCTGATCAGTGATTAACCTAGGACCCGCCCACCCGAACAGTGATAAACCTAGGACCCGCCCACCCGATCAGTGATTAACCTAGGACCCGCCCACCTGATCAGTGATTAACCTAGGACCCGCCCACCTGATCAGTGATTAACCTAGGACCCGCCCACCTGATCAGTGATTAACCTAGGACCCGCCCACCCGAACAGTGATAAACCTAGGACCCGCCCACCTGATCAATGATTAACCTAGGACCCGCCCACCTGATCAATGATTAACCTAGGACCCGCCCACCTGATCAGTGATAAACCTAGGACCCGCCCACCCGATCAGTGATAAACCTAGGACCCGCCCACCCGATCAGTGATAAACCTAGGACCCGCCCACCCGATCAGTGATAAACCTAGGGCCCGCCCACCAGATCAGTGATTAACCTAGGACCCGCCCACCTGATCAGTGATTAACCTAGGACCCGCCCACCTGATCAGTGATTAACCTAGGACCCGCCCACCTGATCAGTGATAAACCTAGGACCCGCCCACCCGAACAGTGATAAACCTAGGACCCGCCCACCTGATCAATGATTAACCTAGGACCCGTCCACCTGATCAATGATAAACCTAGGACCCGCCCACCTGATCAGTGATTAACCTAGGACCCGCCCACCTGATCAGTGATTAACCTAGGACCCGCCCACCTGATCAGTGATTAACCTAGGACCCGCCCACCTGATCAGTGATAAACCTAGGACCCGCCCACCCGAACAGTGATAAACCTAGGACCCGCCCACCTGATCAATGATTAACCTAGGACCCGTCCACCTGATCAATGATAAACCTAGGACCCGCCCACCTGATCAGTGATTAACCTAGGACCCGCCCACCTGATCAGTGATTGTTACCTCCCCCTCTTGTTTCCATCAGACTGACGTCCTGGTTGTCAGCTGTGACCTGATAACGGAAGTGGCGCTTCATGAGGTGGTTGACTTGTTCCGCGCCCACAACGCCACACTGTCCATGCTGATGAGGAAGGCGGCCGAACCGAGCGAACACGTCCCCGGACAGAAGGGGAAGCAGAAGGCCGGTAAGTTGTGTCCGTCGGGCCGTGTCCGTACTGGGGGGGAGGGGTCAGTATTGTGCCAACAGCCTGGAGGAATGACGCCACCAATGGTGTCCTCCACAGTCTCTGATCATCTCCTGTATTATGTCTGCAGTCTCTGATCATCTCCTGTACTATGTCTGCAGTCTCTGATCATCTCCTGTACTATGTCTGCAGTCTCTGATCATCTCCTGTACTATGTCTGCAGTCTCTGATCATCTCCTGTACTATGTCTGCAGTCTCTGATCATCTCCTGTATTATGTCTGCAGTCTCTGATCGTCTCCTATACTATGTCTGCAGTCTCTGATCATCTCCTGTATTATGTCTGCAGTCTCTGATCATCTCCTGTATTATGTCTGCAGTCTCTGATCATCTCCTGTATTATGTCTGCAGTCTCTGATCATCTCCTGTACTATGTCTGCAGTCTCTGATCATCTCCTGTACTATGTCTGCAGTCTCTGATCATCTCCTGTATTATGTCTGCAGTCTCTGATCATCTCCTGTATTATGTCTGCAGTCTCTGATTATCTCCTGTATTATGTCTGCAGTCTCTGATCATCTCCTGTATTATGTCTGCAGTCTCTGATCATCTCCTGTATTATGTCTGCAGTCTCTGATCATCTCCTGTATTATGTCTGCAGTCTCTGATCATCTCCTGTACTATGTCTGCAGTCTCTGACCATCTCCTGTACTATGTCTGCAGTCTCTGATCATCTCCTGTATCATGTCTGCAGTCTCTGATCATCTCCTGTACTATGTCTGCAGTCTCTGATCATCTCCTGTACTATGTCTGCAGTCTCTGATCATCTCCTGTATTATGTCTGCAGTCTCTGATCATCTCCTGTACTATGTCTGCAGTCTCTGATCATCTCCTGTATCATGTCTGCAGTCTCTGATCATCTCCTGTACTATGTCTGCAGTCTCTGATCATCTCCTGTATTATGTCTGCAGTCTCTGATCATCTCCTGTATTATGTCTGCAGTCTCTGATCATCTCCTGTACTATGTCTGCAGTCTCTGATCATCTCCTGTACTATGTCTGCAGTCTCTGATCATCTCCTGTAGTATGTCTGCAGTCTCTGATCATCTCCTGTAGTATGTCTGCAGTCTCTGATCATCTCCTGTACTATGTCTGCAGTCTCTGATCATCTCCTGTACTATGTCTGCAGTCTCTGATCATCTCCTGTACTATGTCTGCAGTCTCTGATCATCTCCTGTACTATGTCTGCAGTCTCTGATCATCTCCTGTAGTATGTCTGCAGTCTCTGATCACCTCCTGTATCGGGTTTATTGCCCACAACTAGTATAAGTTAGAAATCTCGAAGTGTTAGTGAGTTTGATAGGTTTATATGAAGTCGGTTGGTTGGTTGGGGGGTCACTATGGTTGTCTCCAGTGTTTTGATGTTCCGTATTGTCTGTGATTTCTGTCAGTGGAAGAGCGGGACTTCATCGGGGTGGATGACAGCGACTCGCGTCTCTTGTTGTTGGCCAATGAGGAGGATCTGGACGACGGCCTGGACCTGAAGAAATGCATCTTCCAGAGGTTGGTGGGAGATATGGGCGGGGCTGGGGATGGGGGTGCTGGTATGATGTAATTTAAGGGGGAGGGGCATAGACGATCATAGAGGGGAGGGCTATAGACGAACAGAGAGGGGAGGGGCATAGACGATCAGAGAAGGGAGGGGCATAGACGATCAGAGAAGGGAGGGGCATAGACGATCAGAGAGGGGAGGGGCATAGACGATCAGAGAGGGGAGAGGCATACACAATCAGAGAGAGGAGGGGCATAGACGATCAGAGAGAGGAGGGGCATAGACGATCAGAGAGGGGAGGGGCATAGACGATCAGAGAGAGGAGGGACATAGACGATCAGAGAGGGGAGGGGCATAGACGATCAGAGAGGGGAGGGGCATAGACGATCAGAGAGGGGAGGGGCATAGACGATCAGAGAGGGGAGGGGCATAGACGATCAGAGAGGGGAGAGGCATACACAATCAGAGAGAGGAGGGGCATAGACGATCAGAGAGGGGAGGGGCATAGACGATCAGAGAGGGGAGGGGCATAGACGATCAGAGAGGGAAGGGGCATAGACGATCAGAGAGGGGAGGGGCATAGACGATCAGAGAGGGGAGGGGCATAGACGATCAGAGAGGGGAGGGGCATAGACGATCAGAGAGGGAAGGGGCATAGACGATCAGAGAGGGGAGGGGCATAGACGATCAGAGAGGGGAGGGGCATAGACGATCAGAGAGGGGAGGGGCATAGACGATCAGAGAGGGGAGGGGCATAGACGATCAGAGAGGGGAGGGGCATAGACGATCAGAGAAGGGAGGGGCATAGACAATCAGAGAGGGGAGGGGCATACATGATCAGAGGTGGAGGGGGGAGGGGTTCGTACAATTTCTATACAATGTGCTTTAGATTTACCAAAAATATATAATATGAAACAATTGTTCCAGTTTGTATCCAGTTAGGCCAACCATGGTGATCTATCGTCTCCCCACCCCCATATACCTACCCGAGCCCCATTTTGATCCAGCGATGTGCTTAAGAGCAGCAGCTCTCCCGGGTCTCTCCCCCTCCTCATTGGCTCCCACTGCTGTCAATCACAGCCAGTGAGCCAATGAGGAGAGTGTGGGGGGGCGGGGCTGAGGCACACTGTGTGTGAATGGACAGAGCTCATTTACAGGAGAGCAGCTCCTCGAGTGCCCCCATAGTAAGAGGCTTGTTTGTTGGGGGTACTCAGCAGGAGGGAGGAGCTAGGACCGCTGACGGTGGACCCAAACAGGATGGGGGGGGCGGCTCTGTGGGAAACACAGAACAGGTCAGTATAACATTACGAAAAAAAAATTCCACCTTTTTAGAATCACTTTAAGGCAGGAAATGTGTTGCTGGCAGGATCACCGGTGAAAATAAAGAGAAAAAAGCCTAAAAGAAAAAAGAAAACAAATGCAGCCACCACATCTAATTGTTGGTGAACTGCAATAAATCATTTGTATTCCTAAATTGTGTGTCAAAAAGAAAAAAACAAGTAAATGGATTTTACCGCAAATAGAATGGGAAAAAAAACAAACAATTATCACCACATCCTGCAGGGGGGGACATGCAGCCAGGGTCCAATCCCTCGTATCTCTCCCCTCCCCCACCCAGACCCCCCCCCCACCTCATCCGCTGGCCGGACTTCAGATTTAATATATTACCTTCGTTATGGTGAGGAGATATCCTTCAACAAAGAATTTATCAAGAAAATAATTATAATACATAATTATTATTACTTTGTGTTATTATATTACAAATAACATTGTTATTATGTATTCTAATTATTATGATTTATTTGTAGTAATATTAATTAGTATCATACATAGTAATTAGTAGTAGTGTATCATAATTATTATTTATACATAATAATATTTATTTTTATTTATGTATCGAGCCCTCTGATTCCTCCTGTATTGTAACTGTACTGTCCTCATGGTGTAAAGTGCTGCACAAACTGTTGGCGCCATATAAATCCTGTATAATAATATTATTATATAAATCCTGTATAATATTATTATATAAATCCTGTATAATAATATTATTATGTAAATCCTGTATAATAATACATTATTTATACATTATTATGAATAGAATTTTTTTTTTATATGTATAATAATAATAAAAAATATTGGACTGCATATGATCATATGTATTATTATTAGTAATGCATAATTATTATTATTGATGAATAATGTTTATTATTAATTATTCATACATAGTAGTATTTACGAATAATAATATTATACATAAATAATAATTAAAATAATGTATTGTTGTTATGTGTAACAATAATATTTTTTGTGTATAATAATAATAATTATTTTCATCATCAGACATAATTTCTACATAATAACAAAAATAATAATTATTCTTTTTTATGTATAATAATAATTAGATTGAATATGATCCTATGTATTATTAATATTTATACATGTTGTTATTAGTAGTAGTTGCAGTATTATTATTATTATTATACATAAATAATAGTAAAAAATGTTCCACTTATTAAAAATGATTTTAATAACATCGATATCAGCGTCACGTTTCAAATACTGGCGACTGGCGAGTTCTGAATGTTCTGAGCTTGGCGGACTATAAATTCACATAAATAATCGCAGTGTTGTAGTGGAGTGGATTATATCTGACCGAACATTTCTGGAATAATCGCACGGGGGAGGCGGGGAGGTTTACAATGAGATAAAACAAATCTGATATATATATATATATATATACACACAGAGGTATGACCCCCGGACGCACGGCTGGACGCACACGTAGCGGCGTACAAAGGTCCGGCGCGGTTGACTTGCGATCCCCTTATGATGGACAGAGGTCACAGGTCAATTACTTGAAAGGTCACAGGTCATCCTGCAGGTGTGACTTCCTCCCGCCATTCCGGTCTCCTCTCACATTACAGATGGCAGCACCCGACATTTACATCGATTCGGAAAGACACGACAGGCTCTGATTGGCTGGAGCGTTTCCTCCATTTCTAGACAGATGTCCTTCCTGGGTGGTGCGGGGGAGGGGAAGGACCCGGGAACAATGCAGATTGCAAAAGTTTTTTCCAAAAAAAAAAAAGAATTTTTCCCCAAATATTCCAATTCTCTATAAAACTTCCCGATTCACCGCAATCCAAACATTCTATATACAGAATATATTCTATAGGGGGACGGCAATAATACATCCACTCACCGGCCCCTTTATTAGGGCCTCCTTGCTAGTAGCCGGTTGGACCCCCTTTATTAGGTCCCCCTTGCTAGCAGCAGGTTGGACCCCCTTTATTAGGTCCCCCTTGCTAGTAGCGGGTTCGACCCCCTTTATTACGTCCCCCTTGCTGGTAGTGGGTTGGACCCCCTTTATTAGGTCCGCCTTGCTAGTAGCGGGTTGGACCCCCTTTATTAGGTCCCCCTTGCTAGTAGCGGGTTCGACCCCCTTTATTACGTCCCCCTTGCTGGTAGTGGGTTGGACCCCTTTTATTACGTCCCCCTTGCTAGTAGTGGGTTGGACCCCCTTTATTAGGTCCGCCTTGCTAGTAGCAGGTTGGACCCCGTTTATTAGGTCCTCCTTTCTAGTAGCGGGTTGGACCCCCTTTATTAGGTCCCCCTTGCTAGTAGCGGGTTGGACCCCCTTTTATTAGGGCCCCCTTGCTAGTAGCGGGTTGGACCCCCTTTTATTAGGTCCCCCTTTCTAGTAGCAGGTTGGACCCCCTTTATTAGGTCCCCCTTGCTAGTAGCGGGTTGGACCCTCTTTATTAGGTCCCCGTTGCTAGTAGCGGGTTGGACTCCCTTTTATTAGGGCCCCCTTGTTAGTAGCGGGTTGGACCCCCTTTATTAGGTCCCCCTTGCTAGTAGCGGGTTGGACCCCCTTTATTAGGTTCCCCTTGCTAGTAGCGGGTTGGACCCCCTTTATTAGGTTCCCCTTGCTAGTAGCGGGTTGGACCCCCTTTATTAGGTCCCCCTTGCTAGTAGCGGGTTGGACCCCCTTTATTAGGTCCCCCTTGCTAGTAGCGGGTTGGACCCCCTTTATTAGGCCCCCCTTGCTAGTAGCGGGTTGGACCCTCTTTATTAGGTCCCCGTTGCTAGTAGCGGGTTGGACTCCCTTTTATTAGGGCCCCCTTGTTAGTAGCGGGTTGGACCCCCTTTTATTAGGTCCCCCTTGCTAGTAGCGGGTTGGACCCCCTTTATTAGGTCCCCCTTGCTAGTAGCGGGTTGGACCCCCTTTATTAGGGCCCCCTTGTTAGTAGCGGGTTGGACCCCCTTTATTAGGTCCCTTTGCTAGTAGCGGGTTTGACCCCTTTATTAGGTCCCCCTTGCTAGTAGTGGGTTGGACCCCCTTTATTAGGTCCCTCTTGCTAGTAGCGGGTTGGACCCCCTTTAGTAGGTCCCCCTTGCTAGTAGCGGGTTGGACCCCCTTTAGTAGGTCCCCCTTGCTAGTAGCGGGTTGGACCCCCTTTAGTAGGTCCCCCTTGCTAGTAGCGGGTTGGACCCCCTTTAGTAGGTCCCCCTTGCTAGTAGCGGGTTGGACCCCCTTTAGTAGGTCCCCCTTGCTAGTAGCGGGTTGGACCCCCTTTATTAGGTCCCCCTTGCTAGTAGTGGGTTGGACCCCCTTTATTAGGTCCCTCTTGCTAGTAGCGGGTTGGACCCCCTTTAGTAGGTCCCCCTTGCTAGTAGCGGGTTGGACCCCTTTGGCCTTCATTCTTGGTGGTATAGATACAACAAGACATTTTCCTCCACACAACCGCCGCTCACTGGATATTTTCTCTTTTTTCCCTCCATTCTCTGTAATCCAGAGAGATGGTTGTGTGTGAAAATCCCAGAAATCCTCAGACCGGCCCGTCTGCCACCAACAACCATCCCACGTCCAGAGTCACCCAGATCCCCTTTCTTCCCCATTCTGATGCAGCAAGTTGTCTTCACCACATCTAGAGGCCTAAATGCATTGAGATGCTGCCATGTGATTGGCCGATTACCAATTTGTGTTACCAAGCAACTGAACAATCTAATAAAGTGTCCGGTGAGTGTGTAGAGACGTCCTACCGGCCGGCAGAGTCTGGAGAATCGCAGAACTTCTCTGTCTTGTTGGGAAATCCCGGGATGGTGTCGGAATTCTTCCACAAGTCTCCGGTGATCTCATCATGTATTTATAAATTCCGGGGAGATCACATTCCTCCGAGCCGATAACCCCCCCCCCCCCCCCCCCCCGGGATAACCTCCCCCCCCCCCCCCCCCCGGGATTAGTCATTGAATGTTAATTAGGTGTTAGGAAGATGAAAACTCCGATAAACGGAATTCAGAGGGAATTTGGAGGAAAGCGCGGAGAGGATCCAGTTTTTCCATAATCCCCGGAGATCGGGAGGAGGGAGCTGGACTTGGCAGGAGGTTCATTATGGCTGCTGTCCCATAATTCCCATAATTCCCTATGATTGCAGACCCACAGCGTAGAGATGGAGAAAGTCCGGGTCTCGAATGGCCCCCAATATGCCTGACCCAACTTTTCTCAATCACGGTGCTTGGTAGACCATCCAAAGGGCTGGACTAAGAACTCCAACCAATACAGATGGAAGTCCTGAGATCTCCAACCAATACAGATGGAAGTCCTGAGATCTCCAACCAATACAGATGGAAGTCCTGAGATCTCCAACCAATACAGATGGAAGTCCTGAGATCTCCAACCAATACAGATGGAAGTCCTGAGATCTCCAACCAATACAGATGGAAGTCCTGAGATCTCCAACCAATACAGATGGAAGTCCTGAGATCTCCAACCAATACAGATGGAAGTCCTGAGATCTCCAACCAATGCAGATGGAAGTCCTTAGATCTCCAACTAATACAGATGGAAGTCCTGAGATCTCCAACCAATACAGATGGAAGTCCTGAGATCTCCAACTAATACAGATGGAAGTCCTGAGATCTCCAACCAATGCAGATGGAAGTCCTGAGATCTCCAACCAATACAGATGGAAGTCCTTAGATCTCCAACCAATACAGATGGAAGTCCTGAGATCTCCAACTAATACAGATGGAAGTCCTGAGATCTCCAACCAATGCAGATGGAAGTCCTGAGATCTCCAACCAATACAGATGGAAGTCCTTAGATCTCCAACCAATACAGATGGAAGTCCTGAGATCTCCAACTAATACAGATGGAAGTCCTGAGATCTCCAACCAATACAGATGGAAGTCCTTAGATCTCCAACCAATACAGATGGAAGTCCTGAGATCTCCAACCAATACAGATGGAAGTCCTTAGATCTCCAACCAATACAGATGGAAGTCCTGAGATCTCCAACCAATACAGATGGAAGTCCTGAGATCTCCAACCAATACAGATGGAAGTCCTGAGATCTCCAACCAATACAGATGGAAGTCCTGAGATCTCCAACCAATACAGATGGAAGTCATTAGATCTCCAACCAATACAGATGGAAGTCCTGAGATCTCCAACCAATACAGATGGAAGTCCTGAGATCTCCAACCAATACAGATGGAAGTCCTGAGATCTCCAACCAATACAAGCAGAAGTCATTAGATCTCCAACCAATGCAGATGGAAGTCCTGAGATCTCCAACCAATACAGATGGAAGTCCTGAGATCTCCAACCAATACAGATGGAAGTCCTGAGATCTCCAACCAATACAGATGGAAGTCCTGAGATCTCCAACCAATACAGATGGCAGTCCTGAGATCTCCAACCAATACAGATGGAAGTCCTGAGATCTCCAACCAATACAGATGGAAGTCCTGAGATCTCCAACCAATACAGAGGGAAGTCCTGAGATCTCCAACCAATACAGATGGAAGTCCTGAGATCTCCAACCAATACAGATGGAAGTCCTGAGATCTCCAACCAATACAGATGGAAGTCCTTAGATCTCCAACCAATACAGATGGAAGTCCTTAGACCTCCAACCAATACAGATGGAAGTCCTTAGATCTCCAACCAATACAGATGGAAGTCCTTAGATCTCCAACCAATACAGATGGAAGTCCTGAGATCTCCAACCAATACAGATGGAAGTCCTGAGATCTCCAACCAATACAGATGGAAGTCCTTAGATCTCCAACCAATACAGATGGAAGTCCTGAGATCTCCAACCAATACAGATGGAAGTCCTGAGATCTCCAACCAATACAGATGGAAGTCCTGAGATCTCCAACCAATACAGATGGAAGTCCTGAGATCTCCAACCAATACAGATGGAAGTCCTTAGATCTCCAACCAATACAGATGGAAGTCCTGAGATCTCCAACCAATACAGATGGAAGTCCTGAGATCTCCAACCAATACAGATGGAAGTCCTGAGATCTCCAACCAATACAGATGGAAGTCCTGAGATCTCCAACCAATACAGATGGAAGTCCTGAGATCTCCAACCAATACAGATGGAAGTCCTGAGATCTCCAACCAATACAGATGGAAGTCCTGAGATCTCCAACCAATACAGATGGAAGTCCTGAGATCTCCAACCAATACAGATGGAAGTCCTGAGATCTCCAACCAATACAGATGGAAGTCATTAGATCTCCAACCAATACAGATGGAAGTCCTGAGATCTCCAACCAATACAGATGGAAGTCCTGAGATCTCCAACCAATGCAGATGGAAGTCATTAGATATCCAACCAATGCAGATGGAAGTCCTGAGATCTCCAACCAATACAGATGGAAGTCCTTAGATCTACAACCAATACAGATGGAAGTCATTAGATCTCCAACCAATGCAGATGGAAGTCATTAGATCTCCAACCAATACAAGCAGAAGTCATTAGATCTCCAACCAATGCAGATGGAAGTCCTGAGATCTCCAACCAATACAGATGGAAGTCCTGAGATCTCCAACCAATACAGATGGAAGTCCTGAGATCTCCAACCAATACAGATGGAAGTCCTGAGATCTCCAACCAATACAGATGGAAGTCCTGAGATCTCCAACCAATACAGATGGCAGTCCTGAGATCTCCAACCAATACAGATGGAAGTCCTGAGATCTCCAACCAATACAGATGGAAGTCCTGAGATCTCCAACCAATACAGATGGAAGTCCTGAGATCTCCAACCAATACAGATGGAAGTCCTTAGATCTCCAACCAATACAGATGGAAGTCCTTAGACCTCCAACCAATACAGATGGAAGTCCTTAGATCTCCAACCAATACAGATGGAAGTCCTTAGATCTCCAACCAATACAGATGGAAGTCCTGAGATCTCCAACCAATACAGATGGAAGTCCTGAGATCTCCAACCAATACAGATGGAAGTCCTGAGATCTCCAACCAATACAGATGGAAGTCCTGAGATCTCCAACCAATACAGATGGAAGTCCTTAGATCTCCAACCAATACAGATGGAAGTCCTTAGATCTCCAGTTGATCTCAAGATTTCCAGCCAATACATAAGAAGGTCCTTAGATCCCCAACTGATACAAACAAAGTCCTTAGATCTCCAACAGATACTAATAGAAGTCCTTAGTTTCCCAGCCAATACAAACAGAAGTCCTTAGCTCTGATAGGAATGGAAGTCCTAAACTCTCCAACCGATACCAGTAGAAGTTCTTAGATCTATATCTAATGCCAATAGAAGTCCTTGGATCTCCAATACAAATAGAAGTCCTTGGTTCAGCTGCACTCTATAAAATGGAGCCCTTCCCAAAATATAGAGGTCATCTGAATTGTGTAATCCAAGTATAATTGAGTCCTGTACAGGGGACACTGAGTGAGGAGGATTGTTTTGGCCCCTGAAACGCGTTGGCAGCCTTTTTGTTTTCTGTTAGGTTGTTTGTGGAATCAAATTCTTTAGAAACAAACAATTTAGTTGGGTGCTCCTTGTTGGCCCCATTATACATGATAGGCCATCCACAATTGATTGGGCCTCTGAAGGCAGTTAGCGGCCAGGGTCCAGTGGGCTCCTTACAATCATAAATGATTGCAGTACTGGGTTTGGTGAACTACCATTGGATGGCACCACCAGAGTGCCATTGAGGACCCCATCCTCAAGCAGTAGCACCAGGATTTGTGCCGTCAATCCTCATCTGACACCAATACTGGGAACACTTCAGCTGGCAGGGAGACAGGAGGGACGTGTCACTACCAACTCATGTAAGACTGCCTGAGGAAGGGGTCCTTAGTGGCCCCAAAACATTGCACCATGGCGGTCGGTCACAAATAAATGACCCCATCTGGTATTCTACATGGTGTGTTGGTGAGATTTCACCTTTTTTGGACCTCTTTGGTGGTGCCATCCATCAGTCGTTCACCAAAGCACTCACCATGGTAAAGGTTTATGGCTGTAAGGAGTGCATTGTATTTTATGGAGGCCATCCGACCCCCGTCACCAACTGCCCCCCCTTGAGGCCTGATCAGCATACTGAGCCAAAGGGCCCCACTCTGGCACTACGGAAAATGCTAACAAAAAATAGACACACATAAATACTTAGTTGTCTGGGGGGATCCTAAGTTGGTTTATGCTTCATAAATTATTTGATGCTGTCTCATCCTCAATCCATAATGAGCACCTCCCCCGTTTTGTTGCAGGTACCCCCGGATTCACATCAAGATGGGCATGGTGGACGCACACCTGTACTGCCTGCGCAAATATGTGGTGGACTTCCTCATGGCCAATGAGTACGTAATCTCCGCTGAACAATGTTTGCATCTATACTGGACATATAACGGAGCTTTTTATTTTTTTTATATATATTTTTGTTACATTATTTTATTAATAACGTAATTGTATCTGACATTTACAGTATTAAACAGATGAGCATTGCCTTCTTCAGGCTGCATTGGCATCTGAAGGCTTGTTTTCTGCATGTGATCATTATATCATAGATGACTTATGACCACCTGATCAGGAACCACTCTGGTGGCTCTCAGAGGGAAGGTGTATATTAATCTATCCCCAGCATGGCGCACGGTGCGGAGGAACATTAATATGCAGATTGCAGCCAGGAAGGGTTAAAGATTGCTGCAAACCAGTTGATGCTGGAACCCTTGAGACCACGTCTTCTATCTCTGAGATTTTTTTTTAGGTTCCTTCCCAATTCTGTACACTTGTCATGTCAGGGGGTTCCCACCATCCCTGTGCTGAGTTCCCGGGTCTGTACACCCGCTGTGCCCATTATGAGGGGTTCCCACCATCCCTGTGCTGAGTTCCCGGGTCTGTATACCCGCTGTGCCCATTATGAGGGGTTCCCACCATCCCTGTGCTGAGTTCCCGGGTCTGTACACCCGCTGTGCCCATTATGAGGGGTTCCCACCATCCCTGTGCTGAGTTCCCGGGTCTGTACACCCGCTGTGCCCAGTATGAGGGGTTCCCACCATCCCTGTGCCGAGTTCCCGGGTCTGTACACCCGCTGTGCCCATTATGAGGGGTTCCACCATCCCTGTGCTGAGTTCTCGGGTCTGTACACCCGCTGTGCCCATTATGAGGGGTTCCCACCATCCCTGTGCCGAGTTCCCGGGTCTGTACACCCGCTGTGCCCATTATGAGGGGTTCCCGCCATCCCTGTGCTGAGTTCCCGGGTCTGTACACCCGCTGTGCCCATTATGAGGGGCTCCCACCATCCCTGTGCTGAATTCCCAGGTCTGTACACCCGCTGTGCCCATTATGAGGGGTTCCTGCCATGTTTGCCGGGTTTATTATTTATATGGTGGAGAATGTAATAGGAGGGGGTCTGATCTCAGAGAGGGGGGGGGGGGATAGAAGGTGTCGGGGGGGATCTGGTCTCTAAGTATCGGTATAATGATGCCAGTTAGACGTCGTCTCTAATTGAAATATCTCTTTTTGTGTAACTGTGTTGAGTTTTTACCTCTTTTCTTTCTTCTGCAGCTCATTCTCCTCCATCCGGAGGGAGTTGGTTCCTCACCTGGTCAGGAAGCAATTCTCACATAAGAAGGTGGAACAGAATTTGGACAAAGAGAGCCGAGCGAAGGGTGAGGAACCGGTATAAATAAATGTGCACCGCCGTCATCCTTCCCTCATATCCGCTCCTAGATCCGACCATCCTTGTCTGGGGGCCTTTCCCTAATGTCACCCCACCGCTCCTCTATGTAAGGATGTGGTGGGCCAGCAAACACCTAAAGATAGATGTATATACAGTATATACAGTATCTCACAAAAGTCAGTACACCCCTAAGAGAAAATCTCCAAATTGGGCCCAAAGTGTCAATATTTTGTGTGGCCGCCATTATTTTCCAGCACTGCCTTAACCCTCTTGGACATGGAGGTCACCAGAGCTTCACAGGTTGTCACTGGAGTCCTCTTCCCCTCCCCCATGATGACATCACGGAGCTGGTGGATGTTGGAGACCTTGCGCTCCTCCACCTTCCATTTGAGTATGTCCCACAGATGACCAATAGGGTTTAGGTCTGGAGACATGCTTGGCCAGTCCATCACCTTTACCCTCAGCTTCTTTAGCAAGGCAGTGGTGGTCTTGGAGGTGTGTTTGGGGTGGTTATCATGTTGGAATACTGCCCTGCGGCCCAGTCTCTGAAGGGAGGGGATCATGCTCTGCTTCAGTATGTCACAGTACATGTTGGCATTCATGGTTCCCTCAATGATCTGTAGCCCCCCAGTGCCGGCAGCACTCATGCAGCCCCAGACCATGACACTCCCACCACCATGACACACCCACCACCATGACCCTCCCACCACCATGCCTGACTGTAGACAAGACACACTTGTCTTTGTCCTCCTCACCTGATGGGGGTCCTCTGATGTGATGGGGGGCTTCTCATATGAAGGGGGTCTTCTGACATGAATGGGGGGCTTCTGACATGAATGGGGGGCTTCTGACGTGATGGGGGGCTTCTGACATGCAGGGGGGCTTCTGACATGAAGGGGGGCTTCTGACATGAATGGGGGGGCTTCTGATGTGATGGGGGGCTTCTGACATGCAGGGGGGCTTCTGACATGAAGGGGGGCTTCTGACATGAAGGGGGGCTTCTGACATGAATGGGGGGCTTCTGATGTGATGGGGGGCTTCTGACATGAAGGGGGGCTTCTGATATGAATGGGGGTCTCTGATGTGAACAGTAGAGTTTCGGACATTTGTCTGGAGGGGGTGGGGCCTAGTACAGGGAGTGGCTATAACAAAGATGGTGGCCGTGCCATATAGAAATGGGTGTGAAGGGGAATGTTCTGACGGATTTCCGGTGCCACTCGTAGGTTCTGCTGCTAACCATTCCTGTGTTCTCTGCTCTGTTCCCCCTGACAGACATCTACAGCTTTATACCTTATGATGAGCTCTTCGAAACAGCGCTGAATAAATCGAGTTGGAACGACCACCGCGGAGACATGCGGGAACCTTACCACGGCAGCCGCCTGCGCTGCTACGTCCACGTGGCCCAGAACGAGCTGTGCTGCAGAGTGAACAGTCTGGGGATGTACATTGAGGCCAACAAGCAGGTGGGTTCCCGGTACAGGGTTGTCCTCTCGTCGGTGCCGGCCGTCTCGTGGTTACCTGTGAGGGAGGGACTTTTAAAGCGGAAATCTGGTCAGAAATAAAGGCACCTTTAAGGTAGACAAGCAGCCATGAGTAATTCTTCTGTAAAGGTCCCATTGCCGGGCTCACACACACACCCCGTTCTGCCTCTCACGCCCGTGATCGCTCGTGGCTGGCGGTCATCGCGACTGCCAGTCAAGAGCATCGGCACCCCCGCTGTGCAGCACGCGGGCGCCTGCTATCCCGCTTAAAGGGACCGATGTACAGCTACGCCGGTTCACGGGATCGTGCCGACCTGCCGCTGTATAATGACGGCGGCTGGTCGGCAAGTGGTTAAAGGGGTTGTAAAGGTTTTGTGCTTTTTATCACCTTAATGCAATACTATGCATGCAGTTTTGGTTACTGAAGCCCCCCCTGATTCCCGAGAAGAATAAATTCAATACCTTCACCATCCCCCCATCCTTTGTAACCAGATGTCCTTCCTCATTCTTTATGGGGCCAATATGGTCTGTCCTCCCTTTTTTACTCTTTACATACTTAAAGAATTTCTTTGGATTTTTTTTGTTATGTGTCTTTCATGTTCTATCTTAGCCATCCTTATTGCACCCTTACATTTCTTGTTGCATTCTTTGTAAAGTCTGAATGCTGATGATGATCCCTCAGCCTTGTATTTTTGAAGGCCTTCTCCTTTTCTTTTATATGCATTTTGAAGTTAAGCCATCCAGGACTTTTGTTTGTTCTTTTAAATGTATTACCCAATGGGATGCATTGGCTAATGTCCTTATTTAATATGCTCTTAAAGCAAACCCATCTCTCCTCCATGTTCTTTGTTCCTAAGATTTTATCCCAATTTATATCTTCTAGCAAGGTTCGTAGTTTAGGGAAGTTGGCCCTTTTGAAATTCAGTGTCTTTGTATTCCCCTTATGTTTCCTATTAGTGTGATTTATACAATTGACCTGTGATCGCTGTTCCCTAAAGTGCCCCGTATTTCCACATCCGTGATCAGGTCTGTATTGTTGGTAATCAGTAGATCCAGTAAAATATACAAAGTTTGTATAGATGGTGCGCAAAATCAACCTTATTGATGTAATAGATCGAAATTATAAGTATGACGATGTTAATGCATCCAATGCACACTGTGCATACACACTATTGCCAGCAGGTCCAAAGTGGTCAATAATATATGAAGAAAATATATATAGTCTAAGTGGATAAGTGATCCAAGTGACCGATGAATAAAATATGTGTATAAAAATGGTGAATAAATAAATAAAATATATCAAACGTGCAGATAGAAAATACTCAAAAAAATGACACTAGGCAGCTTAATGTCATTAATATGTGTGGTGAAAAGATGTGCTCAAAGGTGAACAAACCAGTATTAAAATGTTTGATACAATAATAAATATATTGATCAATCAATATTGGTTACTTCCTTTAAACAATAAAGGATTGGATGTGTGTGTGTGCTCCGTGAATGAAGAGCAGCTGATGTTTGTTCCACAAATGTGATTGGTAACAAAAGGCACTGTTACTTCCTTTAAACAACTTTTTCAAGGGAATTCCCTGCACAATGTTTTTTTGTATTTTCTTTTTTTCAGCACTTGAAAAATAATCCTTTTTTCAGAAGAACATACCCACAACAAAAGTCAGGAAAAGAAAGGGAAGTTTTACCTGTTTCCTTTTTATTTTTTTATTTATCCCTATTTAGATGTATAGCAGCAATTCAACATTCCCCACTGCTTGCATTAACTGCATAAATGATACATAGTAACATTGTGGGAATTAATGTGATACATATAATTGTTTTTGCTACTAAGTATATGTTTAGCTGATTGTCTGCAGACTATACATCAGCTGTTTTTACTCACAGCACAGTCTCATCACACATTGTTTAAAGGAAGTAACAGTGCCTTTTGTTACCAATCACATTTGTGGAACAAACATCAGCTGCTCTTCATTCACGGAGCACACACACACACATCCAATCCTTTATTGTTTAACCGCTTCAGCACCGGGCCATTTTACACCCTTCCTTACCAGAGCACTTTTTGCGATTCAGCACTGCGTCGCTTTAACTGACAATTGCGCAGTCGTGCGACGTTACACCCAAACAAAATTGACGTCCTTTTTTTCCCACAAATAGAGCTTTCTTCTGGTGGTATTTGATCGCCCCTGCGGTTTTTATTTTTTGCGCTATAAACAAAAGAAGAGCGACAATTTTGAAAAAAAAAAACACAATATTTTTTACTTTTTGCTATAATAAATATCCCATTTTTTAAAAAAAAAACTATTTTTTTACTCAGTTTAGGCCGATACGTATTCTTCTACATATTTTTGGTAAAAAAAATCGCAATAAGCGTATATTGATCGGTTTGCGCAAAAGTTATAGCGTCTACAAAATAGGGGATAGATTTATTGCATTTTTTTTTTTTTTTTTTTTTTTACTAGTAATGGTGGCGATCTGCGATTTTTTTTTTCGTGACTGCAACATTGCGGCGGACACTTTTGACACATTTTTGGGACCATTCACATTTACACAGCGATCGTTGCTATAAAATTGCATTGATTACTGTGTAAATGTGACTGGCAGGGAAGGGGTTAACACTAGGGGGCGCTGCAGGGGTTAATGTGTTCCCTATAGGAGTGATTCTAACTGTGGGGGGAGGGACTCAAGGGGAGGAGACCGATCATGTGTTCCTCTGTACTGGGATCACATGATCGGTCTCTTCACCGCTGACAGGACGTGGAGCTGTGTGTTTACACACCATCATTACACACACAGCTCCACGGTCCTGCATGGTCCCGTTGTTTTAACGGGCAATCGCGGGTGCCCGGCGGACATCGCGGCCGCCGGGCACTGGCACCGGGTCCCGAGCGACGCCGCGTGCGCGCGCGCCCCCCAGGCGGCCGGGAATGGGAGGACGTCATATGACGCCCACCCAGGATGGGAGATCCACCTTGTGGGCGTCATATGACTATGGGCGGGTAGTGAAGGGGTTAAAGGAAGTAACCAATATTGATTGATCAATTTATTTATTATTGTATCAAACATTTTAATACTGGTTTGTTCACCTTTGAGCACATCTTTTCACCACACATATTAACCGCTTCCCGACCGCCTCCTGTAGATATACGTCAACAGAATGGCACGGGCAGGCAAAAGCACGTACCTGTACGTCCCCCTTTAATTTGCCTGCCCGGGGGGGCGCGCGCGCGACCCGGTCGGGAGCTCCGTGACCCCGGCCGCGGGACCAGCGGACCCGATCGCCGCTGGTATCCCGCGATCGGGTTACGGAGCTGAAGAACGGGGAGAGGTCTGTGTAAACAAACCTCTCCCCGCGCTTCCTACACTGACTGTCAGTGATCGGCGGTTCCCTGTCATCGGGAACGCCGATCAATGACGTCAGACGTACAGCCACGCCCCCCTACTGTAAAAAAAAACACAACACGTCACACTGACTCCTCCCCGCCCCCTAGTGGTTAACCCCTTCACTACAACTGTCATTTACATAGGAATCAGTGCTATTTAAATAGCAGTGATTGCTGTATAAATGACAAATGTCCCAAAAATGTGTCAAAAATGTCCGATGTGTCCGCCAAAATGTCGCAGTCACAATAAAAATCGCTGATCGCCGCCATTACTAATAAAAAAAAAAAAATATTAATAAAAATGCTATAAAACTATCCCCTATTTTGTAAATGCTATAACTTTTGCGCAAACCAATCAATAATCGCTAATTGTGATTTTTTTTACCAAAAATATGTAGAAGAATACGTATCGGCCTAAACTGAGGAAAAAAAAATGTTTTTTTTATATATTTTTTGGGGATAGTTATTATAGCAAAAAGTAAAAAATATTGCATTTTTTTCAAAATTGTCGCTCTATTTTTGTTTATAGCGCAAAAAATAAAAACCGCAGGGGCGATCAAATACCACCAAAAGAAAGCTCTATTTGTGGGAAAAAAAAGGACGCCAATTTTGTTTTGGAGCCACGTCGCATGACCGCGCAATTGTTAGTTAAAGCGACGCAGTGCCGAATTGCAAAAAGGGGCCTGGTCCTTTGGCTGCCAATTGGTCCGGGGCTGAAGTGGTTAATGACATTAAGCTGCCTAGTGTCATTTTTTGGAGTATTTTCTATCTGCACGTTTGATATATTTTATTTATTTATTCACCATTTTTATACGCATATTTTATTCATCAGTCACTTGGATCACTTATCCACTTAGACTATATATATTTTCTTCATATATTATTGACCACTTTGGACCTGCTGGCAATAGTGTGTATGCACAGTATGCATTGGATGCATTAACATCGTCATACTTATAATTTCGATCTATTACATCAATAAGGTTGATTTTGCGCACCATCTATACAAACTTTGTATATTTTACTATATCTTTTTAAGTGTGGAAACACTTTTTGTTGGGCACTGCATTTCTTTTAGCCATCTTTTTTGATTTTATCAGGTTTTATGGTCTTTTTATACATACCAGTGCTTTAGTATCTTTTTTTTTACTATTAATCAGTAGATCCAGTAACGCTTTATTTCTAGTTGGTGCGTCTACCATCTGACCGATAAAATTGTCCTGCAAGACATTTAGAAACTCGCGAGCCTTAGATGAATGCGTGGTTCCCTCCGCCCAGTCTATGTCTGGATAATTAAAATCCCCCATTATGATAACTTCCCATCCTTGCTGCTAATCCAAATTGTGATAGGAGATCCGTCTCCCCTCCTCCCTCAGGTTAGGGGCCTATAGTATACTCCCAGTATTATTTTTCCCTTAGCTTCATCCCTTTGGAGCTCTACCCATAAGGATTCCCCCTCCTCCCTAGAGCTCCCCCTAGTGATGTCATCTCTCACATTCACTTGCACATTCGTTGGTTGCATCAGTCGTGGGGTTCAGGTACGGGGAGTACGTAAACCCCCCCCCCCCCTCCATGTGACAGTTTTTGGGCCTGACAGCCAATTGCTAGACAACACCGCTTCCTCGGGTTGCTGACACGAGTCAAGGTGAGTGTATGGGGGGGGGGGGGGGGGGGGGGGGCCCTTTGTAGAGACTTTGACACTTTGCCCTGCATGGATGAGGGTTTATTTTTAAAGTGCATCTCCCCCCCCCCCCCCATCCCTTTGTAAGTTAAAGAAGCAAAAGAAACTTTTTTTTGCTTGTTTTGCTATTCTTAATCTAGCCCCACCCCCTCGGCTGCCATCTTGCCTAGGTGAGAATGGCGTCTTCTGTGGTCAGAAGCCTCCTGAGATCTGCACATCACATATCGGGATATAGCAGGTTCAGTGCACACGGCCGGGGTGGGGGGGAGGACCTGGCGGCGTAGGCATGTCATAAGGAGAGGACCTGGCGGCGTCGGCATGTCATCCGGGGGGGGGGGGGGACTGGAGGTGTCAGCATGTCACCAGGGGGGGGACTGGCGGCGTCGACATGTCACCAGGGGGGGGGGACCGGCGGCATCGGCATGTCATCGGGGGAGGGGGGACCTGGCAGTGGTGGCATGTCATCGGGGGGGTAGGCTGCCTGAACCCGAGGCTGTCAGGACTGAATATGGCAGCGCAGGACCCCAGAACATCACAGCCAGACAGATGCATCATGGGGGGAGTCTGTGAGCTACATGATGGGGGGAGGGGGGGTGAGATACACGATGGAGGAGATGGGTGGAGGGTGAGATACATGATGGGGGGGGGGAGATACATGATGGGGGAGGGGTGTTTTTCAGCATGCAGTTCTTCTTGCAGCCTTCATGTGTCGTCTCTGTTTCTGATTGGCAGGTACCTCTGTGCGGCCTCTGCGGGGAAGATCCGCGGGTTCACCCGTCCGCTACCATCGCAGATAAGCTCATGGTGAGTCTGGAGCAGATCGTAGACATTATTATTATACGGAGATCGATCTCGGGGTCCATCTACAGCAGAACCACCGGAGAACCAGAACTTCCTGGGAACTTTTTTGTTAAAATCTGTATAGAGGGGGCTCGGGAGCGAGTACACACATAGTACACACATAGTACACACATAGTACACACATAGTACACACATAGTACACACATAGCAAGCGGGGGCACTGGTGAAGGTGGGGGGGCCTGGAGTGTTGGCGGGGGGGGAGAGAGGATCGGGGCTGCTCTGTGCAGAACCATTACACAGAGCCGAACACACATAATACCACAATGTACTGATAAGAGGACCTGTCTATTTCATGAGATGCAGCGACATCCCATCCAAATATATGGATAGAAGGAGCTCTAATGATCCACATAAATGTATAGATTTCCAGCCACTTCCTGTGTGGTCACCAGGACAGGAAATGAAGGCTATGCTGATTTGTGTGTGTGGGGGAGGGGTAATGATGGGATCTCTTCCTCCTCAGGTGGGGTCGGACAGCATGGTCGGGGCTCAGACGCAGGTCGGGGAGAAAACCTCCATAAAACATTCGCTTCTCGGCTCCAACTGCACCATCAGAGACCGAGTGAAGATCACCAACTGCATCATCATGAGCGGCGTCACCGTGAGCGACAGGTATGTATGTCACCCATCCCCCCACCACATGTCTGTCACCCATCCCCCCATCTCCAATACAAGTTCTCTTCCGAGACAGGAAGCTGTCACTTCCTTTTCCTGCAGAATAAGAGTGGCCAATGTGCAAATCCAGTGCCTGATCCCTTCCTAAATCCTCCCTCCGCCCCCCCTTCAGTCTTGCACAGGTGTAGCGGCTCCTCCCCTTCAGTCTTGCACAGGTGTAGCGGCTCCTCCCCTTCAGTTTTGCACAGGTGTACTGGCTCCTCCCCTTCAGTCATGCACAGGTGTACCAGCTCCTCCCCTTCAGTCTTGCACAGGTGTAGTGGCTCCTCCCCTTCAGTCTTGCACAGGTGTACCGGCTCCTCCCCTTCAGTCTTGCACAAGTGTACCGGCTCCTCCCCCTTCAGTTTTGCACAGGTGTAGCGGCTCCTCCCCTTCAGTCTTGCACAGGTGTAGCGGCTCCTCCCCTTCAGTTTTGCACAGGTGTACTGGCTCCTCCCCTTTAGTCTTGCACAGGTGTAGCGGCTCCTCCCCTTCAGTTTTGCACAGGTGTAGTGGCTCCTCCCCTTCAGTCTTGCACAGGTGTACCGGCTCCTCCCCTTTCAGTCTTGCACAGGTGTACCGGCTCCTCCCCCTTCAGTTTTGCACAGGTGTAGTGGCTCCTCCCCCTTCAGTCTTGCACAGGTGTATCAGCTCCTCCCCTTCAGTCTTGCACAGGTGTAGTAGCTCCTCCCCCTTCAGTCTTGCACATGTATTTTCCGGCTCCTCCCCTTCAGTCTTGCACAGGTGTACCAGCTCCTCCCCCTTCAGTCTTGCACAGGTGTTCCAGCTCCTCCCCTTCAGTCTTGCACAGGTGTAGCTTCTCGGCCTTTTGGCTAAGATCATGTGTAGTATCTGTTCTTATCAGTTGCCAGGAGGTGGCGCTTGCTTCCGTCCCTGTTCTACGGCGAGGTGGAGCAGGATTGGCGGTTGCTATGCAAAAGCCTGCTGGCGTAAAGGTGACCTGGAGCGGTTCGTAGCCGAAAGGGAAGCCTTCTGATGGGGATGGAGAACCACTGGGTTGGCGCTGAAGGGCCGAGTCCCTGGCCTTCTGGCCTGGATTGTGGCAGCTCTAGCTGCGGTCAGTTTTCCATGGGAAGGAACACTTGCTCCTCTTTGTGTGTCGGGGGGGAGTGGTTAGTACTTCCTAGGATGTAATTAGGAGGTAGTGATGGAGCGATGGTGGACCCTTAGAGGTACGGGGATCTCACTAAGCTTCCAGATCTCCTTCCTGGCTGGGGTGGGGCTGTTGTGGTCTTGGCTGTGGGTCAGGGTTGCACGTTGAAAAGCCAGTGGTGAATGTGCCCCTGAAGTGGCAGTTCAGGGGTGCCAATATCTCACTGTGGGAAACCACTTTGATTTATGGTACCATGGTCACTTCACCACTACACACGTTTTTCACACCTGCCTCTAGGGCCGAGCCTTTTGGCTAGGACCAGGGGAAGTTTTTATTCCTGGCCGGAGGGCCGGCCATTGTATTGCACAATGGTCACTTTCCACTCACTCTCCCATCTTCCTTCTCCCCACTTTCCTTTTATTTACCCCCATGTTTGTCACTTTTTTGTATATTTTTGTTTGGTGTTGTCACAGTGTGATGAGTAGGGTGTTCGGTCCTCGGCCAGCCCTGAAAGTCTTGGGAGGAGGTGGACATGGCCTTCTGGCTTAGTTCGCCTTCTCTCATGGGGTCTCTCTTCAGGAGAGCCCCACCAAGTACGTCGTGGGGGGGTCGTCTGGTTTCGGCCAGATGGACCATGTAAGTACCTCAGTCCCCGTCTGGAGCCTAACGCCCCGGGGGATCAGGGTTAAGGTCCTTCCCTAGGGAGGACATGTGTAACACCCGTTGCACGTTTTGTATCCCTCTTTAGGTGTGTGCACTTTTTTTGGCACCGGGTGGAGTTTTTTGGGTGTGTTTCACACGCCACTGGCTTTTCATAAAAAAAAAAATTCCTTCCCAGCCTGACTCCTGGTGAGGATGGTCCGGGTGAGGATGGTCGCTGGTGAGGATGGTCGCTGGTGAGGATGGTCCTGGTGAGGATGGTCCGGGTGAGGATGGTCCGGGTGAGGATGGTCCTGGTGAGGATGGTCCTGGTGAGGATGGTCCGGGTGAGGATGGTCCTGGTGAGGATGGTCCTGGTGAGGATGGTCCTGGTGAGGATGGGTGCTGCCACTGGTCTGACCCGGAAGGTAGTGTACCTGGCCTTCTGGCCTGGATCGGGGTGGCTCTAGCCCCGGACTGTTTTTCGGGAACAGAACGCCGTGAATCCCTTACAGGGGGGGGAGGAGCGGTTAGTAATTCCCGAATGTAATTAGGAGTGATGGGAGTGACGGTGAGCCTGTAGGTGTGGCCTGTAGGTGTGGCAGGTTCTCACCAAGCTCCCTGATCTCCGCGCCTTCCTGCCTGGGGGGTGGGGCTGCTGTGGTCCGGACCGTCGGTCAGGGCGGTCTTGAAGGCCCCTGGAGTATTTGCCCCTGGAGAGGCAGTCCAGGGGTGCCGGACACTCTGATTTATGGCACCGCGGTCACTGCACCATATCACGCCATCTTAGCTCCCGCCTCTTGGGCGGGGCCTCGGGCTGGACCAGAGGAATGTTTTATTCCTGGCCGGAGGGCCGGTCTTGTCCCGCACAATGGCCACTTCTTCGCTCTCCCTTCCCCCACTTTATTTCATTTATTACCTTTGTGTGTCACCTTTTTTGTATTTTTATGTTTTGTACACGGTTTGTAGCACTGTGTGATGAGTAGGGTCACAGGTCACAGGTCACCGGTCCCAGGGCCTGTCCTGAACGTCGGGGGAGGGGGTGGCCTTCTGGCTTAGTTCCGCCCTCTCTCATTAGGGTTGGGGTCTCCCTCCCCCACTGTCAGAACAGCGATCTTGTTTCCATAGGCAGATCCCTGTTTTGTTCTTTACCACGATTGGCGGGTGCCGGAGGACATGGAGTGCCTGGCAGCCACAGATCTACTTCTGCTGTGAATATTCACAGTAAAAGCGGCGGTGCGCCCCCCACAGGCGGATCCGCGATATATATATGCGATCCGGCGCACAGCTGCCACCCTGTGGTCAGCAAGCTGATAGACAACTAAGGGTTATACTGCTGCCTACAGGAGGAATGGACACTAGGCTCATAGAAGACCGGAAGCCACACCCCCCAGAAGGTTATAGCCCCGCCCACCTCACACACCTGCCCATTTTCCCTTAGCGGTATATATAAAAAATCTGTGCGAACGTCTCGTCATCATTCACAACAAATCTTCACCGTGATTTACATGATATACTCATTTCTTACTGCCATCTAGTGGCCATATTGCGGTATTTTCCTTGAAATAAATAATTCTTAATAAATACCACATTATCACCACTAGATGGTGCTATGAAATAGAAATGTTAAGTGAGTTGCACAGAAGTCGGGTGACACCGATGAGAAGCACTTCTGTGAAGACTCTGATAACCGCGCGCTGCAAAATGAGCTCCTACCAAATGAATGGACTCGAATCGCATGCGCCCACCCCTGTCCGGATCGCATGCGCCCACCCCGCTCCTGTGTGAACCCGGACTTGTCATGGTGATTTCAGCCTGGAGTGATGCGGGAAACTGCATGCGATTCGGACAGAAATCGCACCGGATTCCTGTTCTAAGGCGATTCTTTGCGGTGCGATTTGAACCCACATAAAATGAATGGTACTGGCGAGTACTTAACCAAAAGTATCGGTACTCGCCGGTAAATAAAGACGGTATGGGTGCGACTCTACACCGATGTGAATGATCGACGCCTTCGCACAGCATTCGGAGCGTAAAAATCCCTGAATTGTATTCCGGGAAAATCGATCGTCCGCAATACCGATTGTTTTCATCACAATTATAAAGCCGAAGTTTAATCTCCTCCCCCTCCCCCTCATCATCCTGACATTTCTAACCACTTGCTGACCGGCTGTACAAGGCGTGGGCAGTGCGGTCATCCAGTTCTGGGGGAGGGGCATCTATTGACGTCCTCCAAGGAACCCGCCCCCAAGGAACCCGCCCCCGGGGGTGTGCATCGGGCGCACCCGGTGATTGCTGTTCACAGATCGAGGTGAAGGGCCAATCGCAGCTCATCACATGAAAACAAACGCCGGCATTCCTTTCCTCAGCGCTGTCACTGTGAGGGGAAAGGAAACCCGATAACCGGCAATCCTGTGACCGGATATTTACACTGATAATCAGTGCAGCCTCCTCAGCCCCCCCCCCAGTGCAGCCTCCTCAGCCCCCCCCCCCCCAGTGCAGCCTCCTCAGCCCCCCCCCAGTGCAGCCTCCTCAGCCCCCCCCCCCAGTGCAGCCTCCTCAGCCCCCCCCCCAGTGCAGCCTCCTCAGCCCCCCCCCCCAGTGCAGCCTCCTCAGCCCCCCCCCAGTGCAGCCTCCTCAGCCCCCCCCAGTGCAGCCTCCTCAGCCCCCCCCCCAGTGCAGCCTCCTCAGCCTCCCCAGTGCAGCCTCCTCAGTACAGCCTCCTCAGCGCCCCCCAGTGCAGCCTCCTCAGCCCCCCCAGTGCAGCCTCCTCAGCGCCCCCCCAGTGCAGCCTCCTCAGCGCCCCCCCAGTGCAGCCTCCTCAGTACAGCCTCCTCAGCGCCCCCCCAGTACAGCCTCCTCAGCGCCCCCCCAGTGCAGCCTCCTCAGCCCCCCCAGTGCAGCCTCCTCAGCGCCCCCCCCCAGTGCAGCCTCCTCAGCGCCCCCCCCAGTGCAGCCTCCTCAGCCCCCCCCAGTGCAGCCTCCTCAGCCCCCCCCCCAGTGCAGCCTCCTCAGCCCCCCCCCCCCCCCCCCCAGTGCAGCCTCCTCAGCCTCCCCAGTGCAGCCTCCTCAGTACAGCCTCCTCAGCGCCCCCCCAGTGCAGCCTCCTCAGCCCCCCCAGTGCAGCCTCCTCAGCGCCCCCCCAGTGCAGCCTCCTCAGCGCCCCCCCAGTGCAGCCTCCTCAGCGCCCCCCCCCAGTGCAGCCTCCTCAGCGCCCCCCCAGTGCAGCCTCCTCAGCCCCCCCAGTGCAGCCTCCTCAGCGCCCCCCCCAGTGCAGCCTCCTCAGCGCCCCCCCCAGTGCAGCCTCCTCAGCGCCCCCCCCAGTGCAGCCTCCTCAGCCCCCCCAGTGCAGCCTCCTCAGCCCCCCCAGTGCAGCCTCCTCAGCCCCCCCCCCAGTGCAGCCTCCTCAGCCCCCCCCCCAGTGCAGCCTCCTCAGCCCCCCCCCCAGTGCAGCCTCCTCAGTACAGCCTCCTCAGCGCCCCCCCCCCCCAGTGCAGCCTCCTCAGCCCCCCCCAGTGCAGCCTCCTCAGTACAGCCTCCTCAGCGCCCCCCCAGTGCAGACTCCTCAGTGCCCATCAGTGCGGCCTCCTCAGCGCCCCCCCAGTGCAGCCTCCTCAGCGCCCATCAGTGCAGCCTCCTCGGCACCTCCCGCGCAATTGTCATCCAAAGTGTGACAGCGCTGAATATTGGCCTGGGCAGGAAGGGGGGGGGGGAGTGCCCGGTATTGAAGGGGTTAAATAAATCCATTCTGTTTTTATTACATACCTTTATTTTAAGTCTAGTGATGTCATCAACGGGTCTCTATGCAATACAGGCAGATCATCGCTGGTGGGAGGGGCCAGCAGGGTCCCGGCCTCACTACTCCTCTCAAGATCCCTCAGTGCTGATGCAAGTAGTGGGAGGAGTTATGCAAATATCAAAATGTCTTAATGGGTGGGTGTCGGTCTGGAGGAGTGGGCGTTCCTAGACGGAATGCATTTTCATAGGTAACGCCCACATGTGATTGCGCTGCGCTGTGTTGTGTTGGAGAATTTCCTCTGCAGAGTATTCAGTTGCTTACAGGCGGCCGGCAATCCGCTAAGGTGGTGACAGCCAATGGTTGTCATAGATCCGCCCTATAAATGGTCCATTCTGTGTAATGATCATCTATGAATGGGGGAGGTCAGTGCTGGGACAAGATATCTGCACACAGGACTACATAGGTTCCATGTCCAGCCCCTTCCTGCTAAAGCCCCAAGGCAGATGCCTCTCCTGCCTTCCCCCCGGCCTGATGGGGAGAAACTTTCCAACTTGTTTTATGAATAAATAAAGAGAATCTGAATAATTCCCTTTCTTCTGTTCAGCTGCACCCTCCAGGGGAGCGTCATCTGCAAAGACGCCGTCATAGAGGGCGGAGCCGACATCAAGGACTGCCTCCTGGGTTCCGGCCTTCATATTCCCAGCAAAGGTGAGTCCACGGGGGTGGGGGGGGCTTATGACACCCCCATTATCACATGACACCCCCATTATCACATGACACCCCCATTATCACATGACACCACCTGACATCACACGTCGGCTTGTAGTGGATGGGAGAGTGCGGAGGGATGGTTGGCAGTGTGGTGGGATGGTTGGCAGTGTGGCGGGATGGTTGGCAGTGCGGCGGGATGGTTGGCAGTGTGGTGGGATGGTTGGCAGTGTGGGGGGATGGTTGGCAGTGCGGCGGGATGGTTGGCAGTGTGGAGGGATGGTTGGCAGTGTGGGGGGATGGTTGGCAGTGTGGGGGGATGGTTGGCAGTGCGGCGGGATGGTTGGCAGTGTGGCGGGATGGTTGGCAGTGTGGGGGGATGGTTGGCAGTGTGGGGGATGGTTGGCAGTGCGGCGGGATGGTTGGCAGTGTGGGGGGATGGTTGGCAGTGTGGCGGGATGGTTGGCAGTGCGGCGGGATGGTTGGCAGTGTGGAGGGATGGTTGGCAGTGTGGGGGGATGGTTGGCAGTGCGGCGGGATGGTTGGCAGTGTGGGGGGATGGTTGGCAGTGCGGCGGGATGGTTGGCAGTGTGGGGGGATGGTTGGCAGTGCGGCGGGATGGTTGGCAGTGCGGCGGGATGGTTGGCAGTGCGGCGGGATGGTTGGCAGTGCGGCGGGATGGTTGGCAGTGTGGAGGGATGGTTGGCAGTGCGGCGGGATGGTTGGCAGTGTGGAGGGATGGTTGGCAGTGCGGCGGGATGGTTGGCAGTGCGGCGGGATGGTTGGCAGTGTGGGGAGATGGTTGGCAGTGCGGCGGGATGGTTGGCAGTGGGGGGGGATGGTTGGCAGTGCGGCGGGATGGTTGGCAGTGTGGGGGGATGGTTGGCAGTGTGGGGGGATGGTTGGCAGTGTGGGGGGATGGTTGGCAGTGTGGGGGGATGGTTGGCAGTGCGGGGGGATGGTTGGCAGTGCGGGGGGATGGTTGGCAGTGCGGGGGGATGGTTGGCAGTGCGGCGGGATGGTTGGCAGTGCGGCGGGATGGTTGGCAGTGCGGCGGGATGGTTGGCAGTGCGGCGGGATGGTTGGCAGTGCGTCGGGATGGTTGGCAGTGCGTCGGGATGGTTGGCAGTCCGGCGGGATGGTTGGCAGTCCGGCGGGATGGTTGGCAGTGCGGAGGGATGGTTGGCAGTGCGGAGGGATGGTTGGCAGTGCGTCGGGATGGTTGGCAGTCCGGCGGGATGGTTGGCAGTGCGGAGGGATGGTTGGCAGTGCGGAGGGATGGTTGGCAGTGCGGCGGGATGGTTGGCAGTGCGGCGGGATGGTTGGCAGTGCGGCGGGATGGTTGGCAGTGTGGTGGGATGGTTGGCAGTGCGGCGGGATGGTTGGCAGTGCGGCGGGATGGTTGGCAGTGTGGAGGGATGGTTGGCAGTGCGGCGGGATGGTTGGCAGTGTGGAGGGATGGTTGGCAGTGCGGCGGGATGGTTGGCAGTGCGGCGGGATGGTTGGCAGTGCGGAGGGATGGTTGGCAGTGTGATGGGATGGTTAGCAGTGTGACGGGATGGTTGGCAGTGTGGCGGGATGGTTGGCAGTGCGGCGGGATGGTTGGCAGTGTGGTGGGATGGTTAGCAGTGTGATGGGATGGTTGGCAGTGTGGTGGGATGGTTGGCAGTGTGGGGGGATGGTTGGCAGTGTGGTGGGATGGTTAGCAGTGTGACGGGATGGTTGGCAGTGTGGCGGGATGGTTGGCAGTGCGGCGGGATGGTTGGCAGTGTGGTGGGATGGTTAGCAGTGTGATGGGATGGTTAGCAGTGTGGTGGGATGGTTGGCAGTGTGGGGGGATGGTTGGCAGTGTGGTGGGATGGTTGGCAGTGTGGTGGGATGGTTGGCAGTGTGGTGGGATGGTTGGCAGTGTGGTGGGATGGTTGGCAGTGTGGTGGGATGGTTGGCAGTGTGGGGGGATGGTTGGCAGTGTGGGGGATGGTTGGCAGTGCGGCGGGATGGTTGGCAGTGCGGGGGGATGGTTGGCAGTGCGGCGGGATGGTTGGCAGTGTGGGGGGATGGTTGGCAGTGCGGCGGGATGGTTGGCAGTGTGGGGGATGGTTGGCAGTGCGGCGGGATGGTTGGCAGTGCGGCGGGATGGTTGGCAGTGTGGGGAGATGGTTGGCAGTGCGGCGGGATGGTTGGCAGTGGGGGGGGGGTGGTTGGCAGTGCGGCGGGATGGTTGGCAGTGTGGGGGGATGGTTGGCAGTGCGGCGGGATGGTTGGCAGTGCGGCGGGATGGTTGGCAGTGCGGGGGGATGGTTGGCAGTGCGGCGGGATGGTTGGCAGTGTGGGGGGATGGTTGGCAGTGCGGCGGGATGGTTGGCAGTGTGGGGGATGGTTGGCAGTGCGGCGGGATGGTTGGCAGTGTGGGGGGATGGTTGGCAGTGCGGCGGGATGGTTGGCAGTGTGGGGGATGGTTGGCAGTGCGGCGGGATGGTTGGCAGTGCGGCGGGATGGTTGGCAGTGCGGCGGGATGGTTGGCAGTGCGGGGAGATGGTTGGCAGTGCGGCGGGATGGTTGGCAGTGGGGGGGGATGGTTGGCAGTGCGGCGGGATGGTTGGCAGTGTGGGGGGATGGTTGGCAGTGCGGCGGGATGGTTGGCAGTGCGGCGGGATGGTTGGCAGTGCGGCGGGATGGGTGGCAGTGTGGGGGGATGGTTGGCAGTGCGGCGGGATGGTTGGCAGTGTGGGGGGATGGTTGGCAGTGTGGGGGGATGGTTGGCAGTGCGGCGGGATGGTTGGCAGTGCGGGGGGATGGTTGGCAGTGCGGCGGGATGGTTGGCAGTGCGTCGGGATGGTTGGCAGTGCGTCGGGATGGTTGGCAGTCCGGCGGGATGGTTGGCAGTGCGGCGGGATGGTTGGCAGTGGGGAGGGATGGTTGGCAGTGGGGAGGGATGGTTGGCAGTGCGGCGGGATGGTTGGCAGTGCGGCGGGATGGTTGGCAGTGCGGCGGGATGGTTGGCAGTGCGGCGGGATGGTTGGCAGTGCGGCGGGATGGTTGGCAGTGTGGAGGGATGGTTGGCAGTGCGGCGGGATGGTTGGCAGTGTGGAGGGATGGTTGGCAGTGCGGCGGGATGGTTGGCAGTGTGGAGGGATGGTTGGCAGTGCGGCGGGATGGTTGGCAGTGCGGCGGGATGGTTGGCAGTGTGGGGGGATGGTTGGCAGTGCGGCGGGATGGTTGGCAGTGTGGGGGATGGTTGGCAGTGCGGAGGGATGGTTGGCAGTGTGATGGGATGGTTAGCAGTGTGACGGGATGGTTAGCAGTGTGGCGGGATGGTTAGCAGTGTGGCGGGATGGTTAGCAGTGTGATGGGATGGTTAGCAGTGTGGTGGGATGGTTGGCAGTGTGGGGGGATGGTTGGCAGTGTGGTGGGATGGTTGGCAATGTGGGGGGATGGTTGGCAGTGTGGGGGGATGGTTGGCAGTGCGGCGGGATGGTTAGCAGTGTGATGGGATGGTTAGCAGTGTGGTGGGATGGTTGGCAGTGTGGGGGGATGGTTGGCAGTGTGGTGGGATGGTTGGCAGTGTGGGGGGATGGTTGGCAGTGTGGGGGGATGGTTGGCAGTGTGGGGGGATGGTTGGGGGATGGTTGGCAGTGTGGGGGGATGGTTTGCAGTGCGGCGGGATGGTTGGCAGTGCGGGGGGATGGTTGGCAGTGCGGCGGGATGGTTGGCCGTGCGGGGGGATGGTTGGCAGTGCGGCGGGATGGTTGGCAGTGCGGCGGGATGGTTGGCAGTGCGGCGGGATGGTTGGCAGTGTGGGGAGATGGTTGGCAGTGCGGCGGGATGGTTGGCAGTGTGGCGGGATGGTTGGCAGTGCGGCGGGATGGTTGGCAGTGCGGCGGGATGGTTGGCAGTGCGGCGGGATGGTTGGCAGCGTGGGGGGATGGTTGGCAGTGCGGCGGGATGGTTGGCAGTGCGGCGGGATGGTTGGCAGTGCGGCGGGATGGTTGGCAGTGTGGGGGGATGGTTGGCAGTGCGGCGGGATGGTTGGCAGTGCGGCGGGATGATTGGCAGTGCGGCGGGATGGTTGGCAGTGCGGCGGGATGGTTGGCAGTGCGGCGGGATGGTTGGCAGTGTGGAGGGATGGTTGGCAGTGCGGCGGGATGGTTGGCAGTGCGGAGGGATGATTGGCAGTGTGATGGGATTGTTAGCAGTGTGGCGGGATGGTTGGCAGTGTGGCGGGATGGTTGGCAGTGTGGCGGGATGGTTGGCAGTGTGGCGGGATGGTTGGCAGTGTGGCGGGCAGTGTTAGTCATCTTACTTTAAAAAAGTAATTAGTTACGCAGCAAAGTAACTGACTTTTTTTAAAAATATTCTATACGTGTAACTAAGGGGCGGGTCTAGTATTACTGTAACCAAGGGCAGATCTGTTATAGCGTGTAAGCAAGGGGTGGGTCTATTATTATTATATGGTGTAAGGGGTGGGTCTATTATTATATCGTGTAAGGGGCGGATCTATTATTATTATATCGTGTAAGGGGCGGATCTATTATTATATGGTGTAAGGGGCGGGTCTATTATTATTATATCGTGTAAGGGGCGGGTCTATTATTATTATATGCTGTAAGGGGTGGGTCTATTATTATTATATGGTGTAAGGGGCGGGTCTATTATTATTATATGGTGTAAGGGGCGGGTCTATTATTATTATATGCTGTAAGGGCCGGGTCTATTATTATTATATGGTGTAAGGGGTGGGTCTATTATTATATCGTGTAAGGGGCGGATCTATTATTATTATATCGTGTAAGGGGCGGGTCTATTATTATTATATTGTATAAGGGGCGGGTCTATTATTATATGGTGTAAGGGGCGGGTCTATTATTATTATATCGTGTAAGGGGCGGATCTATTATTATATGGTGTAAGGGGCGGGTCTATTATTATTATATGGTGTAAGGGGCGGGTCTATTATTATTATATGGTGTAAGGGGCGGGTCTATTATTATTATATCGTGTAAGGGGCGGGTCTATTATTATTATATTGTATAAGGGGCGGGTCTATTATTATATGGTGTAAGGGGCGGGTCTATTATTATTATATGGTGTAAGGGGCGGGTCTATTATTATTATATGCTGTAAGGGCCGGGTCTATTATTATTATATGGTGTAAGGGGTGGGTCTATTATTATATCGTGTAAGGGGCGGATCTATTATTATTAAATCGTGTAAGGGGCGGGTCTATTAGTATTATATGGTGTAAGGGGCGGATCTATTATTATATGGTGTAAGGGGCGGGTCTATTATTATTATATGGTGTAAGGGGCGGGTCTATTATTATTATATGGTGTAAGGGGCGGGTCTATTATTATTATATGGTGTAAGGGGCGGGTCTATTATTATTATATTGTATAAGGGGCGGGTCTATTATTATATGGTGTAAGGGGCGGGTCTATTATTATTATATTGTATAAGGGGCGGGTCTATTATTATTATATTGTATAAGGGGCGGGTCTATTATTATATGGTGTAAGGGGCGGGTCTATTATTATTATATCGTGTAAGGGGCGGATCTATTATTATATGGTGTAAGGGGCGGATCTATTATTATTATATGCTGTAAGGGGTGGGTCTATTATTATTATATGTTGTAAGGGGCGGGTCTATTATTATTATATTGTGTAAGGGGCGGTCTATTATTATTATATGGTGTAAGGGGCGGGTCTATTATTATTATATCGTGTAAGGGGCGGTCTATTATTATTATATGGTGTAAGGGGTGGGTCTATTATTATATCGTGTAAGGGGGCGGATCTATTATTATTATATCGTGTAAGGGGCGGGTCTATTATTATTATATTGTATAAGGGGCGGGTCTATTATTATTATATCTTGTAAGCAAGGGGCGGGTCTATTATTATTATATGGTGTAAGGGGCGGGTCTATTATTATAATATGGTGTAAGGGGCGGGTCTATTATTATATGGTGTAAGGGGCGGGTCTATTATTATTATATGGTGTAAGGGGCGGGTCTATTATTATATGGTGTAAGGGGCGGGTCTATTATTATATGGTGTAAGGGCGGGTCTATTATTATATGGTGTAAGGGGCGGTCTATTATTATTATATTGTGTAAGGGCGGGTCTATTATTATTATATCGTATAAGGGGCGGGTCTATTATTATTATATCGTGTAAGGGGCGGATGGCTACAGAAGAGGGTGAATGTTAAATTAATGGGCAGAGCTCGATATATAACAATAATAATAAATGCGCCCCTTGGTTACAGTAATACTAGACCCGCCCCTTAGTTACACGATAGACGCCCCTTGCAGAGTAGCACGAGCATCGGGAGCGTGCGGCATCGCCTCGTACAATTACATGATAACTGCGCCTGCGCAGTACAGGGGGGTCCTTATCCGGCGGGGGAACTTTTTCGGCAGGACACCGGAATTACACTACTGCCATCTAGTGGCGGTAGATGTAATTGGGGTAACTAAGCCAAAGTAATGGGAACTGAGTTACCATGAGGGGAAAAGTAATCAGTTAGATACTCGTTACCCTCTAAAGTAACTGTGTTAGGTAACTCAGTTTATTTTAACTCAGTTACTTACATCACTGGCGGTGGGATGGTTGGCTGTGTGGCGGGATGGTTGGCAGTGCGGGGGGATGGTTGGCAGTGTGGAGGGATGGTTGGCAGTGTGGCGGGATGGTTGGCAGTGCGGCGGGATGGTTGGCAGTGCGGCGGGATGGTTGGCAGTGTGGGGGATGGTTGGCAGTGCGGCGGGATGGTTGGCAGTGTGGGGGATGGTTGGCAGTGCGGCGGGATGGTTGGCAGTGCGGCGGATGGTTGGCAGTGCGGCGGGATGGTTGGCAGTGCGGCGGATGGTTGGCAGTGCGGCGGGATGGTTGGCAGTGTGGAGGGATGGTTGGCAGTGCGGCGGGATGGTTGGCAGTGTGGAGGGATGGTTGGCAGTGCGGCGGGATGGTTGGCAGTGAGGTGGGATGGTTGGCAGTGCGGAGGGATGGTTGGCAGTGTGATGGGATGGTTAGCAGTGTGACGGGATGGTTAGCAGTGTGGCGGGATGGTTGGCAGTGCGGCGGGATGGTTGGCAGTGTGGTGGGATGGTTAGCAGTGTGTGGGGATGGTTAGCAGTGTGGTGGGATGGTTGGCAGTGTGGTGGGATGGTTGGCAGTGTGGGGGGATGGTTGGCAGTGTGGTGGGATGGTTAGCAGTGTGACGGGATGGTTAGCAGTGTGGCGGGATGGTTGGCAGTGCGGCGGGATGGTTGGCAGTGTGGTGGGATGGTTAGCAGTGTGATGGGATGGTTAGCAGTGTGGTGGGATGGTTGGCAGTGTGGGGGGATGGTTGGCAGTGTGGTGGGATGGTTGGCAGTGTGGTGGGATGGTGGGATGGTTGGCAGTGCGGCGGGATGGTTGGCAGTGTGGGGGGATGGTTGGCAGTGGGGCGGGATGGTTGGCAGTGTGGGGGATGGTTGGCAGTGCGGCGGATGGTTGGCAGTGCGGCGGGATGGTTGGCAGTGCGGCGGGATGGTTGGCAGTGTGGGGAGATGGTTGGCAGTGCGGCGGGATGGTTGGCAGTGGGGGGGGGGTGGTTGGCAGTGGGGGGGGGGGTGGTTGGCAGTGCGGCGGGATGGTTGGCAGTGTGGGGGATGGTTGGCAGTGCGGCGGGATGGTTGGCAGTGCGGCGGGATGGTTGGCAGTGTGGGGGATGGTTGGCAGTGCGGCGGGATGGTTGGCAGTGTGGGGGGATGGTTGGCAGTGTGGGGGGATGGTTGGCAGTGCGGCGGGATGGTTGGTAGTGCGGGGGGATGGTTGGCAGTGCGGCGGGATGGTTGGCAGTGCGTCGGGATGGTTGGCAGTGCGTCGGGATGGTTGGCAGTCCGGCGGGATGGTTGGCAGTGCGGCGGGATGGTTGGCAGTGGGGAGGGATGGTTGGCAGTGCGGAGGGATGGTTGGCAGTGCGGCGGGATGGTTGGCAGTGCGGCGGGATGGTTGGCAGTGCGGCGGGATGGTTGGCAGTGCGGCGGGATGGTTGGCAGTGTGGAGGGATGGTTGGCAGTGCGGCGGGATGGTTGGCAGTGTGGAGGGATGGTTGGCAGTGCGGCGGGATGGTTGGCAGTGCGGTGGGATGGTTGGCAGTGCGGAGGGATGGTTGGCAGTGTGATGGGATGGTTAGCAGTGCGACGGGATGGTTAGCAGTGTGGCGGGATGGTTGGCAGTGCGGCGGGATGGTTGGCAGTGTGGTGGGATGGTTAGCAGTGTGATGGGATGGTTAGCAGTGTGGTGGGATGGTTGGCAGTGTGGGGGGATGGTTGGCAGTGTGGTGGGATGGTTGGCAGTGTGGTGGGATGGTTGGCAGTGTGGGGGGATGGTTGGCAGTGTGGGGGGATGGTTGGCAGTGTGGGGGGAGGGTTGGCAGTGCGGCGGGATGGTTGGCAGTGCGGAGGGATGGTTGGCAGTGTGATGGGATGGTTAGCAGTGTGACGGGATGGTTAGCAGTGTGGCGGGATGGTTGGCAGTGTGGCGGGATGGTTGGCAGTGCGGCGGGATGGTTAGCAGTGTGATGGGATGGTTAGCAGTGTGGTGGGATGGTTGGCAGTGTGGGGGGATGGTTGGCAGTGTGGTGGGATGGTTGGCAATGTGGGGGGATGGTTGGCAGTGTGGGGGGATGGTTGGCAGTGTGGGGGGATGGTTGGCAGTGTGGGGGGATGGTTGGCAGTGCGGCGGGATTGTTGGCAGTGTGGGGGGATGGTTGGCAGTGCGGCAGGATGGTTGGCAGTGCGGCGGGATGGTTGGCAGTGCGCGGGGATGGTTGGCAGTGCGGCGGGATGGTTGGCAGTGCGGCGGGATGGTTGGCAGTGCGGCGGGATGGTTGGCAGTGTGGGGCGATGGTTGGCAGTGCGGCGGGATGGTTGGCAGTGTGGCGGGATGGTTGGCAGTGCGGCGGATGGTTGGCAGTGCGGCGGGATGGTTGGCAGTGCGGGGGGATGGTTGGCAGTGCGGGGGGATGGTTGGCAGTGCGGGGGGATGGTTGGCAGTGCGGGGGGATGGTTGGCAGTGCGGCGGGATGGTTGGCAGTGCGGCGGGATGATTGGCAGTGCGGCGGGATGGTTGGCAGTGCGGCGGATGGTTGGCAGTGCGGCGGGATGGTTGGCAGTGCGGAGGGATGGTTGGCAGTGCGGCGGGATGGTTGGCAGTGCGGCGGGATGGTTGGCAGTGCGGCGGGATGGTTGGCAGTGCGGCGGGATGGTTGGCAGTGTGGAGGGATGGTTGGCAGTGCGGCGGGATGGTTGGCAGTGCGGAGGGATGGTTGGCAGTGTGGCGGGATGGTTGGCAGTGTGGCGGGATGGTTGGCAGTGTGGCGGGATGGTTGGCAGTGTGGCGGGATGGTTGGCAGTGTGGCGGGCAGTGTTAGTCATCTTACTTTAAAAAAGTAATTAGTTACGCAGCAAAGTAACTGACTTTTTTTTTAAAATATTCTATACGTGTAACTAAGGGGCGGGTCTAGTATTACTGTAACCAAGGGGCAGATCTGTTATAGCGTGTAAGCAAGGGTGGGTCTATTATTATTATATGGTGTAAGGGGTGGGTCTATTATTATATCGTGTAAGGGGCGGATCTATTATTATTATATCGTGTAAGGGGCGGTCTATTATTATTATATTGTATAAGGGGCGGGTCTATTATTATATGGTGTAAGGGGCGGGTCTATTATTATTATATCGTGTAAGGGGCGGATCTATTATTATATGGTGTAAGGGGCGGTCTATTATTATTATTTCGTGTAAGGGGCGGGTCTATTATTATTATATGCTGTAAGGGGTGGGTCTATTATTATTATATGGTGTAAGGGGCGGGTCTATTATTATTATATGGTGTAAGGGGCGGGTCTATTATTATTATATGCTGTAAGGGCCGGGTCTATTATTATTATATGGTGTAAGGGGTGGGTCTATTATTATATCGTGTAAGGGGCGGATCTATTATTATTATATCGTGTAAGGGGCGGGTCTATTATTATTATATTGTATAAGGGGCGGGTCTATTATTATATGGTGTAAGGGGCGGGTCTATTATTATTATATCGTGTAAGGGGCGGATCTATTATTATATGGTGTAAGGGGCGGGTCTATTATTATTATATGGTGTAGTTGCATAGTTGCATAGTTAGTTAGGTTGAAAAAAGACACAAGTCCATCCAGTTCAACCACAAATTAAACAAAAAAAATATATATATATACACATATATATATCATACAATCCCATATACCCCATTCTATACCCACAGTTGATCCAGAGGAAGGCAAAAAAAACCCCAGCAGAGCATTCTCCAATTTGCTAAAGCAGGGGAAAAAATTCCTTCCTGATCCCCGAGAGACAATCGGATTTTCCCCGGATCAACTTTACCTATAAATGTCAGTACCCAGTTATATTATGTACATTTAGGAAAGTATCCAGGCCTTTCTTAAAGCAATCTACTGAGCTGGCTAGAACCACCTCTGCAGGGAGTCTATTCCACATTTTCACAGCTCTTACTGTGAAGAAACCTTTCCTTATTTGGAGATGAAATCTCTTCTCCTCTAGACGTAAAGAGTGCCCCCTTGTCCTCTTTGTTGACCGTAAAGTGAATAACTCAACACAAGTTCACTATATGGACCCCTTATATATTTATACATGTTGATCATATCCCCCCTTAATCTCCTCTTATCAAGGGTGAATAAATTCAGTCCCTCTAATCTTTCCTCATAGCTGAGCTCCTCCATGCCTCTTATCAGTTTGGTTGCCCTTCTCTGCACTTTCTCCAGTTCCCCGATATCCTTTTTTGAGAACTGGTGCCCAAAACTGAACTGCATATTCCAGATGAGGTCTTACTAATGATTTGTACAGATGATGTCTCTCTCTCTGGAGTCCATCCCTCTCTTAATACAAGAAAGGACTTTGCTCGCTTTGGAAACCGCAGCTTGACATTGCATGCTATTATTGAGTTTATGATCTACCAAAACCCCCAGATCCTTCTCCACTATGGATTCCCCCAGTTGTACTCCCCCCTAGCATGTATGATGCATGCATATTCTTAGTGTAAGGGGCGGGTCTATTATTATTATATCGTGTAAGGGCGGGTCTATTATTATTATATTGTATAAGGGGCGGGTCTATTATTATATGGTGTAAGGGGCGGGTCTATTATTATTATATCGTGTAAGGGGCGGGTCTATTATTATTATATTGTATAAGGGGCGGGTCTATTATTATATGGTGTAAGGGGCGGGTCTATTATTATTATATCGTGTAAGGGGCGGATCTATTATTATATGGTGTAAGGGGCGGGTCTATTATTATTATATGCTGTAAGGGGTGGGTCTATTATTATTATATGGTGTAAGGGGGCGGGTCTATTATTATTATAATCGTGTAAGGGGCGGGTCTATTATTATTATATTGTATAAGGGGCGGGTCTATTATTATATGGTGTAAGGGCGGGTCTATTATTATTATATCGTGTAAGGGGCGGGTCTATTATTATTATATTGTATAAGGGGCGGGTCTATTATTATATGGTGTAAGGGGCGGGTCTATTATTATTTATCGTGTAAGGGGCGGATCTATTATTATATGGTGTAAGGGGCGGGTCTATTATTATTATATGCTGTAAGGGGTGGGTCTATTATTATTATATGGTGTAAGGGGCGGGTCTATTATTATTAGTTCGTGTAAGGGGCGGGTCTATTATTATTATATTGTATAAGGGGCGGGTCTATTATTATATGGTGTAAGGGGCGGGTCTATTATTATTATATCGTGTAAGGGGCGGGTCTATTATTATTATATTGTATAAGGGGCGGGTCTATTATTATATGGTGTAAGGGGCGGGTCTATTATTATTATATCGTGTAAGGGGCGGATCTATTATTATATGGTGTAAGGGGCGGGTCTATTATTATTATATGCTGTAAGGGGTGGGTCTATTATTATTATATGGTGTAAGGGGCGGGTCTATTATTATTATATCGTGTAAGGGGCGGGTCTATTATTATTATATGGTGTAAGGGGTGGGTCTATTATTATATCGTGTAAGGGGCGGATCTATTATTATTATATCGTGTAAGGGGCGGGTCTATTATTATTATATTGTATAAGGGGCGGGTCTATTATTATTATATCTTGTAAGCAAGGGGCGGGTCTATTATTATTATATGGTGTAAGGGGCGGGTCTATTATTATTATATGGTGTAAGGGGCGGGTCTATTATTATATGGTGTAAGGGGCGGGTCTATTATTATTATATGGTGTAAGGGGCGGGTCTATTATTATATGGTGTAAGGGGCGGGTCTATTATTATATGGTGTAAAGGGCGGGTCTATTATTATATGGTGTAAGGGGCGGGTCTATTATTATTATATTGTGTAAGGGGCGGGTCTATTATTATTATATCGTATAAGGGGCGGGTCTATTATTATTATATCGTGTAAGGGGCGGATGGCTACAGAAGAGGGTGAATGTTAAATTAATGGGCAGAGCTCGATATATAACAATAATAATAAATGCGCCCCTTGGTTACAGTAATACTAGACCCGCCCCTTAGTTACACGATAGACGCCCCTTGCAGAGTAGCACGAGCATCGGGAGCGTGCGGCATCGCCTCGTACAATTACATGATAACTGCGCCTGCGCAGTACAGGGGGGTCCTTATCCAGCGGGGGGAACTTTTTCGGCAGGACACCGGAATTACACTACTGCCATCTAGTGGTGGTAGATGTAATTGGGGTAACTAAGCCAAAGTAATGGGAACTGAGTTACCATGAGGGGAAAAGTAATCAGTTAGATACTCGTTACCCTCTAAAGTAACTGCGTTAGGTAACTCCGTTTATTTTAACTCAGTTACTTACATCACTGGCGGTGGGATGGTTGGCTGTGTGGGGGGATGGTTGGCAGTGGGGCGGGATGGTTGGCTGTGTGGCGGGATGGTTGGCTGTGTGGCGGGATGGTTGGCTGTGTGGGGGGATGGTTGGCAGTGCGGCGGGATGGTTGGCAGTGCGGCGGGATGGTTGGCAGTGCGGCGGGATGGTTGGCAGTGCGGCGGGATGGTTGGCAGTGCGGCGGGATGGTTGGCAGTGCGGCGGGATGGTTGGCAGTGCGGCGGGATGGTTGGCAGTGCGGCGGGATGGTTGGCTGTGTGGTGGGATGGTTGGCGGTGCGGTGGGATGGTTGGCGGTGCGGTGGGATGGTTGGCGGTGCGGTGGGATGGTTGGCGGTGCGGTGGGATGGTTGGCAGTGCGGTGGGATGGTTGGCAGTGCGGTGGGATGGTTGGCAGTGCGGCGGGATGGTTGGCAGTGCGCCGGGATGGTTGGCTGTGCGGCGGGATGGTTGGCTGTGCGGGGGGATGGTTGGCGGTGCGGTGGGATGGTTGGCGGTGCGGTGGGATGGTTGGCAGTGCGGTGGGATGGTTGGCAGTGCGGTGGGATGGTTGGCAGTGCGGTGGGATGGTTGGCAGTGCGGTGGGATGGTTGGCAGTGCGGTGGGATGGTTGGCAGTGCGGTGGGATGGTTGGCAGTGCGGTGGGATGGTTGGCTGTGTGGCGGGATGGTTGGCTGTGCGGGGGGATGGTTGGCGGTGCGGTGGGATGGTTGGCGGTGCGGTGGGATGGTTGGCGGTGCGGTGGGATGGTTGGCAGTGCGGCGGGATGGTTGGCAGTGCGCCGGGATGGTTGGCAGTGCGCCGGGATGGTTGGCAGTGCGCCGGGATGGTTGGCTGTGCGCCGGGATGGTTGGCTGTGCGGCGGGATGGTTGGCTGTGCGGGGGGATGGTTGGCGGTGCGGCGGGATGGTTGGCGGTGCGGCGGGATGGTTGGCAGTGCGGCGGATGGTTGGCAGTGCGGCGGGATGGTTGGCCGTGTGGCGGGATGGTTGGCGGTGCGGCGGGATGGTTGGCAGTGTGGGGGGATGGTTGGCAGTGCGGCGGGATGGTTGGCTGTGTGGGGGGATGGTTGGCTGTGTGGGGGGATGGTTGGCTGTGTGGGGGGATGGTTGGCTGTGCGGCGGGATGGTTGGCTGTGTGGGGGGATGGTTGGCAGTGCGGCGGGATGGTTGGCTGTGTGGGGGGATGGTTGGCTGTGTGGGGGGATGGTTGGCGGTGCGGTGGGATGGTTGGCTGTGTGGGGGGATGGTTGGCGGTGCGGTGGGATGGTTGGCAGTGCGGTGGGATGGTTGGCTGTGTGGGGGGATGGTTGGCGGTGTGGGGGGATGGTTGGCGGTGGGTGGGGGGATGGTTGGCGGTGTGGGGGGATGGTTGGCGGTGCGGTGGGATGGTTGGCGGTGCGGCGGGATGGTTGGCGGTGCGGCGGGATGGTTGGCTGTGTGGGGGGATGGTTGGCTGTGTGGGGGGATGGTTGGCTGTGGGGGGGGATGGTTGGCGGTGCGGCGGGATGGTTGGCGGTGCGGCGGGATGGTTGGCGGTGCGGCGGGATGGTTGGCGGTGCGGCGGGATGGTTGGCGGTGCGGCGGGATGGTTGGCAGTGCGGCGGGATGGTTGGCAGTGCGGCGGGATGGTTGGCAGTGCGGCGGGATGGTTGGCAGTGCGGCGGGATGGTTGGCAGTGCGGCGGGATGGTTGGCAGTGCGGCGGGATGGTTGGCAGTGCGGCGGATGGTTGGCAGTGCGGCGGGATGGTTGGCAGTGTGGCGGGATGGTTGGCAGTGTGGCGGGATGGTTGGCTGTGTGGGGGGATGGTTGGCAGTGCGGCGGGATGGTTGGCAGTGCGGGGGGATGGTTGGCAGTGCGGCGGGATGGTTGGCTGTGTGGGGGGATGGTTGGCAGTGCGGCGGGATGGTTGGCAGTGCGGCGGGACGGTTGGCTGTGCGGCGGGACGGTTGGCTGTGCGGCGGGACGGTTGGCAGTGCGGCGGGACGGTTGGCAGTGCGGCGGGATGGTTGGCAGTGCGGCGGGATGGTTGGCAGTGCGGCGGGATGGTTGGCAGTGCGGCGGGATGGTTGGCAGTGCGGCGGGATGGTTGGCAGTGCGGCGGGATGGTTGGCTGTGTGGCGGGATGGTTGGCGGTGCGGTGGGATGGTTGGCGGTGCGGTGGGATGGTTGGCGGTGCGGTGGGATGGTTGGCAGTGCGGTGGGATGGTTGGCAGTGCGGTGGGAGGGATGGTTGGCAGTGCGGCGGGATGGTTGGCAGTGCGCCGGGATGGTTGGCCGTGCGGCGGGATGGTTGGCTGTGCGGGGGGATGGTTGGCGGTGCGGTGGGATGGTTGGCGGTGCGGTGGGATGGTTGGCAGTGCGGTGGGATGGTTGGCAGTGCGGTGGGATGGTTGGCAGTGCGGTGGGATGGTTGGCAGTGCGGTGGGATGGTTGGCAGTGCGGTGGGATGGTTGGCAGTGCGGTGGGATGGTTGGCTGTGTGGCGGGATGGTTGGCTGTGCGGTGGGATGGTTGGCGGTGCGGTGGGATGGTTGGCAGTGCGCCGGGATGGTTGGCAGTGCGCCGGGATGGTTGGCAGTGCGCCGGGATGGTTGGCTGTGCGCCGGGATGGTTGGCTGTGCGGCGGGATGGTTGGCTGTGCGGGGGGATGGTTGGCGGTGCGGCGGGATGGTTGGCGGTGCGGCGGGATGGTTGGCGGTGCGGCGGGATGGTTGGCAGTGCGGCGGGATGGTTGGCAGTGCGGCGGGATGGTTGGCAGTGCGGCGGGATGGTTGGCAGTGCGGCGGGATGGTTGGCGGTGCGGCGGGATGGTTGGCAGTGTGGGGGATGGTTGGCAGTGCGGCGGGATGGTTGGCTGTGTGGGGGGATGGTTGGCTGTGTGGGGGGATGGTTGGCTGTGTGGGGGGATGGTTGGCTGTGCGGCGGGATGGTTGGCTGTGTGGGGGATGGTTGGCAGTGCGGCGGGATGGTTGGCTGTGTGGGGGGATGGTTGGCTGTGTGGGGGGATGGTTGGCGGTGCGGTGGGATGGTTGGCTGTGTGGGGGGATGGTTGGCGGTGCGGTGGGATGGTTGGCAGTGCGGTGGGATGGTTGGCTGTGTGGGGGGATGGTTGGCGGTGTGGGGGGATGGTTGGCGGTGTGGGGGGATGGTTGGCGGTGTGGGGGGATGGTTGGCGGTGCGGTGGGATGGTTGGCGGTGCGGCGGGATGGTTGGCGGTGCGGCGGGATGGTTGGCTGTGTGGGGGGATGGTTGGCTGTGTGGGGGGATGGTTGGCTGTGTGGGGGGATGGTTGGCGGTGCGGCGGGATGGTTGGCGGTGCGGCGGGATGGTTGGCGGTGCGGCGGGATGGTTGGCAGTGCGGCGGGATGGTTGGCAGTGCGGCGGGATGGTTGGCAGTGCGGCGGGATGGTTGGCAGTGCGGCGGATGGTTGGCAGTGCGGCGGGATGGTTGGCAGTGCGGCGGGATGGTTGGCAGTGCGGCGGGATGGTTGGCAGTGCGGCGGGATGGTTGGCAGTGTGGCGGGATGGTTGGCAGTGTGGCGGGATGGTTGGCTGTGTGGGGGGATGGTTGGCAGTGCGGCGGGATGGTTGGCAGTGCGGCGGGATGGTTGGCTGTGTGGGGGATGGTTGGCAGTGCGGCGGGATGGTTGGCAGTGCGGCGGGATGGTTGGCTGTGTGGGGGGATGGTTGGCAGTGCGGCGGGATGGTTGGCTGTGCGGCGGGACGGTTGGCTGTGCGGCGGGACGGTTGGCAGTGCGGCGGGACGGTTGGCAGTGCGGCGGGACGGTTGGCAGTGCGGCGGGACGGTTGGCAGTGCGGCGGGACGGTTGGCAGTGCGGCGGGACGGTTGGCAGTGCGGCGGGACGGTTGGCAGTGCGGCGGGACGGTTGGCAGTGCGGCGGGACGGTTGGCAGTGCGGCGGGATGGTTGGCTGTGTGGGGGGATGGTTGGCTGTGCGGTGGGACGGGTAACAATGTGGCCTTGCAGCACCGGGACTGAGATCAGTTACATTGTAGGGGAGGGTCCATCCTCTGTGTGATTATATGTCAGCTGAGACTCTTTTATCCAGAAGTCTCTCTGAGACACATTGGATGTAAAAAGTCTACACCCCCCGTATACAGTATATATATATAAAATATATATATACACACCCCTTATACTAATAATTTGGTGAAGCCCCTTTTGATGGGTGTGTTTGGGGAGGAGTCTATCAGCATGGCACATCCTGACTGGGTAATATTTGCCCAAAAACACCCCAAATCTGTCAGATCTGTGAGGACATCTCCTGGGCACAGCCCTCTTCACATCACCGCACAGATCTTCATTGGGATTCGGGTCGGGGCTCTGGCGGGGGATCTTCTTCTGGTGATTTGGATGTTTTGTTGTCATCCTGGAAGATGAAGTTCCTCTTTCTAGCAGAAGGTTTTGTGCCAATATTGGCCGGTATTTGGAACTGTTCATAATTCCCTCCACTGTGACTCAGGCCCCTATTACAGCCCCAAAGCACAATACTGCCACCACCAGGCTTCACAGTGGGTATGGTGTTCTTCTGTCTTTTGGAATCATGACCACAAAGTCCATCCTGGGTGTCATCAGACAGAACACATTTCCCCACATGATTTTGGGAGACTTCAGATTTGCAGAATTTAGCCCCCCCCCCCCCCCCATAGCCCAGACATATGAAGAACACCGGAGATTGTTGTCACCACACAGCCGGGACTTCCCAGATATTCCTGCAGATCCTTTAATGTTGCCTTTATTTTATTTTTCAGTTTGTTCTCCTGAGTTGTACAATTTATAAATCACATTAAGTCTCAGTTCACAGATGTGCGATTCCGGACATCACATGCGATTCGCAGCACCACTGCTGTTCACAGTACATGTGATGTCTGTGCGGTGCGGAGTGTAAGCTCCTCTGTACAGAGACTGATGTGACTGTGGGGGGAGGGGACATTAGAGTGTAAGCTCCTCTGTACAGAGACTGATGTGACTGTGGGGGAGGGGACATTAGAGTGTAAGCTCCTCTGTACAGAGACTGATGGGACTGTGGGGGAGGGACATTAGAGTGTAAGCTCCTCTGTACAGAGACTGATGTGACTGTGGGGGGAGGGGACATTAGAGTGTAAGCTCCTCTGTACAGAGACTGATGTGACTGTGGGGGGAGGGGACATTAGAGTGTAAGCTCCTCTGTACAGAGACTGATGTGACTGTGTGGGGGGAGGGGACATTAGAGTGTAAGCTCCTCTGTACAGAGACTGATGTGACTGTGGGGGAGGGGACATTAGAGTGTAAGCTCCTCTGTACAGAGACTGTGGGGGAGGGGACATTAGAGTGTAAGCTCCTCTGTACAGAGACTGTGGGGGGAGGGGACATTAGAGTGTAAGCTCCTCTGTACAGAGACTGATGTGACTGTGGGGGGAGGGGGACATTAGAGTGTAAGCTCCTCTGTACAGAGACTGATGTGACTGTGGGGAGGGGACATTAGAGTGTAAGCTCCTCTGTACAGAGACTGTGGGGGGAGGGGACATTAGAGTGTAAGCTCCTCTGTACAGCACTGCGGTGTATATAATAGATGACAGGATGGTGTAGGAATGGTCGGGTGACGGGGAGGTCTTTACAGATGAGGTGTGGAGGGCTCTCGGCGGGTGGTCTCGGTCTCTCTCTCTCGGTATTGAATAGAAGCAGAAGGAATACGGAGTTTCCGATTCGCCACCCAGAGACTCACATGAATGCCACGCAAATAGCAGCAAGTGCCGCGCTTCATGTAAATACTCGCCGGGTTATTGTAATCATCCCCCCCATCGTGTCAACACAGCGATCCGGAGCTGGAGGACCACCCCGGAGGCCAGACTCAACAATGTGTGCGGGGGGGGGGGGGGGGCACATCATCTCCTACAGGTGTATTCCGGAGAGCCGGCAGATCACAGCGCTGACAACACACGACACCCCCGGCTCTCAGGTTACCGTAATGATCGACGTCATCTTCTGCTAAAACATTCGATTATAAGGCCCCCCCCCTCCCCCCCACTGAAATAATTCTACTGCTTTGTGATGGAGTCCTGAGCTCAATCCCACATCAGAGGCTCAGAGGAGCTTACACTCTAATGTCCCCTCCCCCACAGTCCCATCAGTCTCTGTACAGAGGAGCTTACACTCTAATGTCCCCTCCCCCACAGTCCCATCAGTCTCTGTACAGAGGAGCTTACACTCTAATGTCCCCTCCCCCACAGTCCCATCAGTCTCTGTACAGAGGAGCTTACACTCTAATGTCCCCTCCCCCACAGTCACATCAGTTTCTGTACAGAGGAGCTTACACTCTAATGTCCCCCTCCCCCCCCCCCCCACAGTCACATCAGTCTCTGTACAGAGGAGCTTACACTCTAATGTCCCCTCCCCCCACAGTCACATCAGTCTCTGTACAGAGGAGCTTACACTCTAATGTCCCCTCCCCCACAGTTACATCAGTCTCTGTACAGAGGAGCTTACACTCTAATGTCCCCCCCCACAGTCACATCAGTCTCTGTACAGAGGAGCTTACACTCTAATGTCCCCTCCCCCACAGTCACATCAGTCTCTGTACAGAGGAGCTTACACTCTAATGTCCCCTCCCCCCACAGTCACATCAGTCTCTGTACAGAGGAGCTTACACTCTAATGTCCCCTCCCCCACAGTCACATCAGTCTCTGTACAGAGGAGCTTACACTCTAATGTCCCCTCCCCCACAGTCACATCAGTCTCTATACAGAGGAGCTTACACTCTAATGTCCCCACCCCCCCCCACAGTCACATCAGTCTCTGTACAGAGGAGCTTACACTCTAATGTCCCCTCCCCCACAGTCACATCAGTCTCTGTACAGAGGAGCTTACACTCTAATGTCCCCCCCCCCACAGTCACATCAGTCTCTATACAGAGGAGCTTACACTCTAATGTCCCCTCCCCCAGTCACATCAGTCTCTGTACGGAGGAGCTTACACTCTAATGTCCCCTCCCCCCACAGTCACATCAGTCTCTGTACAGAGGAGCTTACACTCTAATGTCCCCTCCCCCCACAGTCACATCAGTCTCTGTACAAAGGAGCTTACACTCTAATGTCCCCTCCCCCCACAGTCACATCAGTCTCTGTACAGAGGAGCTTACACTCTAATGTCCCCTCCCCCACAGTCACATCAGTCTCTGTACAGAGGAGCTTACACTCTAATGTCCCCTCCCCCACAGTCACATCAGTCTCTGTACAGAGGAGCTTACATTCTAATGTCCCCTCCCCCACAGTCACATCAGTCTCTGTACAGAGGAGCTTACACTCTAATGTCCCCTCCCCCACAGTCACATCAGTCTCTGTACAGAGGAGCTTACACTCTAATGTCCCCTCCCCCACAGTCACATCAGTCTCTGTACAGAGGAGCTTACACTCTAATGTCCCCTCCCCCACAGTCACATCAGTCTCTGTACAGAGGAGCTTACACTCTAATGTCCCCACCCCCCCCCCACAGTCACATCAGTCTCTGTACAGAGGAGCTTACACTCTAATGTCCCCCCCCCCCACAGTCACATCAGTCTCTGTACAGAGGAGCTTACACTCTAATATCCCCTCCCCCCCCAGTCACATCAGTCTCTGTACAGAGGAGCTTACACTCTAATGTCCCCTCCCCCACAGTCACATCAGTCTCTGTACAGAGGAGCTTACACTCTAATGTCCCCTCCCCCACAGTCGCACACACCTGTATGAGCCGGGAATGGCGGATTCGGTAGCGTTGGATGCGATTCGCTGTATTCATCTGATTTCTGTGTTTTCTCTGCAGCAAAACGCGTCAATGAAATCATCGTAGGAAACGAACAATTGATGGAGATTTAGCGGGAAGAAGCGACGCGTTTCCTGTCTGTCCTCAGAGCCGATTTATTTATATAACAATAAAAGATTTGGATCTTATGGTGTCACTTTGTCTGATTGGCTGATAGGAGCTCCGTGTCCAGAGGAGTCACATGACAGGAAATAAAGATCCTCATCCAATGGATTTACTTCCCAAGATGGCGGCCGTGTTCTTGCGTCTCATTGGTGGAGACCGGCGGTGCCCCCAACATGCCCAGAGGATGCAGAATGGCAACGCCCCAAATATCAGACAAATTACCCCCAACATTGGTGTCAGTGGAAGGAATAATAACCCCCAACATTGGTGTCAGTGGAAGGAATAATAACCCCCAACATTGGAGTCAGTGGAAGTAAAATAACCCCCAACATTGGTGTCAGTGGAAGTAATAATAACCCCCAACATTGGAGTCAGTGGAAAGAATAATAACCCCCAACATTGGAGTCAGTGGAAGTAAAATAACCCCCAACATTGGTGTCAGTGGAAATAATAATAACCCCCAACATTGGTGTCAGTGGAAATAATAATAACCCCCAACATTGGTGTCAGTGGAAATAATAATAACCCCCAACATTGGAGTCAGTGGAGGGAATAATAACCCCCAACATTGGTGTCAGTGGAGGGAATAATAACCCCCAACATTGGTGTCAGTGGAAGTAATAATAACCCCCAACATTGGAGTCAGTGGAAGGAATAATAACCCCCAACATTGGTGTCAGTGGAGGGAATAATAACCCCCAACATTGGAGTCAGTGGATGGAATAATAACCCCCAACATTGGTGTCAGTGGATGGGATAATAACCCCCAACATTGGTGTCAGTGGAAGGAATAATAACCCCCAACATTGGTGTCAGTGGAAATAATAATAACCCCCCAACATTGGAGTCAGTGGAAGTAATAATAACCCCCAACATTGATGTCAGTGGAAGTAATAATAACCCCCAACATTGGTGTCAGTGGAAATAATAATAACCCCCAACATTGGTGTCAGTGGAAGGAATAATAACCCCCAACATTGGTGTCAGTGGATTCAATAATAACCCCCAACATTGGTGTCAGTGGAAGGAATAATAACCCCCAACATTGGTGTCAGTGGAGGGAATAATAACCCCCAACATTGGAGTCAGTGGAGGGAATAATAACCCCCAACATTGGTGTCAGTGGAAGGAATAATAACCCCCAACATTGGTGTCAGTGGAGGGAATAATAACCCCCAGCATTGGTGTCAGTGGAAGGAATAATAACCCCCAACATTGGTGTCAGTGGAAGGAATAATAACCCCCAACATTGGTGTCAGTGGAAGGAATAATAACCCCCAACATTGGTGTCAGTGGAAGGAATAATAACCCCCAACATTGGAGTCAGTGGAGGGAATAATAACCCCCAACATTGGTGTCAGTGGAAGGAATAATAACCCCCAACATTGGTGTCAGTGGAGGGAATAATAACCCCCAGCATTGGTGTCAGTGGAAGGAATAATAACCCCCAACATTGGTGTCAGTGGAAGGAATAATAACCCCCAACATTGGTGTCAGTGGAAATAATAATAACCCCCAACATTGGAGTCAGTGGAAGGAATAATAACCCCCAACATTGGTGTCAGTGGAAGGAATAATAACCCCCAACATTGGTGTCAGTGGAGGGAATAATAACCCCCAACATTGGTGTCAGTGGAAGGAATAATAACCCCCAACATTGGTGTCAGTGGATTCAATAATAACCCCCAACATTGGTGTCAGTGGAAGGAATAATAACCCCCAACATTGGTGTCAGTGGAGGGAATAATAACCCCCAACATTGGTGTCAGTGGAAGGAATAATAACCCCCAACATTGGTGTCAGTGGAGGGAATAATAACCCCCAACATTGGTGTCAGTGGAGGGAATAATAACCCCCAACATTGGTGTCAGTGGAAATAATAATAACCCCCAACATTGGAGTCAGTGGAAGGAATAATGACCCCCAACATTGGTGTCAGTGGAAGGAATAATAACCCCCAACATTGGTGTCAGTGGAAGGAATAACCCCCAACATTGGTGTCAGTGGAAGTAATAATAACCCCCAACATTGGTGTCAGTGGAAATAATAATAACCCCCAACATTGGTGTCAGTGGAAGGAATAATAACCCCCAACATTGGTGTCAGTGGAGGGAATAATAACCCCCAACATTGGTGTCAGTGAAGGAATAATAACCCCCAACATTGGTGTCAGTGGATTCAATAATAACCCCCAACATTGGTGTCAGTGGAAGGAATAATAACCCCCAACATTGGTGTCAGTGGAGGGAATAATAACCCCCAACATTGGTGTCAGTGGAAGGAATAATAACCCCCAACATTGGTGTCAGTGGAGGGAATAATAACCCCCAGCATTGGTGTCAGTGGAAGGAATAATAACCCCCAACATTGGTGTCAGTGGAAGGAATAATAACCCCCAACATTGGTGTCAGTGGAGGGAATAATAACCCCCAACATTGGTGTCAGTGGAAATAATAATAACCCCCAACATTGGAGTCAGTGGAAGGAATAATGACCCCCAACATTGGTGTCAGTGGAAGGAATAATAACCCCCAACATTGGAGTCAGTGGAAGGAATAATAACCCCCAACATTGGTGTCAGTGGAGGGAATAATAACCCCCAACATTGGTGTCAGTGGAAATAATAATAACCCCCAACATTGGAGTCAGTGGAAGGAATAATAACCCCCAACATTGGAGTCAGTGGAAGGAATAATAACCCCCAACATTGGAGTCAGTGGAGGGAATAATAACCCCCAACATTGGAGTCAGTGGAAGGAATAATAACCCCCAACATTGGAGTCAGTGGAAGGAATAATAACCCCAACATTGGAGTCAGTGGAAGGAATAATAACCCCCAACATTGGTGTCAGTGGAAGGAATAATAACCCCCAACATTGGTGTCAGTGGAAGGAATAATAACCCCCAACATTGGTGTCAGTGGAAATAATAATAACCCCCAACATTGGTGTCAGTGGAAGGGATAATAACCCCCAACATTGGAGTCAGTGAAAATAATAATAACCCCCAACATTGGAGTCAGTGGAAGTAATAATAACCCCCAACATTGGAGTCAGTGGAAGTAATAATAACCCCCAACATTGGAGTCAGTGGACATAATAATAACCCCCAACATTGGTGTCAGTGGATTCAATAATAACCCCCAACATTGGTGTCAGTGGAAGGAATAATAACCCCCAACATTGGTGTCAGTGGAGGGAATAATAACCCCCAACATTGGAGTCAGTGGAAGTAATAATAACCCCCAACATTGGTGTCAGTGGAAGTAATAATAACCCCCAACATTGGTGTCAGTGGAAGGAATAATAACCCCCAACATTGGTGTCAGTGGGAGGAATAGCCCCCAACATTGGAGTCAGTGGAAGGAATAATAACCCCCAACATTGGTGTCAGTGGAAGGAATAATAACCCCCAACATTGGTGTCAGTGGAGGGAATAATAACCCCCAACATTGGTGTCAGTGGAAGTAATAATAACCCCCAACATTGGTGTCAGTGGAAGGAATAATAACCCCCAACATTGGTGTCAGTGGAGGGAATAATAACCCCCAACATTGTGTCAGTGGAAGGAATAATAACCCCCAACATTGGTGTCAGTGGAAGGAATAATAACCCCCAACATTGGTGTCAGTGGAAGGAATAATAACCCCAACATTGGTGTCAGTGGAAGGAATAATAACCCCCAACATTGGTGTCAGTGGAAGGAATAATAACCCCCAACATTGGTGTCAGTGGGAGGAATAACCCCCAACATTGGTGTCAGTGGATTCAATAATAACCCCCAACATTGGTGTCAGTGGGAGGAATAACCCCCAACATTGGTGTCAGTGGAAGGAATAATAACCCCAACATTGGAGTCAGTGGAAGGAATAATAACCCCCAACATTGGTGTTTTACCCCCGGAGGGGGTGGGGGGGGGCTTATGCGCTCATATGGGGTCCGTATAGCATTCAGATCCTCAGACAAGACGTTCCCGGGTCCCGCAGTTGCTCTGTACTGCCCCCCATAGACAGCCATTGGGAGATGCGGCGGCACGCGGTTCTGTATTGGGGGAGGAGCGGACGGTCGGGGGTTGGAGCCGCTACTCCTGATTGGTGCCTATGGGGGGCAGTACAGAGCGGGTCCCGGAGGTTCTGGACGTCGGGCGATTGTGTATTTGGACCCCACAGAACCGCTCCGTATCCCCGGCATCAGCGGACCCCATCACTTATCAGTAATAGAGAATGATAGAAACCTCCTGCATTATTCCCAGTGCGGCCAAACTGGAGATTTTACCCCCCAGTCTCCGGGCCCCATGAATGCTGGAAGTATTTCTTCTATTAATAATCACAGAACAGGAGCCGGTTAAACAGGCGGCACTCACCCCCTCCCCCACTTCCTGCGGCCATTGACAGTGTAATCAGTGTGTGAGGCGGGAGGAGGGAGACCACCCAGCGAGGAGGAGGGGGGGGGGCTAATTCTTCATTTATCCTCCATAAAGATACGGCCCTCATTATCGCAGCTTCCATCCTCGTCACCTGGGTGGCCGGACCCCCCCGGGGGGGGACAATTGGGGGGTTCAGGGGTCCCCCTCCCCGCACCGTGCCAGGCGCGTCCGCCATGATTCAACGCAGCCCCCCTCCCCCCGCACAGTGCCAGGCGCGTCCGCCATGATTCAACGCAGCCCCCCTCCCCCCGCGCAGTGCCAGGCGCGTCCGCCATGATTCAACGCAGCCCCTCCTCCGCCGCACAGTGCCAGGCGCGTCCGCCATGATTCAACGCAGCCCCTCCGCCGTGCAGTGCCAGGCGCGTCCGCCATGATTCAACGCAGCCCCCCTCCCCCCGCGCAGTGCCAGGCGCGTCCGCCATGATTCAACGCAGCCCCTCCTCCGCCGCACAGTGCCAGGCGCGTCCGCCATGATTCAACGCAGCCCCTCCGCCGTGCAGTGCCAGGCGCGTCCGCCATGATTCAACGCAGCCCCTCCGCCGCGCAGTGCCAGGCACGTCCGCCATGATTCAACGCAGCCCCCCTCCCCGCGCAGTGCCAGGCGCGTCCGCCATGATTCAACGCAGCCCCCCCTCCCCCACGCAGTTCCAGGCGATGTCACCCTCCGAGCCAGCGACCACATCCGCCATGATTCAACGCAGCCCCCCTCCCCCCGCGCAGTGCCAGGCGCGTCCGCCATGATTCAACGCAGCCCCCCCTCCCCCACGCAGTGCCAGGCGATGTCACCCTCCGAGCCAGCGACCACATCCGCCATGATTCAACGCAGCCCCCCTCCCCCCGCGCAGTGCCAGGCGCGTCCGTCATGATTCAACGCAGCCCCCCTCCCCCGCGCAGTGCCAGGCACATCCGCCATGATTCAACGCAGCCCCTCCTCCGCCGCGCAGTGCCAGGCGCGTCCGCCATGATTCAACGCAGCCCCACCTCCCCCCGCGCAGTGCCAGGCGCGTCCGTCATGATTCAACGCAGCCCCCCCTCCCCCGCGCAGTGCCAGGCACATCCGCCATGATTCAACGCAGCCCCCTCCCCCACGCAGTGCCAGGCGCGTCCGCCATGATTCAACGCAGCCCCTCCTCCGCCGCGCAGTGCCAGGCGCGTCCGCCATGATTCAACGCAGCCCCACCTCCCCCCGCGCAGTGCCAGGCGTGTCCGCCATGATCCAACGCAGCCCCCTCCCCCGCGCAGTGCCAGGCGCGTCCGCCATGATTCACCGCAGCCCCCCTCCCCGCGCAGTGCCAGGCGCGTCCGCCATGATTCAACGCAGCCCCTCCTCCGCCGCGCAGTGCCAGGCGCGTCCGCCATGATTCAACGCAGCCCCACCTCCCCCGCGCAGTGCCAGGCGCGTCCGTCATGATTCAACGCAGCCCCCCTCCCCCGCGCAGTGCCAGGCACATCCGCCATGATTCAACGCAGCCCCCTCCCCCACGCAGTGCCAGGCGCGTCCGCCATGATTCAACGCAGCCCCCCTCCCCCCGCGCAGTGCCAGGCGCGTCCGCCATGATTCACCGCAGCCCCCCTCCCCGCGCAGTGCCAGGCGCGTCCGCCATGATTCAACGCAGCCCCCCCTCCCCCACGCAGTGCCAGGCGCGTCCGCCATGATTCAACGCAGCCCCCCTCCCCCACGCAGTGCCAGGCGATGTCACCCTCCGAGCCAGCGACCACATCCGCCATGATTCAACGCAGCCCCCCTCCCCCGCGCAGTGCCAGGCGCGTCCGCCATGATTCAACGCAGCCCCTCCTCCCCCGCGCAGTGCCAGGCGCGTCCGCCATGATTCAACGCAGCCCCACCTCCCCCCGCGCAGTGCCAGGCGTGTCCGCCATGATTCAATGCAGCCCCCCCCTCCCCCGCGCAGTGCCAGGCGCGTCCGCCATGATTCAACGCAGCCCCTCCTCCCCCGCGCAGTGCCAGGCGCGTCCGCCATGATTCAACGCAGCCCCCCTCCCCCCGCGCAGTGCCAGGCGCGTCCGCCATGATTCAACGCAGCCCCTCCTCCCCCGCGCAGTGCCAGGCGCGTCCGCCATGATTCAACGCAGCCCCTCCTCCCCCGCGCAGTGCCAGGCGCGTCCGCCATGATTCAACGCAGCCCCACCTCCCCCCGCGCAGTGCCAGGCGTGTCCGCCATGATTCAATGCAGCCCCACCTCCCCCGCGCAGTGCCAGGCGCGTCCGCCATGATTCAACGCAGCCCCCCCTCCCCCGCGCAGTGCCGGGCGCGTCCGCCATGATTCAACGCAGTCTCCTCCCCCCCATTTATAGGATAGACTGACGCATTGAGCGAAACGTTCGATGAGAACGTCCAGTAAACGATCTCTGCGGTGAATTCGGCGCTCAGCATCGACATTACCGCCCCGCTCTCATCTCCGCAGATTGAGGGCGATGCGTTTTGCGGTGCGTTTTGTGATTTTGATGCAACTTTACACTCTCTGGCACTCGAGTCGCATTGAAGTGGCACAACATAAACAGAACGATCGTATCTTCCTTCACACCACATGCAGTCCAGTGCTTCAAAAACGCATGGAAAGTCGGTTATATGTCTTCCAATGGCATCGATCGTATCAGAGCCGCCAGTCCCAGGAGAATAAGTAATACATGCGGCGGATTTCCTGCACTGGATCAAAAAAGCACCAAAACGCATCCGAAACGCATGAAAAGATGCGGTCATTGGACGCTCTGGGCTGTGATTGGACGCGGAGGTCTGGGCTGTGATTGGACAGAGCTGATCAGGGCCGTGACTCATTGGCTGGGATCTGCCAATCACAGTGATCAGCCGATTGTTTTTGTTCAAGACTTTTGGACAGGATGGCGGGGGAAGGGTTAATAAGGCGCGTCTGAAAAACACCTGAAAGAAATGTGTGAATCGCCCTTTATGAGCCTCTCCTCCCTCCAAACACTTCCCATTGGCTGAAAGAAAGGACAACGATTAAAATGCGAATGAAGTGCGAATGTAGAGGCCTGGAAAAGATGTGCACACAGCGCACTGCACACACAGCACACAGCACACAGCACACACAGCACACAGCACACTGCACACACAGCACACAGCACACTGCACACACAGCACACTGCACACACAGCAGACTGCACACAGCAAACTGCACACACAGCACACAGCACACAACGGACTGCACAGAGCAAACTGCACACAGCGCACTGCACACATCGCACTGCACACAACGGACTGCACAGAGCAAACTGCACACACAGCGCACTGCACACATCGCACTGCACACAACGGACTGCACAGAGCAAACTGCACACAGCGCACAGCACACTGCACACATCGCACTGCACACATCGCACTGCACACAACGGACTGCACAGAGCAAACTGCACACAGCGCACAGCACACTGCACACATCGCACTGCACACAACGGACTGCACACACAGCGCACTGCACAGAGCAAACTGCACACACAGCGGACTGCACACACAGCAAACTGCACACAGCGCACACTGCACACAGCGCACACTGCACACAGCGCACTGCACACAGCGCACACTGCACACAGCGCACTGCACACAGCGCACACAGCGAACTGCACACAGCACACTGCACACAGCGGACACAGCGCACACAGCACACACAGCGAACTGCACACAGCGGACTGCGGCGACACCTGATGCGCTGCAGGTTTTTAGCTTTTTTGTGGTGCGTTTTTGGAGCAGCGCCATTCTCCTCCCTCCGCTCCACAATGCACTAAAGAAGCAGGAAATTCGCAGCGCGTTTGGAGTGTCAATAAGGAAATGTTCTGCGTTCTGTTGGGATTTTGGAGTCGCAGACAGAATTGCGCAGTTTTGCCGATGATTCCAACACACTTATCTGTGAATGATCCCGAAATATGTGATCCAATGTCTGTGTGACGTATCCACCAATGTGGGGGGCTCCTCCCCTCTCCCATCCTATTGTCCCCTCCCCCCATCCTATTGGCCCCTCCCCCATCCCATTGGCTCCTCCCCTCCCCATCCTATTGGCCTATTACATATCATACTTCCCATAATTAATATTTATGGTCCACAACATTCTCTGTATTCATTCAGCCAATCATGGAGGATGAAGTGACGAGACAAGTCTACGCGTTTCTTACTTCCTCAGGAGGAAACAAAGTGACAAAATCCTGGAGTGACATTTGTCTCTTCTGTATCCATTCCAAGCATCCAATCAACAACGTCCGACTGAAAAGGGGCGTGATTTACAGATACATCATCACGGGGTCTATTTATAAAACAAATTACTATTGGCAGATACAAATAATCCTCCTGTGATCAGCGGCTCCATCTAGTGGCTGGAATCCAATATTCTACTGAAAGACCTCAATAGGGGAAAATAGTGCGAAGTGACCACTAGATGGAGCTGCCGATCACAGGAAATAAACATGGCGGACACATTATGGAGGTTATTCATGACAAATGCTGGAGACATTCCCACAGCGAATGTTTATATATTGGAGGTGATCTCCTTTGTAGGGTGGAGTCTCCAGCGCGTTTCGTCATGCGTTTCTGTGCGCGTTTCTGTGCGGATTTGAAATACAAAAGATCGCACTGTTTTAGAGTTTTTCCAACGCAGCACTTGTGCAATTCGCGGTATTGTGTCACCAATGCGCTCCGGTGCGCTGCCATGCATGTGCGTCAGATCTGTGCTGCGTTCAAAATGAACGGCGTTTCCCCTCGACTTCACTGCGACGCCATTGCTGCAGAGGCGTTCTTCACCCCCCCCCGGAGTGAAATACACAGAATGATGTCATCAAATCTCTGCGACTAAACCGCATCAATTCGCAGCACCGCAGAGCATCCCACACCAAAAGTTAGTGAACCCCCCTCCCCTCCCCCTCCCATCACACCTCTCAGCGATTCTCCAGGCCCGGCTGTGTACGTCTTCTGGGGATGCCGATTGATCAGCAGTGAAAAATCAGCTTCGGCGCGGTCCGAGGTCGGCTGTTCCCGGAGGACGGACTGCGCTGTCACTTTACTGAGTATTTTCATTCGATCGCTAAACCCAGAAGAAAAGATTTCCCCGATCACTCGATGGGACGGCTGCATTCATTTTCTTTTTTAGACTTTCTTTTCTCTGGTGATCCAGCCAGCAAGTCTGTTGTTTTTCAAAAGAACAAGCTGTCCTGCACACAATAGGGTCACATGATCGGGTCACATGTTAGGGTTCGATCCCTTTCACACTGGGCTGCGCCACAATAGTGGTAAAGCACTGCTTGTTTTAGGGGCGCTTTTCGGGCGCTAGCAGGGCATAACTTTAATCCCCGCTAGCGGCTGCAGAAAGGGATAAAAGCGCCCGTGTTGTGATGCCGCCTAATCGCTTTTCAGACGCTTCGGAGGCGCTGCCCATTAATTCCAATGGGCAGGGGCAGTGGAGGAGGGGTGTATACAGCGGCTTGCAGGAGTTTTTTTCCCGCCCCGGTGTGAGATTCTCGGGGTGGTCAGTGCCCCGCCCCGGTGTGAGATCCTCGGGGTGGTCAGTTCCCCGCCCCGGTGTGAGATCCTCGGGGTGGTCAGTGCCCCGCCCCGGTGTGAGATCCTCGGGGTGGTCAGCGCCCCGCCCTGGTGTGAGACCCTCGGGGTGGTCAGCGCCCCGCCCCGGTGTGAGATCCTCGGGGTGGTCAGTGCCCCGCCCCGGTGTGAGACCCTCGGGGTGGTCAGCGCCCCGCCCCGGTGTGAGATCCTCGGGGTGGTCAGTGCCCCGCCCCGGTGTGAGATCCTCGGGGTGGTCAGTGCCCCGCCCCGGTGTGAGATCCTCGGGGTGGTCAGTGCCCCGCCCCGGTGTGAGATCCTCGGGGTGGTCAGTGCCCCGCCCCGGTGTGAGATCCTCGGGGTGGTCAGCGCCCCGCCCTGGTGTGAGATCCTCGGGGTGGTCAGCGCCCCGCCCCGGTGTGAGATCCTCGGGGTGGTCAGCGCCCCGCCCCGGTGTGAGATCCTCGGGGTGGTCAGCGCCCCGCCCCGGTGTGAGATCCTCGGGGTGGTCAGCGCCCCGCCCCGATGTGAGATCCTCGGGTGGTCAGTGCCCCGCCCCGGTGTGAGATCCTCGGGTGGTCAGTGCCCCGCCCCGGTGTGAGATCCTCGGGGTGGTCAGTGCCCCGCCCCGGTGTGAGATCCTCGGGTGGTCACACTGGGGAGGCATGAGAGGCGCTTTACAGGCGATATTTCTAGCATTAAAATGCCTGAAAAGTGCCTCAGTGTGAACGGGGCCTTTAGGCTTTTATATATATATTTATATGTTTCATTTAGCTATGAATAAGCATCCAACTATGTGAAACGCGTTAGGGATTTACCCCGGTTTGTCTTTGCTGATGTGACTATTTTTTTGGACTTTTGAATTCCATAATAAAGATGCCTTTCTACGGAGTGCGAGGGGGGTTTTAGGGTGAGGGAGGTTGGTGGGTGGGGGTGAGGTGAGGGGGGTTGTTGGGTGGGGGTGAGGGGGGTTGGTGGGTGAGGGGGGTTTTAGGGTGAGGGGGTTGGTGGGTGAGTGGGTTGGTGGGTGAGGGTGAGGGGGGTTGGTGGGTGGGGTGAGGGGGTTGGTGGGTGAGGGGGGTTTTAGGGTGAGGGGGTGAGGGGGGTTGGTGGGTGGGGGTGTGTGGGTGAGGTGAGTGGGGTTGGTGGTTGGGGGTGAGGGGGTGAGCGTGAGGGGGTTGGTGGGGTGGGGGGTGAGGGGGTGAGCGTGAGGGGGGTGAGTGGGGTTGGTGGGTGGGGGTGTGAGGGGTGGTGGGGTTGGGGTGTGGGGGGGTGAGGGGGTGAGGCTGAGTGGGGTTGGTGGGTGGGGGGTGAGTGGGGTTGGTGGGGGGGGTGAGGGGGTGAGGGTGAGTGGGGTTGGTGGGTGGGGGTGAGGGGGTGAGGGTGAGGGGGGTTGGTGGGTGAGGGGGTGAGGCTGAGTGGGGTTGGTGGGTGGGGGTGAGGGGTGAGGGTGAGGGGGGTTGGTGGGTGAGGGGGTGAGGCTGAGTGGGGTTGGTGGGTGAGTGGGGTTGGTGCGTGGGGGTGAGGTGAGGGGGGTTGGTGGGTGGGGGTGAGAGGGTGAGGCTGAGTGGGTGGGGGTGAGGGTGAGGGGGGTTTTAGGGTGAGGGGGGTTGGTGGGTGAGGGGGGTTGGTGGTGGGTGAGTGGGGTTGGTGGGTGGGGGTGGGGGGGGTGGGGGTTGGTGTTGGTGAGTGGGGTTGGTGGGGGGGGGTGAGGGGGGTTGGTGGGTGAGGGGGGTTTTAATGTGAGGGGGTGAGGGGGGTTGGTGGGTTGAGGGGGTTGTTTCCACTATTGTGCGTCCAATAAGAATGATCTTTGCTGCGGTTTCGGAATGCACGTCGTCTCCACTGTCGGTGTCGGGAAGCTCGTACTCATCAATGGAAACACATCGAAACGCATAGAACATGCTGTGAACAATCCTCGGCCATCCACTCCAATCTGGAATTCAGAAACGCGTTGGGGAGGTGCTCCAACACACATTGATAAATCACTGTATGAATGTAACACTCTGAGGGTTGTGCGTCTGTAATGTGCGTTCGCTTTGTCACACATCAATGTCCGTTCTGTGCGCTGACATGCGTGACGTATTGCAGATCACCTAAACGCACAAGAAGCGCACATTGGTGCGATTTTATTGGTGCGATTTTATTGGTGCGATTTTTCTTGTGACTGAATCCTTAAGGCCAATGGAAAGTGTTACCACATTCTGGAATGTCCCTTATAATGGAGTCGCTCACATCCATGCGTTGCGATGTGCTTTGAAATATAAGTTTCCCTTTTTTGGGGGGGATTTTAGCGCTTTGGGAGGCCCTTTAAAAGTCAACAGCAACGCATTAAAAACGCACAGAATGTGCTGGAAACGGGTAATAAAAACGATCGTTCAATAACCTTCCACTGCAAATCCAAAATGCAAATATGTGATAGAAAAATGGGTCAGCGCAATTCACAAAGGAAATGCATAACAACGCACCTCTGCGCTCACACACGCATGCCTGTGAGTTTCTCTGCGTGTCGGTAAAGCATGTGATTCCCAACATGCATAGATGGGAGCCGAGCCTACAGGACACCCCCAATCATCTGCCAGCGCATGCGTTTTCATGTGCGGCGGCACTGCGCAGTTCAGAATTTTTGCAGTGTTCCTCCCGCATAGAAATTAATAGGCGGCCCTTCCCACAACGCATGGAAACGCATGGAAACGCATGGAAACGCACGCACCCCGCCGCTCCTGCACACCAAGACGCATGTTTCCAGCTTACCCACATTAAAAATGCGTCTCTCCCGTCTCTGCGGTGCGTTTGTCAGGAAAAAAAACCGCATGATTATTTTTTTGCATTTTGCTGCGTTGGACGGCCTATTGAAGTCAATAGCAATGCACCAAAACGCATCTAACGAGCGGCTCGATGCGTTTCCATGCGTTGGCCTCAGATAATGGCCGTAATCTCCGTCCACACCAATTCCTCTGAAGAGCGACAAAACACGCGTCTCTGTGAGGTCAAAACCTCGGCGGCTGAAAGATCCAAAACGCAGGAGGAGAAAAAAAATGTAATTTCCCTCTACAAAACGCACAACGCCAAACGCATGGAAAAGTGCCGGAGCACCGGGCAGATCCGGCATATTCCATAGAGATACATGGAAACCTTCAATTTGAGCGTTTTACCGAGTCGCACGTTGTGCAGCAATTTCTCCACTCAAAAGCAACAATTGTATGAAAATAAATAAAAAAATACATAGAAAAAAAACGAACCCCAAATATTAACCCCCCAACATTAATACCAACCCCCCGACACTAATACTAACCCCCGACACTAATACTAACCCTCACATCTAGGCGTTCCGAATCATCGCAAATCGCGGGACACACTTACAATCTGCTTCACTTCCAACTTCCGACAAATCGCGGTAAAATCGCATAAACAGAATCGCGGGTCACCTGACGCCCAAATGAAGATTTTACTGCGATTTGTTGGGCGACAATCACGGCAATTTGGTGCCATTGGAAGTGACGGGATCTCTGGCACGTCCCGTGATTTAGCGGCGATCCGGGACGCCGAGATGTGAACGGAGACTTAATCCCTTACAAGTAAAAAAAAAAATAATAAATAAATAAATAATAAAAGCGTCTGAAAAACAGCAACAAATGAGAGAAATTATATTTTTCTCTATTGGCTAAAAAATAAAAAAAAAGCTCAAAAACGCTTTAAAAATGCTGAAAAAAAAAAAACACAAAAACCCGCAAGAAAAAATCCTCATAAAAAGGTAACGCTCAGGTGAATGCAGCCTCACATGGTAAAAACGCATATGCAATTTTGCCACAATTTCACCAAATTTTTGCCACAATTTGATGGTGCGCGCGGTGCGTTTTTCACAGGACATGCGACTCAAAAACACATAAAAAAACTCTGCGTTTCCAATACATTTCGATGGCGCGGTGTGAGGTGCGAGATGTGAGCTGTGTGATACGAGGTGTGAGATGTGAGGTGTGAGGTGCGTGGTGTGCGGTGCGAGGTGTGAGGTGCGAGGTGTGAGGTGCGTGGTGTGAGGTGCGAGGTGTGAGGTGCGTGGTGTGAGGTGCGAGATGTGCGGTGCGTGGTGTGAGGTGCGAGGTGCGAGGTGTGAGGTGTGAGGTGTGCGGTGTGAGGTGCGTGGTGCGAGGTGTGCGGTGCGAGGAGTGAGGTGCGCGGTGTGAGGTGTGAGGTGCGTGGTGCGAGGTGCGTGGTGTGAGGTGTGAGGTGCGCGGTGTGAGGTGCGTGGTGTGAGGTGCGTGGTGTGAGGTGCGTGGTGTGAGGTGCGTGGTGTGAGGTGCGAGGTGTGAGGTGCGTGGTGTGAGGTGTGTGGTGTGAGGTGCGAGGTGTGAGGTGCGTGGTGTGAGGTGCGTGGTGTGAGGTGCGAGATGTGCGGTGCGTGGTGTGAGGTGCGAGGTGCGAGGTGCGAGGTGTGAGGTGCGAGGTGTGAGGTGTGCGGTGTGAGGTGCGAGGTGCGTGGTGTGAGGTGTGCGGTGCGAGGAGTGAGGTGCGCGGTGTGAGGTGCGTGGTGCGAGGTGTGAGGTGCGCGGTGTGAGGTGCGTGGTGTGAGGTGCGTGGTGTGAGGTGCGTGGTGTGAGGTGCGAGGTGTGAGCTGTGTGATACGAGGTGTGAGATGTGAGGTGTGAGGTGCGTGGTGCGTGGTGCGAGGTGCGTGGTGTGAGGTGTGAGGTGCGAGGTGCGCGGTGTGAGGTGCGCGGTGTGAGGTGCGTGATACGAGGTGTGAGATGTGAGGTGCGAGGTGTGAGGTGTGAGGTGTGAGGTGCGTGGTGTGCGGTGCGTGGTGTGAGGTGCGTGGTGTGAGGTGCGTGGTGTGAGGTGTGAGGTGTGAGGTGCGTGGTGTGAGGTGCGTGATACGAGGTGTGAGATGTGAGGTGCGAGGTGTGAGGTGTGAGGTGTGAGGTGCGTGGTGTGCGGTGCGTGGTGTGAGGTGCGTGGTGTGAGGTGTGAGGTGTGAGGTGCGAGGTGTGAGGTGAGAGGTGCGTGGTGCGTGGTGCGAGGTGCGTGGTGTGAGGTGCGAGGTGCGAGGTGCGTGGTGCGTGGTGCGTGGTGCGTGGTGTGAGGTGTGAGGTGCGAGGTGCGTGGTGCGCGGTGTGAGGTGCGAGGTGCGTGGTGCGAGGTGTGAGGTGTGAGGTGCGCGGTGTGAGGTGCGTGGTGTGAGGTGCGAGGTGTGAGGTGCGTGGTGTGAGGTGCGTGGTGTGAGGTGTGAGGTGTGAGGTGCGAGGTGTGAGGTGCGAGGAGTGAGGTGCGCGGTGTGCGCGGTGTGAGGTGCGCAGTGTGCGAGGTGTGAGGTGTTTTCTTCCATCTTTTTATAATGCAGAATCAGAAGAGAAGCGGAGGAGGGGCGCTGCGATAACGGTCGCATGTCACCATTCATGTGCTGCCGCGGCGCAGAGGTGGGAGGGGCCTCCGTGGGAAGGCGGAGACAGACACTGACAGTTCTTATTTCTGCGTTTGCGGTTCGTTGTCTCTTTCGGGGCGGGTTGTTGGCAAACATTGCGGCGGCTTATTTTGTAACTTTGTGAGAGCGACGCCCCTCCCGCCGGCGGCAAGAAAAGAGTTTGGCCCCCCCGACTGACCGGCCACCTGCCGCCCCCCCCCTCCCCCGCTACACAACGCACAACAAAAAGTGTAAACAAAAGACCCCCAAAAATCTTAAAGGAGCCATTCATCGGCGGGACAAAGAACATCAGACATTATTAGGAGTAGTCCTGGGTGGTACGGCGTGCGACTTTAACCCCTTCCTCGCCCCCCTCCGCCCCCCCCGCCCCCTCCAACCGGTGACACAAGAATGACATGGGGGGGGGCGTTCCCTGCAAGCCAAGGCCGTGCGTTTAGCGAGCGTCTCTCCGGTGACACCGGCTGCATTATCAATATCATCGCTCACAAGTGCGACTTCCATGGGTGGAGCGTTTATAAAGAGATCCCACCGGGGGGCGCTGTGCCCGGCCTTCACTCCAATCACACCTCAGCATTTGGTAAACATCTACAAAACTCGCTAGACCCGCGTGTCACATCGATCGCGCGTTCATTAAAAGGTCTGCGGTGATCCCGCCATGGAGGCACTTCCTGTTCTCTGGTGACAACACTCTGTCCCCGTCTTACAATTCTCACCCTGTATATGGGCTCAGCACACCGACCCGGATATTACACTGTGACATCATCACAGAGCTGAGCAGGCTCCACCCACTACAGAAAACTACAGGAGGGGGGCGGAGACAAGACCCCCAGCACAAGGAAAGGGAGCAGAGCTGTGGGAGGGGCCCGGCAGGCTCCACCCACTACAGAAAACTACAGGAGGGGGGCGGAGACAAGACCCCCAGCACAAGGAAAGGGAGCACAGCTGTGGGAGGGGCCCAGCAGGCTCCACCCACTACAGAAAACTACAGGAGGGGGCGGAGACAAGACCCCCAGCACAAGGAGAGGGAGCACAGCTGTGGGAGGGGCCCAGCAGGAGGGGGCGGAGACAAGACCCCCAGCACAAGGAAAGGGAGCAGAGCTGTGGGAGGGGCCCGGCAGGCTCCACCCACTACAGAAAACTACAGGAGGGGGGCGGAGACAAGACCCCCAGCACAAGGAAAGGGAGCACAGCTGTGGGAGGGGCCCAGCAGGCTCCACCCACTACAGAAAACTACAGGAGGGGGCGGAGACAAGACCCCCAGCACAAGGAGAGGGAGCACAGCTGTGGGAGGGGCCCAGCAGGCTCCACCCACTACAGAAAACTACAGGAGGGGCGGAGACAAGACCCCCAGCACAAGGAGAGGGAGCACAGCTGTGGGAGGGGCCCAGCAGGCTCCACCTACTACAGAAAACTACAGGAGGGGGCGGAGACAAGACCCCCAGCACAAGGAGAGGGAGCAGAGCTGAGGGAGGGACCCGGCAGGCTCCACCCACTACAGAAACCTACAGGAGGGGGCGGAGACAAGACCCCCAGCACAAGGAGAGGGACCTGAGATGTGGGAGGGGCCCAGCAGGCTCCACCCACTACAGAAACCTACAGGAGGGGGCGGGGACAAGACCCCCAGCACAAGGAGAGGGAGCAGAGCTGAGGGAGGGGCCTGGCAGGCTCCACCTACTACAGAAAACTACAGGAGGGGGCGGAGACAAGACCCCCAGCACAAGGCGAGGGAGCAGAGATGTGGGAGGGGCCCAGCAGGCTCCACCCACTACAGAAAACTACAGGAGGGGGCGGAGACAAGACCCCCAGCACAAGGAGAGGGAACAGAGCTGAGGGAGGGGCCTGGCAGGCTCCACCCACTACAGAAAACTACAGGAGGGGGCGGAGACAAGACCCCCAGCACAAGGAAAGGGAGCAGAGCTGTGGGAGGGGCCTGGCAGGCTCCACCCACTACAGAAAACTACAGAAAGGGGGCGGAGACAAGACCCCCAGCACAAGGAGAGGGAGCAGAGATGTGGGAGGGCCCAGCAGGCTCCACCCACTACAGAAAACTACAGGAGGGGCGGAGACAAGACCCCCAGCACAAGGAGAGGGAGTAGAGCTGTGGGAGGGGCTCAGCAGGCTCCACCTACTACAGAAAACTACAGGAGGGGGCGGAGACAAGACCCCCAGCACAAGGAGAGGGAGCAGAGCTGTGGGAGGGGCTCAGAGGTGATTAAATATCACCAATAGAAATCTCTTCCTGTCTCAGAAAATATATAAATAGGGGAGGTGTTCTGTAGTCCCATAGTAAGGTGGCAGCACTGCTCCTCCATAGATACAGGGAGGGAGTTGTTGTGTGTTAGGAGTGTAGAATACCTCCATCTATGTTATGGGGATGAGGGGAGGGGAGGTGTTCTGTAGTCCCATAGTAAGGTGGCAGCACTGCTCCTCCATAGATACAGTACAGGGACTCTATAGGGCAGGAAGTGAGTTGCTGGCAGGATCACCACCTATAAAGGAAAAAATCCTGAAAATAGGAAAACCAAGGCAGCCCCCCCTCCCCCATCTAAGATCAGAGAAGATACAAAGGGGGTGCCGAATCCGGTGCAGAGTAACCAATCAGCTTCCAGATTCTGCACTCTCCAGTGTTCATAAATCTCCCCCGATGTGTGACGATCGATGTGTGGAGATCGATGTGTGGAGATCGATGTGTGGCGATCCATGTGTGGCGATCCATGTGTGACGATCGATGTGCGACGATCCATGTGCGGCGATCCATGTGCGACGATCCATGTGCGGCGATCCATGTGCGGCGATCCATGTGCGGCGATCCATGTGCGACGATCCATGTGCGACGATCGATGTGCGACGATCGATGTTCGGCGATCGATGTGTGGCGATCGATGTGTGGCGATCGATGTGCGGCGATTGATGTGCGACGATCGATGAGCGGCGATTGATGTGTGACGATCGATGTGCGGCGATTGATGTGCGCCGATTGATGTGTGACGATCGATGTGCGGCGATCCATGTGCGACGATCCATGTGCGGCGATCCATGTGCGGCGATCCATGTGCGGCGATCGATGATCGATGTTCGGCGATCGATGTGTGGCGATCGATGTGTGGCGATCGATGTGCGGCGATTGATGTGTGACGATCGATGTTCGGCGATCGATGTGTGGCGATCGATGTGTGGCGATCGATGTGCGGCGATTGATGTGTGACGATCGATGTGCGGCGATTGATGTGTGACGATCGATGTTCGGCGATTGATGTGCGACGATCGATGTGTGGCGATCGATGTGCGGCGATTGATGTGCGACGATCGATGAGCGGCGATTGATGTGTGACGATCGATGTGCGGCGATTGATGTGCGCCGATTGATGTGTGACGATCGATGTGCGGCGATCCATGTGCGACGATCCATGTGCGGCGATCCATGTGCGGCGATCCATGTGCGGCGATCGATGATCGATGTTCGGCGATCGATGTGTGGCGATCGATGTGTGGCGATCGATGTGCGGCGATTGATGTGTGACGATCGATGTTCGGCGATCGATGTGTGGCGATCGATGTGTGGCGATCGATGTGCGGCGATTGATGTGTGACGATCGATGTGCGGCGATTGATGTGTGACGATCGATGTTCGGCGATTGATGTGCGACGATCGATGTGTGGCGATCGATGTGCGGCGATTGATGTGTGACGATCGATGTGCGGCGATTGATGTGTGACGATCGATGTGTGGCGATCGATGTTCGGCGATCGATGTGTGGCGATCGATGTGCGGTGATTGATGTGTGGCGATCGATGTGCGGCGATTGATGTGTGACGATCGATGTTCGGCGATCGATGTGCGGCGATTGATGTGTGGCGATCGATGTGTGGCGATCGATGTGCGGCGATTGATGTGTGACGATCGATGTGCGGCGATCGATGTTCGGCGATCGATGTGCGGCGATTGATGTGTGGCGATCGATGTGCGGCGATTGATGTGTGACGATCGATGTGCGGCGATTGATGTGTGACGATCGATGTTCGGCGATCGATGTGCGGCGATTGATGTGTGGCGATCGATGTGCGGCGATTGATGTGTGACGATCGATGTGCGGCGATCGATGTGTGACGATCGATGTTCGGCGATCGATGTGCGGCGATCGATGTGCGGCGATTGATGTGTGACGATCGATGTTCGGCGATCGATGTGCGGCGATTGATGTGTGACGATCGATGTGCGGTGATTGATGTGTGACGATCGATGTGCGGTGATTGATGTGTGACGATCGATGTGTGGCGATCGATGTTCGGCGATCGATGTGCGGCGATTGATGTGCGATGATCGATGTGCGACGATCGATGTGCGACGATCGATGTGCGACGATCGATGTGTGACGATCGATGTTCGGCGATCGATGTGTGACGATCGATGTTCGGCGATCGGTGTGTGGCGATTGATGTGTGGCGATCGATGTGCGGCGATTGATGTGTGACGATCGATGTGCGGCGATTGATGTGTGACGATCGATGTGTGGCGATCGATGTTCGGCGATCGATGTGCGGTGATTGATGTGTGACGATCGATGTTCGGCGATCGATGTGTGGCGATCGATGTGCGGCGATTGATGTGTGACGATCGATGTGCGGTGATTGATGTGTGACGATCGATGTGTGGCGATCGATGTTCGGCGATCGATGTGTGGCGATTGATGTGCGACGATCGATGTGCGACGATCGATGTGTGACGATCGATGTTCGGCGATCGATGTGTGACGATCGATGTTCGGCGATTGATGTGTGACGATCGATGTGCGGCGATTGATGTGTGACGATCGATGTGCGGTGATTGATGTGTGACGATCGATGTGTGGCGATCGATGTTCGGCGATCGATGTGTGGCGATTGATGTGTGATGATCGATGTGCGACGATCGATGTGCGACGATCGATGTGTGACGATCGATGTTCGGCGATCGATGTGTGACGATCGATGTGTGGCGATTGATGTGTGACGATTGATGTGTGGCGATCGGTGTGTGACGATTGATGTGTGGCGATTGATGTGCGACGATCGACCTGTTCCTTCCACTGCTCGTTACTCGGTGATTTGCGTCCTATCCCGGGATTCCTCCAGTTTATGAGATGATTCCAAATCCCAACCGGGACGATCGTCATCAGATCTGTATATACACATCCAACCAGAGGATTGCAGCACCAATCGTTTTCTTCCCGAGATCTCGTGTACAAGTCGGGGGTCCTCCATTCTCAGGATTGGGAGGTGTATTGTTACATTGTACATCAACCCGGAATATAACGATCGAATGAGTCTGACATCCGAATGTCCCGTATAGGAGAACCGTCTGTGACCGGAAGACTCTCTCCAGAGATATATATATATATAATGAGCTCTGTATATTGGGGTGTCATTTATACTGAGCTCTGTATATCGGGGTGTCCTCATTTATACTGAGCTCTGTATATCGGGGTGTCCTCATTTATACTGAGCTCTGTATATCGGGGTGTCATTTATACTGAGCTCTGTATATTGGGGTGTCATTTATACTGAGCCCTGTATATCGGGGTGTCATTTATACTGAGCCCTGTATATCGGGGTGTCATTTATACTGAGCTCTGTATATCGGGGTGTCATTTATACTGAGCTCTGTATATTGGGGTGTCCTCATTTATACTGAGCTCTGTATATTGGGGTGTCATTTATACTGAGCCCTGTATATCGGGGTGTCATTTATACTGAGCCCTGTATATCGGGGTGTCATTTATACTGAGCCCTGTATATCGGGGTGTCATTTATACTGAGCTCTGTATATTGGGGTGTCATTTATACTGAGCTCTGTATATCGGGGTGTCCTCATTTATACTGAGCTCTGTATATTGGGGTGTCATTTATACTGAGCTCTGTATATTGGGGTGTCCTCATTTATACTGAGCTCTGTATATCGGGGTGTCATTTATACTGAGCCCTGTATATCGGGGTGTCATTTATACTGAGCCCTGTATATCGGGGTGTCATTTATACTGAGCTCTGTATATTGGGGTGTCATTTATACTGAGCTCTGTATATTGGGGTGTCATTTATACTGAGCTCTGTATATTGGGGTGTCCTCATTTATACTGAGCTCTGTATATTGGGGTGTCCTCATTTATACTGAGCTCTGTATATTGGGGTGTCCTCATTTATACTGAGCCCTGTATATCGGGGTGTCATTTATACTGAGCCCTGTATATCGGGGTGTCATTTATACTGAGCTCTGTATATTGGGGTGTCATTTATACTGAGCCCTGTATATCGGGGTGTCATTTATACTGAGCTCTGTATATTGGGGTGTCATTTATACTGAGCTCTGTATATCGGGGTGTCCTCATTTATACTGAGCTCTGTATATCGGGGTGTCATTTATACTGAGCCCTGTATATCGGGGTGTCATTTATACTGAGCCCTGTATATCGGGGTGTCATTTATACTGAGCCCTGTATATCGGGGTGTCATTTATACTGAGCCCTGTATATCGGGGTGTCATTTATACTGAGCTCTGTATATTGGGGTGTCATTTATACTGAGCTCTGTATATTGGGGTGTCATTTATACTGAGCTCTGTAGATATACATACAGTACATTCCCCCCATAATTGGAAGGGACACCCGAATGCGCCGTACCTCGTAGGGCAGTTGGTGATAATTGGTGGAATTGTTGGCTCTTCTTGCGCTCCTCCCTCTGTGTGTTTTGTATATTTGTCTTTCTATGGCTGCGGCTCTCAGTCTCGCCCTCCCTCCTCGCTCTGCGGCTCGGTGCAAATCACCCTGAGGGGCCCCTGGCAGCTGTTTTGGGCCCCCGTGTGGAAAAGCTGAGCTGGAGGGTGAAATGGTCCTCGAATGTCCACAATTCTCCATCCCAGATCTATGCTATGTATGAAGACCCGTCCCTGTGCTGAGTTCCCGGGTCTGTACACCCGCTGTGCCCATTATGAGAGGTTCCCTCCATCCCTGTGCTGAGTTCCCGGGTCTGTACACCCGCTGTGCCCATTATGAGAGGTTCCCTCCATCCCTGTGCTGAGTTCCCGGGTCTGTACACCCGCTGTGCCCATTATGAGGAGTTCCCACCATCCCTGTGCTGAGTTCCCGGGTCTGTACACCCGCTGTGCCCATTATGAGGGGTTCCCACCATCCATGTGCTGAGTTCCCGGGTCTGTACACCCGCTGTGCCCATTATGAGGGGTTCCCACCATCCCTGTGCTGAGTTCCCGGGTCTGTACACCCGCTGTGCCCATTATGAGGGGTTCCCACCATCCCTGTGCTGAGTTCCTGGGTCTGTACACCCGCTGTGCCCATTATGAGGGGTTCCCACCATCCCTGTGCTGAGTTCCTGGGTCTGTACACCCGCTGTGCCCATTATGAAGGGTCCCCACCATCCCTGTGCTGAGTTCCTGGGTCTGTACACCCGCTGTGCCCATTATGAGGGGTTCCCACCATCCCTGTGCTGAGTTCCCGGGTCTGTACACCCGCTGTGCCCATTATGAGGGGTTCCCACCATCCCTGTGCTGAGTTCCCGGGTCTGTACACCCGCTGTGCCCATTATGAGGGGTTCCCACCATCCCTGTGCTGAGTTCCCGGGTCTGTACACCCGCTGTGCCCATTATGAGGGGTTCCCACCATCCCTGTGCTGAGTTCCCGGTCTGTACACCCGCTGTGCCCATTATGAGGGGTTCCCACCATCCCTGTGCTGAGTTCCCGGGTCTGTACACCCGCTGTGCCCATTATGAGGGGTTCCCACCATCCCTGTGCTGAGTTCCCGGGTCTGTACACCCGCTGTGCCCATTATGAGGGGTTCCCACCATCCCTGTGCTGAGTTCCCGGGTCTGTACACCCGCTGTGCCCATTATGAGGGGTTCCCACCATCCCTGTGCTGAGTTCCCGGGTCTGTACACCCGCTGTGCCCATTATGAGGGGTTCCCACCATCCCTGTGCTGAGTTCCCGGGTCTGTACACCCGCTGTGCCCATTATGAGGGTTCCCACCATCCCTGTGCTGAGTTCCCGGGTCTGTACACCCGCTGTGCCCATTATGAGGGGTTCCCACCATCCCTGTGCTGAGTTCCCGGGTCTGTACACCCGCTGTGCCCATTATGAGGGGTTCCCACCATCCCTGTGCTGAGTTCCCGGGTCTGTACACCCGCTGTGCCCATTATGAGGGGTTCCCACCATCCCTGTGCTGAGTTCCCGGTCTGTACACCCGCTGTGCCCATTATGAGGGGTTCCCACCATCCCTGTGCCGATATTAATCAATTCTCACCATCCCTATACACAACCAACTGCCCCCCTCCCCCTGCAGGTGTGACAGGGAACTGAAATGTGATCCGGTAGGGCAATTAGAGGAACATGAAGAATGTGAATTTGTTTGCTTATGCAAAGGAAGGGCATGGGTGGTAAAAATCTGAATGCAATCTATAGACTGGGGGGAGAACCTCTGGGGGGATCTAGGATGGGGAAGGACCTGGGGGTCCTAGTAGATGATGGGCTCAGCAATGCCAAGCTGCTGCTAACAAAGCAAACAGAATATTGGCATTAAAAAGGGGATCAACTCCAGAGATAAAAGGATAATTCTCCCGCTCTACAAGACTCTGGTCCGGCCGCACCTGGAGTATGCCGTCCAGTTCTGGGCACCAGTCCTCAGGAAGGATGTACTGGAAATGGAGGAGTACAAAGAAGGGCAACAAAGCTAATAAAGGGTCTGGAGGATATTAGTTATGAGGAAAGGTTGTGAGCACTGAACTTATTCTCTCTGGAGAAGAGATGCCTGAGAGGGGATATGATTTCATTATATAAATACCGGACTGGTGACCCCACAATATATAAACACCGGACTGGTGACCCCACAATATATAAATACCGGACTGGTGACCCCACAATATATAAATACCGGACTGGTGACCCCACAATATATAAATACCGGACTGGTGACCCCACAATATACAAATACCGGACTGGTGACCCCACAATATATAAATACCGGACTGGGGACCCCACAATATATAAATACCGGACTGGTGACCCCACAATATATAAATACCGGACTGGTGACCCCACAATATACAAATACCGGACTGGTGACCCCACAATATATAACTACCGGACTGGTGACCCCACAATATATAAATACCGGACTGGTGACCCCACAATATATAAATACCGGACTGGTGACCCCACAATATATAAATACCGGACTGGTGACCCCACAATATAGAAATACCGGACTGGTGACCCCCCAATATAGAAATACCGGACTGGTGACCCCACAATATACAAATACCGGACTGGTGACCCCACAATATATAAATACCGGACTGGTGACCCCACAATATATAAATACCGGACTGGTGACCCCACAATATACAAATACCGGACTGGTGACCCCACAATATACAAATACCGGACTGGTGACCCCACAATATATAACTACCGGACTGGTGACCCCACAATATATAAATACCGGACTGGTGACCCCACAATATATAAATACCGGACTGGTGACCCCACAATACAGAAATACCGGACTGGTGACCCCCCCAATATATAAATACCGGACTGGTGACCCCACAATATATAAATACCGGACTGGTGACCCCACAATATATAAATACCGGACTGGTGACCCCACAATATATAAATACCGGACTGGTGACCCCACAATATATAAATACTGGACTGGTGACCCCACAATATATAAATACCGGACTGGTGACCCCACAATATACAAATACCGGACTGGTGACCCCACAATATATAAATACCGGACTGGTGACCCCACAATATATAAATACCGGACTGGTGACCCCACAATATATAAATACCGGACTGGTGACCCCACAATATACAAATACCGGACTGGTGACCCCACAATATATAAATACCGGACTGGTGACCCCACAATATATAAATACCGGACTGGTGACCCCACAATATATAAATACCGGACTGGTGACCCCCCAATATATAAATACCGGACTGGTGACCCCACAATATATAAATACCGGACTGGTGACCCCACAATAGGGAGAAAACTTTTCCGCAGAAGGGAGTTTAACAAGACTCGTGGCCAAATGAGAAGAAAAGAGATTTAACCTTAAACTGTGTAGAAGGTTCTTTACTGTAAGAGCGGCAAGGATGTGGAATTCCCTTCCACAGGCGGTGGTCTCAGCGGGGGGCAGTGTTGCCAACCTACCAGATTGAAATTTACTGACATGACACCCAAAATTTGCTGGCACAGCCAAGTTTTTACTGGCATTTCCAAAAGTTAGAAAATTACAGTTTTAAGTGCACATTTCAGTATTTGGACTACAAATAAGTATAATATGCAATTAGCAATGTGATTTAAGGTAAGCTATTCAGGCAAAAAGCATATTTCTTATTTTATTTTCAATATAGTAAGTAAGTGGCTCAGGGACAGGAAATTAGAATGGGCGGCGCACACATGAAATTGACTCTCATAGTGACACTGACATCAGTGTGCAGCAGCACAGATCACCGACACAACGCTTCCCCTCCTGAGTCACAGCCAGGGGTGGACTGACCATTCGGCCACTCGGGCACTGCCCGAGGGCCCTGGGCCACTAGGGGGCCCCATCAGGGTTGCCAGCCTCAGTAAAACCAGGGACAGTATGTAAAAATCTGTGTTTTTTTTACATCTGTTTTTGAAATGTCCCTTACCGACATCCTTTTGGTCTAAAAATCCTGAGATTATAGCTGCCCCACCTCTCCAGTACCTTCTCAGCCAATAGAAACATGTCTGTGTGATTGTATACTGTGTGGCCCCATAATCTCGGATTGCCTGGGGGCCCCATAATCTCCTATTGCCCGGGGGCCCCATGTGTTGTTAGTCCACCCCTGGTCACAGTGACAGTCTCTCTCAACACCAGGTGCTCCCTTCAGTCCCCTCCAGTCCAAACAGCACTGACAGTCCCATTCCCAGCTTGCCTTGCTCCCGTCCCACAGACCCGTACACAAAGCTCTGGCCGCTCCCTTGCACCATGACATCACACAAAACACTCCGCCAGACCCGCCCCCCACCAGTACCGCCCGAACACACTGTAGCAGACACTTTGATGGCCTCGGCCAGCTCTGCACCAGAGCTGCGCATGCCCAGTTCTGAGCCAAGCGTCACAGCCATATTTTTTACTGGCAAACTTTTCCTCTTACTGGCATTTACTGGCAGGAGAAAAATGCCTGTTTTTTACTGGCTGCCAGTAAAAATACTGACGGTTGGCAACACTGGCGGGGGGCATCGATATTAGATAATCACCTGAATGACGGCAACATACAGGGATATACAATGTAATACTGACATATAATCACACAGAGGAGGGACTGGATGGACTTCGTCTACTATGTAACAATGTCGCGCATTTATTTAATGTGTTCCACGCATTTTGTTTGGGGCACGAAATGCATGAAGTACGTTTTATAAAGATGCGTCGTACGGAACTGCGCGGTGCTGCGGCGCCATGTGGTTTCACAAGAACCAAAACTGGCATTTGCAGATCCGTAGGGGCGGCACCGCTGTACATCTGATGAAGGGCAATTTTGAGCGTATTCCCGAAACGCATTGATGTGAAGCGAGCCCAGGAGGGAGGATGTACAGCACAGAATCATGTGACTCCAACATTCCTGCTCTGTATGAGAATATACAAACTCCATGCAGAGAGGATCCCCAGTGGGAACTCAGTCCAGAGTCCCAGCGCTGCAAAGACCTCCGACTTCTGGAGACCTCATTGGCCAGTTCTGCAGATAGTGAAGGGAATTCCAGGATCTTCAAGCCTTTTTTTTTTCTGTGTCCCCATTGTGGAAATTTGCCCTCATTTCCTGTCCCAGTGACACGCCAGGAAGTGTCGGTGAGGTCCAATGTGGCTCTCTGATGAGTTTTGTCCGGAGCTCCCCTTTAGGGTGCAGTGTGGTGCAGGATGGGGATCTGGGCGCAGGCACCAGGGCGGTCGCTGTGTGGGTGGCTGGGAAATGTGCTGAGGTCAGCAGAGTTTCACCACTAATGCCAACCTCCGTCCCATCAAATAAAAATAGGAAGACTTTGTTGCTCTCTTTACGAGCCGCCACCTAAAATAAAAGCAGATGTCTCCGGCGCAGAATTGCTTTCATGTGTGGAGCCGCACGCCGACCGACCGCACAGACATCATGGAGGTCAGAGCCCCGCGGATCGCATTCCGCCATCGTGTGTGCCGGGGAGGAACCCTGATCAACACGCATCCACCATTCACACCAACAGGGGGCGCCACCCAACACTGAGAGCTCCATGTGTGGTGGATGATGGAGAGGAAAATCCCCCAACAGTCTCTTCTATCTCACCGACTCCATAAGAGATCTCTGTACACCCCGCTGTGCCCATTATGAGGGATTCCCACCATCCCTGTGCTGAGTTCCCGGGTCTGTACACCCGCTGTGCCCATTATGAGGGGTTCCCACCATCCCTGTGCTGAGTTCCCGGGTCTGTACACCCGCTGTGCCCATTATGAGGGATTCCCACCATCCCTGTGCTGAGTTCCCGGGTCTGTACACCCGCTGTGCCCATTATGAGGGGTTCCCACCATCCCTGTGCTGAGTTCCCGGGTCTGTACACCCGCTGTGCCCATTATGAGGGGTTCCCACCATCCCTGTGCTGAGTTCCCGGGTCTGTACACCCGCTGTGCCCATTATGAGGGGTTCCCACCATCCCTGTGCTGAGTTCCCGGGTCTGTACACCCGCTGTGCCCATTATGAGGGGTTCCCACCATCCCTGTGCTGAGTTCCCGGGTCTGTACACCCGCTGTGCCCATTATGAGGGGTTCCCACCATCCCTGTGCTGAGTTCCCGGGTCTGTACACCCGCTGTGCCCATTATGAGGGGTTCCCACCATCCCTGTGCTGAGTTCCCGGGTCTGTACACCCGCTGTGCCCATTATGAGGGGGTACCCACCATCCCTGTGCTGAGTTCCCGGTCTGTACCCCCGCTGTGCCCATTATGAGAGGTTCCCACCATCCCTGTGCTGAGTTCCCGGGTCTGTATACCCGCTGTGCCCATTATGAGGGGTTCCCACCATCCCTGTGCCGAGTTCCCGGGTCTGTACACCCGCTGTGCCCATTATGAGGGGTTCCCACCATCCCTGTGCTGAGTCCCTGTGTCTGTACACCCGCTGTGCCCATTATGAGGGGTTCTCACCATCCCTGTGCCGAGTTCCCGGGTCTGTACACCCGCTGTGCCCATTATGAGAGGTTCTCACCATCCCTGTGCTGAGTTCCCGGGTCTGTACACCCGCTGTGCCCATTATGAGGGGTTCACACCATCCCTGTGCTGAGTCCCTGTGTCTGTACACCCGCTGTGCCCATTATGAGGGGTTCTCACCATCCCTGTGCTGAGTTCCCGGGTCTGTACACCCGCTGTGCCCATTATGAGAGGTTCTCACCATCCCTGTGCTGAGTTCCCGGGTCTGTACACCCGCTGTGCCCATTATGAGGGGTTCCCACCATCCCTGTGCTGAGTCCCTGTGTCTGTACACCCGCTGTGCCCATTATGAGGGGTTCTCACCATCCCTGTGCTGAGTTCCCGGGTCTGTACACCCGCTGTGCCCGTTATGAGGGGTTCCCTCCATCCCTGTGCTGAGTTCCCGGGTCTGTACACCCGCTGTGCCCGTTATGAGGGGTTGTACACACTGTAAGGGGTATATTGTATGGTGTATATGGTACGCGGCGCCCCCTCATGGACGCTCTCTCCGGGTGTGGGGGGTTCTGTGTGATTTGTATATAGAAGTCAGTCTGTGTTTAGACTACATCGATCAATAGTGCAATGTGAGCGTCAGAGCCGGCCAGCGCCGCCGCGTGTAACGCAATATCTGCTGAATGGTAATTGGACGGACACGGCGGGATTAACCCTTTCCCTGAAATCATCGACCTTTTCTGAAACATACAAAGTAACAAACCGGAATCATTCAAAAGTTTGTTTTATCAGAAACGTTGATGATAATAATATCAGGAACCCAACAGGAAGATCCGCCCACTGGAGCCTCAGCTCCGCCCCCACCTCATGTGATCAGCGATATTTATATCGGGGGTATTGATCCACCTGGATGGGGGTATTACCGTATCGGTGGGATGGTCAGACACAAGTAGAGGTAACAAATCCCGACAGGTCACAATATACAACAACAGTGTAAAGCTCCGCCTCCAGTCTAGGCTGAGATGTCATCAGTGTGCTGCAGGCAGGAGGAGGCATTTCCCCAGTCCCCCCTCCCCCAGCGATCAGACTGTACATTGTAACAGTAAACAGGCGAAATAGAAAGGATCAATCTCTCTAATGGGGACACAGACAGCAATAAAAACCTGACAGGGAGTCTAATCCATCTCCACTCCTTCCAAAACTAAAAAGGTACATTTTTACCTTTAGTTATACTTTAATTGTGCCTAGGCTGTAATTTGAAAATGTACATGTTGTAATGTTTCCTCCTGAAAATAGCCGGGCACTTCCTATTCCTAGGCACTCCTTATGCCATCACACTTCCTGTGCCTAGGTACTCCTTATGCCATTATACTTCCTGTGCCTAGGCACTCCTTATGTCATCACACTTCCTGTGCCTAGGCACTCCTTATGCCATTGTACTTCCTGTGCCTAGGCACTCCTTTTGTCATTGTACTTCCTGTGCCTAGGCACTCCTTATGCCATTATACTTCCTGTGCCTAGGCACTCCTTATGCCATCACACTTCCTGTGCCTAGGTACTCCTTATGCCATTATACTTCCTGTGCCTAGGCACTCCTTATGTCATCACACTTCCTGTGCCTAGGCACTCCTTATGCCATTGTACTTCCTGTGCCTAGGCACTCCTTTTGTCATTGTACTTCCTGTGCCTAGGCACTCCTTATGCCATTGTACTTCCTGTGCCTAGGCACTCCTTATGTCATCACAATTCCTGTGCCTAGGTACTCCTTATGCCATTATACTTCCTGTGCCTAGGCACTCCTTATGTCATCACACTTCCTGTGCCTAGGCACTCCTTATGTCATCACACTTCCTGTGCCTAGGTACTCCTTATGCCATTGTACTTCCTGTGCCTAGGCACTCCTTTTGTCATTGTACTTCCTGTGCCTAGGCACTCCTTATGCCATTATACTTCCTGTGCCTAGGCACTCCTTATGCCATCACACTTCCTGTGCCTAGGTACTCCTTATGCCATTATACTTCCTGTGCCTAGGCACTCCTTATGTCATCACACTTCCTGTGCCTAGGCACTCCTTATGCCATTGTACTTCCTGTGCCTAGGCACTCCTTTTGTCATTGTACTTCCTGTGCCTAGGCACTCCTTATGCCATTATACTTCCTGTGCCTAGGCACTCCTTATGCCATCACACTTCCTGTGCCTAGGTACTCTTTATGCCATTATACTTCCTGTGCCTAGGCACTCCTTATGTCATCACACTTCCTGTGCCTAGGCACTCCTTATGCCATTGTACTTCCTGTGCCTAGGCACTCCTTTTGTCATTGTACTTCCTGTGCCTAGGCACTCCTTATGTCATCACACTTCCTGTGCCTAGGCACTCCTTATGTCATCACACTTCCTGTGCCTAGGCACTCATAGCTGTGTATCTGCAGTGTGAGATCATCTAAGACATTCTGAGGAAGCAAACCCCCGCCTCTACCAAGATGGCCGCCTCCACACAGTGACACGGAGTAGAGCAAAGCATGGCAGGTCAGTTTTTGGAACTGCAGAGACCACACAATACCGGTGACCGGTCCTCTGATTGCTGTTCAAACCTTCCTATGGATTCCTCTGTTTACATTGTGAGATTCTCCAGCCAATCCTGGGTGATATTTTGTGTATAAAGAACAATTTGACCCGAGACTGGAACTACAAGACCCATCAAGACCGGGATGGTGAGAATTATTTTCAGAACACATTATGGTATCCATAAGATATCAGAGTCATTTATTGGGTGACATTCCGCTGTCATAGTATATCATCAATACACAGTCCAATCTGATCAATACACAGTGCAATCTGATCAATACACAGTGCAATCTGATCAATACACAGTGCAATCTGATCAATACACAGTGCAATCTGATCAATACACAATACAATGTGATCAATACACAATGCAATCTGATCAATACACAGTGCAATCTGATCAATACACAGTGCAATCTGATCAATACACAGTCCAATCTGATCAATACACAGTCCAATCTGATCAATACACAGTCCAATCTGATCAATACACAGTCCAATCTGATCAATACACAATACAATCTGATCAATACACAATACAATGTGATCAATACACAATACAATGTGATCAATACACAGTGCAATCTGATCAATACACAGTGCAATCTGATCAATACACAGTCCAATCTGATCAATACACAGTCCAATCTGATCAATACACAATACAATGTGATCAATACACATCGCAATAGGTAGAAGTTGGGCTGTTCTGGGTGGACGGGCTTGTGAAGGGTCCCCACATTTGTTGAGTGAATCGCTCTTCCTGATGTGATATCTATGCAGATGATACCAAACAAGCCAATAAATGTGCAATCCTAATATGCAGAAGGTCGGAGTTCTATTGTCACAATCCAGTGCGATCCGTGTACAGTACACACAACACCACAACTCTAAATACCACAATCTGATGTGATAGTAAAATATATAAATAGATAAAATATAAAACAGCCGAGTCATCAGATAAACATAAAACACTTGTATCCTTGTGATGCCCTCTGGTGGATACGAGAGGAAGTGCACTAAAAGTCCATAAATCATGAAGTTAACAAAGTAAAATAATAAAAGTGACCGGTGCTCTTCACAAACTCTATTTGGTGCTTCTTAAAGGTGCCCCATAGGAAATGCACTCACCGGAACCATTCACCCCACACGAGGGTATTTCACCCCCACACAAGGGTATTTCACCCCCACACGAGGGTATTTCACCCCCACACGAGGGTATTTCACCCCCACACAAGGGTATTTCACCCCCACACGAGGGTATTTCACCCCCACACGAGGGTATTTCACCCCCACACGAGGGTTTTTCACCCCCACACGAGGGTTTTTCACCCCCACACGAGGGTATTTCACCCCCACACAAGGGTATTTCACCCCCACACGAGGGTATTTCACCCCACACGAGGGGAGCTGGTTTCTTCCATGTTTCTGGTGCGGCATAAAATAATCTCCTTTCAGCTGTCCCTTTATTTCTCAGGCTTTGAATATGTCCTTAAAGGAAAGGAAGATCGAAATTTTTATCTGATGACTCGGCTGTTTATACACAATATTTATATATTTTAATATCACATCAGATTGTGGTATTTAGAGTTGTGGTTTTGTGTATACAGGAATCGCACTCATTTCTGGTCGCACTGTTTGTACATTTCAGCACTGGATTGTGACAATAGAACTCCGACCTTCTGCATATTAGGATTGCACATTTATTGGCTTGTTTGGTATCATCTGCATAGATATCACATCAGGAAGAGCGATTCACTCAACAAATGTGGGGACCCTTCACAAGCCCGTCCACCCAGAACAGCCCAACTTCTACCCTCTCGCTTTTTATTCATTCTAGATTTCCACTTAGGTGGACCTATCGCTAGAGGCAGCAGTTCTTTCCCAATGTTTTCTATCCATAAGCGCGGGATCTCATATATTTTTAAATATATTATGACACAATCTGATCAATACACAGTCCAACGGGATCAATACACAGTCCAACGGGATCAATACACAGCCCAATCTGATCAATACACAGTCCAACGGGATCAATACACAGCCCAACGGGATCAATACACAGTCCAACGGGATCAATACACAGTCCAACGGGATCAATACACAGTCCAACGGGATCAATACACAGTCCAACGGGATCAATACACAGTCCAACGGGATCAATACACAGCCCAATCTGATCAATACACAGCCCAATCTGATCAATACACAGTCCAACGGGATCAATACACAGTTCAATCTGATCAATACACAGTTCAATCTGATCAATACACAGTTCAATCTGATCAATACACAGTTCAATCTGATCAATACACAGTTCAATCTGATCAATACACAGTTCAATCTGATCAATACACAGTTCAATCTGATCAATACACAGTTCAATCTGATCAATACACAGTTCAATCTGATCAATACACAGTTCAATCTGATCAATACACAGTTCAATCTGATCAATACACAGTTCAATCTGATCAATACACAGTTCAATCTGATCAATACACAGTTCAATCTGAACATTTTACTCCATTAGTTGATATTTACATTCAGATCCTATAGAGAGATACCGGTGAGGGAATCCGGTGTATCGCCCATTGATCGCCCCCCCCCCCCCCGGCGGGTGTCTCGGGGTCGGCGGCTCCGGAATCTCGGAAGGTTTTTTGGATGGATTGTGCGGATTCCAGAAGGAGATCGGGAATCTTGTTATAATTAGGAATGATTTATGGTCCCGCAAATATGAAGAAACAAAGCCGGATAACATATCCTTTGGAAGCCATACATTTATAGAGGTGGCGGATCACCAATCAGAGACATGGGGGGACCATCCGGGAACATGAACACCAATCAGAGACATGGGGAGACCATCCGGGAACAGGAACACCAATCAGAGACATGGGGGGACCATCCGGGAACAGGAACACCAATCAGAGACATGGAGAGACCATCCGGGAACAGGAACACCAATCAGAGACATGGAGAGACCATCCGGGAACAGGAACACCAATCAGAGACATGGAGAGACCATCCGGGAACAGGAACACCAATCAGAGACATGGGGAGACCATCCGGGAACAGGAACACCAATCAGAGACATGGAGAGACCATCCGGGAACAGGAACACCAATCAGAGACATGAGGAGACCATCCGGGAACAGGAACACCAATCAGAGACATGGAGAGACCATCCGGGAACAGGAACACCAATCAGAGACATGGGGAGACCATCCGGGAACAGGAACACCAATCAGAGACATGGAGAGACCATCCGGGAACAGGAACACCAATCAGAGACATGGGGAGACCATCCGGGAACAGGAACACCAATCAGAGACATGGAGAGACCATCCGGGAACAGGAACACCAATCAGAGACATGGGGGGACCATCCGGGAACAGGAACACCAATCAGAGACATGGGGGGACCATCCGGGAACAGGAACACCAATCAGAGACATGGGGGACCATCCGGGAACAGGAACACCAATCAGAGACATGGGGAGACCATCCGGGAACAGGAACACCAATCAGAGACATGGGGGGACCATCCGGGAACAGGAACACCAATCAGAGACATGGGGGGACCATCCGGGAACAGGAACACCAATCAGAGACATGGGGGGACCATCTGGGAACAGGAACACCAATCAGAGACATGGGGGACCATCCGGGAACAGGAACACCAATCAGAGACATGGGGAGACCATCCGGGAACAGGAACACCAATCAGAGACATGGAGAGACCATCCAGGAACAGGAACACCAATCAGAGACATGGGGAGACCATCCGGGAACAGGAACACCAATCAGAGACATGGGGGGACCATCCGGGAACAGGAACACCAATCAGAGACATGGAGAGACCATCCGGGAACAGGAACACCAATCAGAGACATGGAGAGACCATCCGGGAACAGAAACACCAATCAGAGACATGGGGGGACCATCCGGGAACAGGAACACCAATCAGAGACATGAGGGGACCATCCGGGAACAGGAACACCAATCAGAGACAAGGGAGAGACCATCCGGGAACAGGAACACCAATCAGAGACATGAGGGGACCATCCGGGAACAGGAACACCAATCAGAGACAAGGGAGAGACCATCCGGGAACAGGAACACCAATCAGAGACATGAGGGGACCATCCGGGAACAGGAACACCAATCAGAGACATGGGGAGACCATCCGGGAACAGGAACACCAATCAGAGACATGGGGGGACCATCCGGGAACAGGAACACCAATCAGAGACATGGGGAGACCATCCGGGAACAGGAACACCAATCAGAGACATGGGGAGACCATCCGGGAACAGGAACACCAATCAGAGACATGGAGAGACCATCCGGGAACAGGAACACCAATCAGAGACATGGGGAGACCATCCAGGAACAGGAACACCAATCAGAGACATGAGGGGACCATCCAGGAACAGGAACACCAATCAGAGACATGGGGAGACCATGCGGGAACAGGAACACCAATCAGAGACATGGGGAGACCATCCGGGAACAGGAACACCAATCAGAGACATGGGGGGACCATCCGGGAACAGGAACACCAATCAGAGACATGGGGGGACCATCCGGGAACAGGAACACCAATCAGAGACATGGGGAGACCATCGGGGAACAGGAACACCAATCAGAGACATGGGGAGACCATCCGGGAACAGGAACACCAATCAGAGACATGGAGAGACCATCCTGGAACAGGAACACCAATCAGAGACATGAGGAGACCATCCGGGAACAGGAACACCAATCAGAGACATGAGGAGACCATCCGGGAACAGGAACACCAATCAGAGACATGGGGAGACCATCCGGGAACAGGAACACCAATCAGAGACATGGGGGGACCATCCGGGAACAGGAACACCAATCAGAGACATGAGGAGACCATCCGGGAACAGGAACACCAATCAGAGACATGGGGAGACCATCCGGGAACAGGAACACCAATCAGAGACATGGGGAGACCATCCGGGAACAGGAACACCAATCAGAGACATGAGGGGACCATCCGGGAACAGGAACACCAATCAGAGACATGGGGGGACCATCCGGGAACAGGAACACGAATCAGAGACATGGGGGGACCATCCGGGAACAGGAACACCAATCAGAGACATGGAGAGACCATCCGGGAACAGGAACACCAATCAGAGACATGGGGGGACCATCCGGGAACAGGAACACCAATCAGAGACATGGGGGACCATCCGGGAACAGGAACACGAATCAGAGACAAGGGAGACCATCCGGGAACAGGAACACCAATCAGAGACATGGGGGGACCATCCGGGAACAGGAACACCAATCAGAGACATGGGGAGACCATCCGGGAACAGGAACACCAATCAGAGACATGGGGGGGACCATCCGGGAACAGGAACACCAATCAGAGACATGGGGGGACCATCTGGGAACAGGAACACCAATCAGAGACATGGGGGGACCATCCGGGAACAGGAACACCAATCAGAGACATGGGGAGACCATCCGGGAACAGGAACACCAATCAGAGACATGGAGAGACCATCCAGGAACAGGAACACCAATCAGAGACATGGGGAGACCATCCGGGAACAGGAACACCAATCAGAGACATGAGGGGATCATCCGGGAACAGGAACACCAATCAGAGACATGGAGAGACCATCCGGGAACAGGAACACCAATCAGAGACATGGAGAGACCATCCAGGAACAGGAACACCAATCAGAGACATGGGGGGACCATCCGGGAACAGGAACACCAATCAGAGACATGAGGAGACCATCCGGGAACAGGAACACCTATCAGAGACATGGAGAGACCATCCGGGAACAGGAACACCAATCAGAGACAAGGGAGAGACCATCCGGGAACAGGAACACCAATCAGAGACAAGGGAGAGACCATCCGGGAACAGGAACACCAATCAGAGACATGAGGGGACCATCCGGGAACAGGAACACCAATCAGAGACATGGGGAGACCATCCGGGAACAGGAACACCAATCAGAGACAAGGGAGACCATCCGGGAACAGGAACACCAATCAGAGACATGAGGAGACCATCCGGGAACAGGAACACCAATCAGAGACATGGGGGGACCATCCGGGAACAGGAACACCAATCAGAGACATGGGGAGACCATCCGGGAACAGGAACACCAATCAGAGACATGAGGGGACCATCCGGGAACAGGAACACCAATCAGAGACATGGGGAGACCATCCGGGAACAGGAACACCAATCAGAGACATGGGGGGACCATCCGGGAACAGGAACACCAATCAGAGACATGGGGAGACCATCCGGGAACAGGAACACCAATCAGAGACATGGAGAGACCATCCGGGAACAGGAACACCAATCAGAGACATGGGGGGACCATCCGGGAACAGGAACACCAATCAGAGACATGGGGGGGACCATCCGGGAACAGGAACACCAATCAGAGACATGGGGGGGACCATCCGGGAACAGGAACACCAATCAGAGACATGGGGAGACCATCCGGGAACAGGAACACCAATCAGAGACAAGGGAGAGACCATCCGGGACCAGGAACACCAATCAGAGACATGGGGGGACCATCTGGGAACAGGAACACCAATCAGAGACATGGGGGGACCATCCGGGAACAGGAACACCAATCAGAGACATGGGGAGACCATCCGGGAACAGGAACACCAATCAGAGACATGGGGAGACCATCCAGGAACAGGAACACCAATCAGAGACATGGAGAGACCATCCAGGAACAGGAACACCAATCAGAGACATGGGGGGACCATCCGGGAACAGGAACACCAATCAGAGACATGAGGAGACCATCCGGGAACAGGAACACCAATCAGAGACATGGAGAGACCATCCGGGAACAGGAACACCAATCAGAGACATGGGGGGACCATCCGGGAACAGGAACACCAATCAGAGACAAGGGAGAGACCATCCGGGAACAGGAACACCAATCAGAGACAAGGGAGAGACCATCCGGGAACAGGAACACCAATCAGAGACATGAGGGGACCATCCGGGAACAGGAACACCAATCAGAGACATGGGGAGACCATCCGGGAACAGGAACACCAATCAGAGACAAGGGAGACCATCCGGGAACAGGAACACCAATCAGAGACATGAGGAGACCATCCGGGAACAGGAACACCAATCAGAGACATGGAGAGACCATCCGGGAACAGGAACACCAATCAGAGACATGAGGAGACCATCCGGGAACAGGAACACCAATCAGAGACAAGGGAGAGACCATCCGGGAACAGGAACACCAATCAGAGACATGGAGAGACCATCCGGGAACAGGAACACCAATCAGAGACATGGGGAGACCATCCGGGAACAGGAACACCAATCAGAGACATGGAGAGACCATCCGGGAACAGGAACACCAATCAGAGACATGGGGAGACCATCCGGGAACAGGAACACCAATCAGAGACATGGGGGGACCATCCGGGAACAGGAACACCAATCAGAGACATGAGGAGACCATCCGGGAACAGGAACACCAATCAGAGACATGGGGAGACCATCCGGGAACAGGAACACCAATCAGAGACATGGGGAGACCATCCGGGAACAGGAACACCAATCAGAGACATGAGGGGACCATCCGGGAACAGGAACACCAATCAGAGACATGGGGGGACCATCCGGGAACAGGAACACGAATCAGAGACATGGGGAGACCATCCGGGAACAGGAACACCAATCAGAGACATGGGGGGACCATCCGGGAACAGGAACACCAATCAGAGACATGGGGGGACCATCCGGGAACAGGAACACGAATCAGAGACAAGGGAGACCATCCGGGAACAGGAACACCAATCAGAGACATGGGGGGACCATCCGGGAACAGGAACACCAATCAGAGACATGGGGAGACCATCCGGGAACAGGAACACCAATCAGAGACATGGGGAGACCATCCGGGAACAGGAACACCAATCAGAGACATGGGGGGACCATCCGGGAACAGGAACACCAATCAGAGACATGGGGAGACCATCCAGGAACAGGAACACCAATCAGAGACATGGGGAGACCATCCGGGAACAGGAACACCAATCAGAGACATGGGGAGACCATCCGGGAACAGGAACACCAATCAGAGACATGGGGGGGACCATCCAGGAACAGGAACACCAATCAGAGACATGGGGAGACCATCCGGGAACAGGAACACCAATCAGAGACATGGAGAGACCATCCAGGAACAGGAACACCAATCAGAGACATGGAGAGACCATCCGGGAACAGGAACACCAATCAGAGACATGGAGAGACCATCCGGGAACAGGAACACCAATCAGAGACATGGAGAGACCATCCGGGAACAGGAACACCAATCAGAGACATGGGGGGACCATCCGGGAACAGGAACACCAATCAGAGACATGGAGAGACCATCCAGGAACAGGAACACCAATCAGAGACATGGGGAGACCATCCGGGAACAGGAACACCAATCAGAGACATGGAGAGACCATCCAGGAACAGGAACACCAATCAGAGACATGGAGAGACCATCCGGGAACAGGAACACCAATCAGAGACATGGGGAGACCATCCGGGAACAGGAACACCAATCAGAGACATGAGGGGATCATCCGGGAACAGGAACACCAATCAGAGACATGGAGAGACCATCCGGGAACAGGAACACCAATCAGAGACATGGAGAGACCATCCAGGAACAGGAACACCAATCAGAGACATGGGGGGGACCATCCGGGAACAGGAACACCAATCAGAGACATGAGGAGACCATCCAGGAACAGGAACACCAATCAGAGACATGGAGAGACCATCCGGGAACAGGAACACCAATCAGAGACATGGGGGGACCATCCGGGAACAGGAACACCAATCAGAGACAAGGGAGAGACCATCCGGGAACAGGAACACCAATCAGAGACATGAGGAGACCATCCGGGAACAGGAACACCAATCAGAGACATGGGGGGACCATCCGGGAACAGGAACACCAATCAGAGACAAGGGAGAGACCATCCGGGAACAGGAACACCAATCAGAGACATGAGGGGACCATCCGGGAACAGGAACACCAATCAGAGACAAGGGAGAGACCATCCGGGAACAGGAACACCAATCAGAGACATGAGGGGACCATCCGGGAACAGGAACACCAATCAGAGACAAGGGAGAGACCATCCGGGAACAGGAACACCAATCAGAGACATGGGGGGACCATCCGGGAACAGGAACACCAATCAGAGACATGAGGAGACCATCCGGGAACAGGAACACCAATCAGAGACATGGGGAGACCATCCGGGAACAGGAACACCAATCAGAGACATGGGGAGACCATCCGGGAACAGGAACACCAATCAGAGACATGAGGGGACCATCCGGGAACAGGAACACCAATCAGAGACATGGGGGGACCATCCGGGAACAGGAACACGAATCAGAGACATGGGGAGACCATCCGGGAACAGGAACACGAATCAGAGACAAGGGAGACCATCCGGGAACAGGAACACCAATCAGAGACATGGGGGGACCATCCGGGAACAGGAACACCAATCAGAGACATGGGGGGACCATCCGGGAACAGGAACACCAATCAGAGACATGGGGAGACCATCCGGGAACAGGAACACCAATCAGAGACATGGGGAGACCATCCGGGAACAGGAACACCAATCAGAGACATGGGGGGACCATCCGGGAACAGGAACACCAATCAGAGACATGGGGAGACCATCCGGGAACAGGAACACCAATCAGAGACATGGAGAGACCATCCGGGAACAGGAACACCAATCAGAGACATGGGGGACCATCCGGGAACAGGAACACCAATCAGAGACATGGGGGGACCATCTGGGAACAGGAACACCAATCAGAGACATGGAGAGACCATCCGGGAACAGGAACACCAATCAGAGACATGGGGGGACCATCCGGGAACAGGAACACCAATCAGAGACATGGAGGGACCATCCGGGAACAGGAACACCAATCAGAGACATGAGGGGACCATCCGGGAACAGGAACACCAATCAGAGACAAGGGAGAGACCATCCGGGAACAGGAACACCGATCAGAGACATGAGGAGACCATCCGGGAACAGGAACACCAATCAGAGACATGAGGGGACCATCCGGGAACAGGAACACCAATCAGAGACAAGGGAGAGACCATCCGGGAACAGGAACACCAATCAGAGACATGAGGGGACCATCCGGGAACAGGAACACCAATCAGAGACAAGGGAGAGACCATCCGGGAACAGGAACACCAATCAGAGACATGGGGAGACCATCCGGGAACAGGAACACCAATCAGAGACATGGAGGGACCATCCGGGAACGCCAGTACTGCGCTGTGTGGAATTCTGGGAGTCGCTTTCCATAATATACATTCTCTGCGGTTTCCAGGTTTCGGGGTTCTCTTCTGTACATCCCAACAGGACTGCAGCTTCTCATCACATGATTCTCCGCAACTCCAAACCGTAATGGGTGGGGCCTAGAGAACGGGGGGCGTTTCTACAGTCCAGCCATAAAATAAATACAAATGTTTCAATCTTTTTTACATCTGACTGGAGCATGAAAGGTTACCTGTCACCTACAGCTCAGGGGAGCTGACTCCTCCCTCTGCCCCTCCCCTTCAGTATTGCACAGATGTAGCGTCTCCTCCCCTTCAGTCTTGCACAGATGTAGCTGCTCCTCCCCCCCTCTGTCTTGCAGGGGTGTAGCGGCTCCTCCCCCTTCAGTATTGCACAGATGTAGCGACTCCTCCCCTGCAGTCTGCACAGATGTAGCTGCTCCTCCCCCCCTCTGTCTTGCAGGGGTGTAGCGGCTCCTCCCCCTTCAGTCTTGCGCAGGTGTAGCGGCTCCTCCCCCTTCAGTCTTGCGCAGGTGTAGCGGCTCCTCCCCCTTCAGTCTTGCGCAGGTGTAGCGGCTCCTCCCCCTTCAGTCTTGCGCAGGTGTAGCGGCTCCTCCCCCTTCAGTCTTGCAGGGGTGTAGCGGCTCCTCCCCCTTCAGTCTTGCAGGGGTGTAGCGGCTCCTCCCCCCTCTGTCTTGCAGGGGTGTAGCGACTCCTCCCCTTCAGTCTTGCATAAGTGTAGCGGCTCCTCCCCTTCAGTCTTGCACAGGTTACATAGTTAGCTAGGCCGAAAAAAGACACAAGTCCATCCAGTTCAACCATAAAAAAAAGAAATAAATAAAAATATATCATACAACCCCATATACCCCATTCTATACCCACAGTTGATCCAGAGGAAGGCAAAAATAAACCCCAGCAGAGCCACGATCCAATCTGCTACAGCAGGGAAAAAAAATCACTTCCTGATCCCCCCGAGAGGCAATCGGATTTTCCCCGGATCACCTTTCCCTATAAATGTCACCCCGTTATATTCTGTACATTATGGAAAGTATCCAGAACTTTCTTATAGAAATCTACTGAGCCGACCCGATCCACCTCTGCAGGGAGTCCATTCCACATTTTCACAGCTCTTATGCCCCCATACACACGGTCAGAAAATCCGACCACAAAATTCATCAGATTTTTTCCGACGGATTTCGTCCGACACTGGTGTTGCATACACACGGTCGGACAAAGTTGTCGGAAAATCCGATCATTCTGAACGTGGTGACGTTCGTTGCGTACGACGGGACTACGTAGAGGCCAGTAGCCAATAGCTTTGGTCTTGTAATGTGATCTGAGCATGCGTGGCACTTTGTCTGTCGGAATTCCCTACACACGATCGGAAAAAGTCCGATAGGACTTTGTTGTCTGAAAATTTGAGAGCAGGAGATAAAACTTTGTCCGTCGGAAAATCCGACGGAAAAAGTCCGATGGAGCCCAAACACGGTCGGAATTTCCGACAACATTGTCCGATAGGACATTTTCCGTCGGAAAATCCGACCGCGTGTGTACGGGGCATTACTGTGAAGAAACCTTTCCGTATTTGGAGATGAAATCTCTTTTCCTCCAGACGTAAAGATCCCCCCCCCCCCCCCCCCATTGTCCTCTGTGATGACTGGAAAGTGAATAACTCAACACCAAGTTCACTATATGGACCCCTTATATATTTATACATGGAGATCATATCCCCCCTTATGTATTTATACATGGAGATCATATCCCCCTTATATATTTATACACGGAGATCATATCCCCCTTATGTATTTATACATGGAGATCATATCCCCCCTTATATATTTATACATGGAGATCATATCCCCCTTATATATTTATACACGGAGATCATATCCCCCCCTTATATATTTATACACGGAGATCATATCCCCCCTTATATATTTATACATGGAGATCATATCCCCCCTTATATATTTATACACGGAGATCATATCCCCCTTATGTATTTATACATGGAGATCATATCCCCCCTTATATATTTATACATGGAGATCATATCCCCCCTTATATATTTATACATGGAGATCATATCCCCCCTTATATATTTATACACGGAGATCATATCCCCCCCTTATATATTTATACACGGAGATCATATCCCCCCTTATATATTTATACACGGAGATCATATCCCCCCTTATATATTTATACACGGAGATCATATCCCCCCTTATATATTTATACATGGAGATCATATCCCCCCTTATATATTTATACATGGAGATCATATCCCCCCTTATATATTTATACATGGAGATCATATCCCCCCTTATTCTCCTCTTCTCAGGAGAGAATAAATTCAGTTCCTCTAATCTTTCCTCATAGCTGAGCTCCTCCAGGCCTCTTATCAGTTTGGTTGCCCTTCTCTGCACTTTCTCCAGTTCCCTGATATCCTTTTTGAGAACTGGAGCCCAAAACTGAACTGCATATTCCAGATGAGGTCTTACTAATGATTTGTACAGAAGATATCTCTCTCTCTGGAGTCCATCCCTCTCTTATACAAGAAAGGACTTTGCTGGCTTTGGAAACCGCAGCTTGGCATTGCATATTATTATTGAGCTTATGATCTACCAAAACCCCCAGATCCTTCTCCACTACGGATCCCCCCAGATCCTTCTCCACTACGGATCCCCCCAGATCCTTCTCCACTATGGATCCCCCCAGATCCTTCTCCACTATGGATCCCCCCAGATCCCTCTCCACTACGGACTCCCCCAGATCCTTCTCCACTACGGATCCCCCCAGATCCTTCTCCACTATGGATCCCCCCAGATCCCTCTCCACTACGGACTCCCCCAGATCCTTCTCCACTACGGATCCCCCCCAGATCCTTCTCCACTATGGATCCCCCCCCCCCAGATCCCTCTCCACTACGGATCCCCCCAGATCCTTCTCCACTACGGATCCCCCCAGATCCTTCTCCACTATGGATCCCCCCTGATCCTTCTCCACTATGGATCCCCCCAGATCCTTCTCCACTACGGATCCCCCCAGATCCTTCTCCACTACGGATCCCCCCCAGATCCTTCTCCACTATGGATCCCCCCCCAGATCCTTCTCCACTACGGATCCCCCCAGATCCTTCTCCACTATGGATCCCCCAGATCCTTCTCCACTATGGATCCCCCAGATCCTTCTCCACTACGGATCCCCCCAGATCCCTCTCCACTACGGATCCCCCCAGATCCTTCTCCACTACGGATCCCCCCACATCCTTCTCCACTACGGATCCCCCCACATCCTTCTCCACTACGGATCCCCCCACATCCTTCTCCACTACGGATCCCCCCAGATCCTTCTCCACTACGGATCCCCCCAGATCCTTCTCCACTACGGATCCCCCCACATCCTTCACTACGGTTCCCCCCAGATCCTTCTCCACTACGGATCCCCCCCCCAGATCCTTCTCCACTACGGATCCCCCCAGATCCTTCTCCACCATGGATCCCCCCAGATCCTTCTCCACTACGGATCCCCCCAGATCCTTCTCCACTACGGATCCCCCCAGATCCTTCTCCACTACGGATCCCCCCAGATCCTTCTCCACTACGGATCCCCCCAGATCCTTCTCCACTACGGATCCCCCCAGATCCTTCTCCACTACGGATCCCCCCAGATCCTTCTCCACTACGGATCCCCCCAGATCCTTCTCCACTATGGATCCCCCAGATCCTTCTCCACTACGGATCCCCCCAGATCCTTCTCCACTATGGATCCCCCCAGATCCTTCTCCACTATGGATCCCCCCAAATCCTTCTCCACTACGGATCCCCCACAGATCCTTCTCCACCATAGACTCCCCCAGATCCTTCTCCACTATGGATCCCCCAGATCCTTCTCCACTATGGATCCCCCAGATCCTTCTCCACTACGGATCCCCCCAGATCCTTCTGCACTATGGATCCCCCCAGATCCTTCTCCACTATGGATCCCCCCAGATCCTTCTCCACTACGGATCCCCCCAGATCCTTCTCCACCATAGACCCCCCCAGATCCTTCTCCACTACGGATCCCACCAGATCCTTCTCCACTACGGATCCCCCCCAGATCCTTCTCCACTACGGATCCCCCCAGATCCTTCTCCACTACGGATCCCCCCAGATCCTTCTCCACTATGGATCCCCCCCAGATCCTTCTCCACTATGGATCCCCCAAGATCCTTCTCCACCATAGACTCCCCCAGATCCTTCTCCACTACGGATCCCCCCAGATCCTTCTCCACTACGGATCCCCCCCAGATCCTTCTCCACTACGGATCCCCCCCAGATCCTTCTCCACTACGGATCCCCCCAGATCTTTCTCCACTACGGATCCCCCCAGATCCTTCTCCACTACGGATCCCCCCCAGATCCTTCTCCACTACGGATCCCCCCCCCCCCAGATCCTTCTCCACTACGGATCCCCCCCAGATCCTTCTCCACTACGGATCCCCCCAGATCCTTCTCCACTACGGATCCCCCCAGATCCTTCTCCACTACGGATCCCCCCAGATCCTTCTCCACTATGGATCCCCCAGACCCTTCTCCACTACGGATTCCCCCAGATCCTTCTCCACTACGGATCCCCCCCAGACCCTTCTCCACTACGGATCCCCCCCAGATCCTTCTCCACTACGGATCCCCCCAGATCCTTCTCCACTATGGATCCCCCCAGATCCTTCTCCACTACGGATCCCCCCCAGATCCTTCTCCACTACGGATCCCCCAGATCCTTCTCCAGATCCTTCTCCACTACGGATCCCCCCCAGATCCTTCTCCACTACGGATCCCCCCAGATCCTTCTCCACTACGGATCCCCCCCAGATCCTTCTCCACTACGGATCCCCCCCCAGATCCTTCTCCACTATGGATCCCCCCAGATCCTTCTCCACTATGGATCCCCCCCAGATCCTTCTCCACTATGGATCCCCCCCAGTTCCTTCTCCACTACGGATCCCCCCAGATCCTTCTCCACTATGGATCCCCCCAGATCCTTCTCCACTACGGATACCCCCCAGATCCTTCTCCGCTATGGATCCCCCAGTTGTACTCCCCCTAGTATGTATGATGCATATTCTTAGCCCCCAAGTGCAGAACTTTTACATTTATCAACATTAAACCTCATCTGCCACATAGTCGCCCAATTAGACAGAGCATTGAGGTTGGCTTGTAAATTGGAGACCTCCTGTAAGGACGTTATTCCACTGCATAGCTTGGTGTCATCTGCAAAGACGGAAATCCCAGACCCCATATCATTTATAAAGATATTAAAAAGTAAGGGTCCCAACACTGAACCTTGGGGTGCACCACTGATAACCTCAGACCATTCAGAGTAAGAATCATTAACCACGACTCTCTGAATTCTGTCTTTTAGCCAGTTTTCTATCCATTTACAAACCGATATTTCCAAACCTGTAGACCTTACCTTACACAGGTGTATCGGCTCCTCCCCTTCAGTCTTACACAGGTGTATTGGCCCCTCCCCTTCAGTCTTGCACAGGTGTATTGGCTCCTCCCCTTTAGTCTTGCACAGGTGTATTGGCTCCTCCCCTTCAGTCTTGCACAGGTGTATTGGCTCCTCCCCTTCAGTCTTGCACAGGTGTATTGGCTCCTCCCCTTTAGTCTTGCACAGGTGTATCGGCTCCTCCCCTTCAGTCTTGCACAGGTGTATTGGCTCCTTCCCTGGACTGAAATGTCTTCCTCTGATATCACTGCACACTGTGAACTTCTCACAATGTGCATTAGAAGCTGCAGCAAGTCAGATCCCCTCCTCATTTCCTGGCAGGAAGACATCCAGCATCATCTAGCCCTTTCCTCCCCAGCTTTCATTCATTGGATTTCAGTTCTTCCAATCATGGAGGCTCAGCATCACATGTGGGCGGTCTGAAAGCATTTACAAACGCCCACTCCTCCAGACTGACACCCACCCATCATAGCATTTTGATATTTGCATAACTCCTCCCAAGGGCCCGCCCACTGCTTATATCAGGGCGGGGGGCTGGTAAGTGTTCAGGAAGCTATGCACAGCCCCCTGCCGGCCCCTCCCACCAGCCATGATCTGCCTGTACTGCATAGAGAAGTGCAGAGACCCAGTGATGACATCACTGGGACTAATATAATGTCTGTAATGAAATGATATAAATGTCGTGTTGAGGGGGGGAGGGGAGGGGAGGGGGACCACTGAAGGCAAGATATAAGCAGATTAAACTTCTAAGTATATATGGAGGGGGGAAGGATTGGAGCCCCTGGCAGGTTTTTATTGCTGCCCCCTGCTGGGGAGAGTCACCCTCTCTATGTGTCCCTTCATCACTGATACAGAAAGTGTGGGGGAGGGGATCCTAAATTATGAGTTGTCACCAGAACAGGAAATGAGAGGAAGTCTTCCGGAGGGGCCAATTGTCTAAAGCTGGACATTCGCTGGAAAATTTCCGATCGTTTGTATCAAAATTCTCATCAGAACATTCCGAATATTATCCCAATGAGATAAAACGTTTATAAACGCCCCTCCCCCCATCCATATTTACAGGAGTCTAAAAGGGGACCTGTCAGTAACTACAAGTCTGAGCAGAATTAGATGAACTCCAACTTTTATCCGTCCTTCAGGTCCAGCCAGTGACTCCGCCTAGGCTGAGATGATGTCATCAGTCTGCTGCAGGCAGGAGGAAGCATTTCCTCAGTCCCCCCTCCCCCAGTGATCAGAGTGTACATTGTGCCTTTGTAACAAGGTGAAAGGATGCAGCAGGGGCGCTGTGTGTTGCACTATCCTGTATGGTGTGTAGAGGGCGCTGTGCGTTGCACTATCCTGTATGGTGTGTAGGGGATGCTGTGCGTTGCACTATCCTGTATGATGTGTAGGGGGCGCTGTGCGTTGCACTATCCTGTATGGTGTGTAGGGGGCGCTGTGCGTTGCACTATCCTGTATGATGTGTAGGGGCGCTGTGCGTTGCACTATCCTGTATGGTGTGTAGGGGGCGCTGTGCGTTGCACTATCCTGTATGGTGTGTAGGGGGTGCTGTACGTTGCACTATCCTGTATGGTGTGTAGGGGGTGCTGTGCGTTGCACTATCCTGTATGGTGTGTAGGGGGTGCTGTGCGTTGCACTATCCTGTATGGTGTGTAGGGGGCGCTGTGCGTTGCACTATCCTGTATGGTGTGTAGGTGGCGCTGTGCGTTGCACTATCCTGTATGATGTGTAGGGGGCGCTGTGCGTTGCACTATCCTGTATGGTGTGTAGGGGGAGCTGTGCGTTGCACTATCCTGTATGCTGTGTAGGGGACGCTGTGCGTTGCACTATCCTGTATGATGTGTAGGGGGCGCTGTGCGTTGCACTATCCTGTATGGTGTGTAGGGGACGCTGTGCGTTGCACTATCCTGTATGGTGTGTAGGGGGCGCTGTGTGTTGCACTATCCTGTATGATGTGTAGAGGACGCTGTGCGTTGCACTATCATGTATGGTGTGTAGGGGGCGCTGTGCGTTGCACTATCCTGTATGATGTGTAGTGGGCGCTGTGTGTTGCACTATCCTGTATGGTGTGTAGGGGGTGCTGTGCGTTGCACTATCATGTATGGTGTGTAGGGGGCGCTGTGCGTTGCACTATCCTGTATGATGTGTAGGGGGTGCTGTATGTTGCACTATCCTGTATGGTGTGTAGGGGATGCTGTGCGTTGCACTATCCTGTATGGTGTGTAGGGGGCGCTGTGTGTTGCACTATCCTGTATGGTGTGTAGGGGGCGCTGTGTGTTGCACTATCCTGTATGGTGTGTAGGGGGCGCTGTACGTTGCACTATCCTGTATGGTGTGTAGGGGGCGCTGTGCGTTGCACTATCCTGTATGGTGTGTAGGGGTGCTGTGCGTTGCACTATCCTGTATGGTGTGTAGGGGGAGCTGTGCGTTGCACTATCCTGTATGGTGTGTAGGGGACGCTGTGCGTTGCACTATCCTGTATGGTGTGTAGGGGCGTTGTGCGTTAAACTAACCTGTATGATGTGTGGTGGGCGTTGTGCATTGCACTATCCTGTATGGTGTGTAGAGGGCGTTGTGCGTTGCACTATCCTGTATGGTGTGTAGGGGGCGCTGTGCGTTGCACTATCCTGTATGGTGTGTAGGGGGTGCTGTGCGTTGCACTATCCTGTATGATGTGTAGGGGGCGCTGTGCGTTGCACTATCCTGTATGGTGTGTAGGGGGATGCTGTGCGTTGCACTATCCTGTATGGTGTGTAGGGGGCGCTGTGCGTTGCACTATCCTGTATGGTGTGTAGGGGGTGCTGTGCGTTGCACTATCCTGTATGGTATGTAGGGGGCGCTGTGCGTTGCACTATCCTGTATGGTGTGTAGGGGGCACTGTGTGTTGCACTATACTGTATGGTGTGTAGGGGGCGCTGTGCGTTGCACTATCCTGTATGATGTGTAGGGGGCGCTGTGCGTTGCACAATCCTGTATGGTGTGTAGGGGGATGCTGTGCGTTGCACTATCCTGTACGGTGTGTAGGGGGCGCTGTGCGTTGCACTATCCTGTATGGTGTGTAGGGGGCGCTGTGCGTTGCACTATCCTGTACGGTGTGTAGGGGGCGCTGTGCGTTGCACTATCCTGTATGGTGTGTAGGGGGCGCTGTGCGTTGCACTATCCTGTATGGTGTGTAGGGGGTTGCTGTGCGTTGCACTATCCTGTACGGTGTGTAGGGGGCGCTGTGCGTTGCACTATCCTGTATGGTGTGTAGAGGGCGCTGTGCGTTGCACTATCCTGTATGATGTGTAGGGGGCGATGTGCGTTGCACTATCCTGTATGGTGTGTAGGGGGCGCTGTGCGTTGCACTATCCTGTATGATGTGTAGGGGGGCGCTGTGCGTTGCACTATCCTGTATGGTGTGTAGGGGGCGCTGTGTGTTGCACTATCCTGTATGGTGTGTAGGGGGTGCTGTGCGTTGCACTATCCTGTATGATGTGTAGGGGGTGCTGTGCGTTGCACTATCCTGTATGGTGTGTAGGGGGCGCTGTGCGTTGCACTATCCTGTATGATGTGTAGGGGGCGCTGTGCGTTGCACTATCCTGTATGGTGTGTAGGGGGCGATGTGCGTTGCACTATCCTGTATGGTGTGTAGAGGCGCTGTGCGTTGCACTATCCTGTATGATGTGTAGGGGGAGCTGTGCGTTGCACTATCCTGTATGGTGTGTAGGGGACGCTGTGCGTTGCACTATCCTGTATGGTGTGTAGGGGGCGTTGTGCGTTAAACTAACCTGTATGATGTGTGGTGGGCGTTGTGCATTGCACTATCCTGTATGGTGTGTAGGGGGCGATGTGCGTTGCACTATCCTGTATGGTGTGTAGGGGGCGCTGTGCGTTGCACTATCCTGTATGATGTGTAGGGGGCGCTGTGCGTTGCACTATCCTGTATGGTGTGTAGGGGGCGCTGTGTGTTGCACTATCCTGTATGGTGTGTAGGGGGTGCTGTGCGTTGCACTATCCTGTATGGTGTGTAGGGGGCGCTGTGCGTTGCACTATCCTGTATGATGTGTAGGGGGCGCTGTGCGTTGCACTATCCTGTATGGTGTGTAGGGGGCGATGTGCGTTGCACTATCCTGTATGGTGTGTAGAGGCGCTGTGCGTTGCACTATCCTGTATGATGTGTAGGGGGAGCTGTGCGTTGCACTATCCTGTATGGTGTGTAGGGGACGCTGTGCGTTGCACTATCCTGTATGGTGTGTAGGGGCGTTGTGCGTTAAACTAACCTGTATGATGTGTGGTGGGCGTTGTGCATTGCACTATCCTGTATGGTGTGTAGAGGGCGTTGTGCGTTGCACTATCCTGTATGGTGTGTAGGGGGATGCTGTGCGTTGCACTATCCTGTATGGTGTGTAGGGGGCGCTGTGCGTTGCACTATCCTGTATGGTGTGTAGGGGGTGCTGTGCGTTGCACTATCCTGTATGGTATGTAGGGGGCGCTGTGCGTTGCACTATCCTGTATGGTGTGTTGGGGGCTCTGTGTGTTGCACTATACTGTATGGTGTGTAGGGGGCGCTGTGCGTTGCACTATCCTGTATGATGTGTAGGGGGCGCTGTGCGTTGCACTATCCTGTATGGTGTGTAGGGGGATGCTGTGCGTTGCACTATCCTGTACGGTGTGTAGGGGGCGCTGTGCGTTGCACTATCCTGTATGGTGTGTAGGGGGCGCTGTGCGTTGCACTATCCTGTACGTTGTGTAGGGGGCGCTGTGCGTTGCACTATCCTGTATGGTGTGTAGGGGCGCTGTGCGTTGCACTATCCTGTATGGTGTGTAGGGGGATGCTGTGCGTTGCACTATCCTGTACGGTGTGTAGGGGGCGCTGTGCGTTGCACTATCCTGTATGGTGTGTAGAGGGCGCTGTGCGTTGCACTATCCTGTATGATGTGTAGGGGGCGATGTGCGTTGCACTATCCTGTATGGTGTGTAGGGGGCGCTGTGCGTTGCACTATCCTGTATGATGTGTAGGGGGCGCTGTGCGTTGCACTATCCTGTATGGTGTGTAGGGGGCGCTGTGTGTTGCACTATCCTGTATGGTGTGTAGGGGGTGCTGTGCGTTGCACTATCCTGTATGATGTGTAGGGGGTGATGTGCGTTGCACTATCCTGTATGGTGTGTAGGGGGCGCTGTGCGTTGCACTATCCTGTATGATGTGTAGGGGGCGCTGTGCGTTGCACTATCCTGTATGGTGTGTAGGGGGCGATGTGCGTTGCACTATCCTGTATGGTGTGTAGAGGCGCTGTGCGTTGCACTATCCTGTATGATGTGTAGGGGGCGCTGTGCGTTGCACTATCCTGTATGGTGTGTAGGGGGCGCTGTGCGTTGCACTATCCTGTATGGTGTGTAGAGGGCGCTGTGCGTTGCACTATCCTGTATGATGTGTAGGTGGCGCTGTGCGTTGCACTATCCTGTATGGTGTGTAGGGGGAGCTGTGCGTTGCACTATCCTGTATGGTGTGTAGGGGGCGCTGTGTGTTGCACTATCCTGTATGATGTGTAGGGGGCGCTGTGCGTTGCACTATCCTGTATGATGTGTAGGGGGTGCTGTGTGTTCCACTATCCTGTATGGTGTGTAGGGGACGCTGTGCGTTGCACTATCCTGTATGGTGTGTAGGGGGCGCTGTGCGTTGCACTATCCTGTATGGTGTGTAGGGGGCGATGTGCGTTGCACTATCCTGTATGGTGTGTAGGGGGCGCTGTGCGTTGCACTATCCTGTATGATGTGTAGGGGCGCTGTGCGTTGCACTATCCTGTATGATGTGTAGGGGGTGCTGTGCGTTGCACTATCCTGTATGGTGTGTAGAGGGCGCTGTGCGTTGCACTATCCTGTATGATGTGTAGGGGCGCTGTGCGTTGCACTATCCTGTATGATGTGTAGGGGGTGCTGTGCGTTGCACTATCCTGTATGGTGTGTAGGGGGCGCTGTGCGTTGCACTATCCTATATGGTGTGTAGAGGGCGCTGTGCGTTGCACTATCCTGTATGGTGTGTAGGGGGTGCTGTGCGTTGCACTATCCTGTATGGTGTGTAGGGGCGCTGTGCGTTGCACTATCCTGTATGATGTGTAGGGGGCGCTGTGCGTTTCACTATCCTTTATGGTGTGTAGGGGGTGCTGTGCGTTGCACTATCCTGTATGGTGTGTAGGGGGGCGCTGTGCGTTGCACTATCCTGTATGGTGTGTAGGGGGCGCTGTGCGTTGCACTATCCTGTATGGTGTGTAGGGGGCGCTGTGCATTGCACTATCCTGTATGGTGTGTAGGGGGCGCTGTGCGTTGCACTATCCTGTATGATGTGTAGGGGGCGCTGTGCGTTGCACTATCCTGTATGGTGTGTAGGGGGCGCTGTGCGTTGCACTATCCTGTATGGTGTGTAGGGGGCGCTGTGCGTTGCACTATCCTGTATGATGTGTAGGGGGCGCTGTGCGTTGCACTATCCTGTATGGTGTGTAGGGGGCGCTGTGCGTTGCACTATCCTGTATGGTGTGTAGGGGGTGCTGTGCGTTGCACTATCCTGTATGGTGTGTAGGGGGATGCTGTGCGTTGCACTATCCTGTATGGTGTGTAGGGGGCGCTGTGTGCGTTGCACTATCCTGTATGATGTGTAGGGGGCGATGTGCGTTGCACTATCCTGTATGATGTGTAGGGGGCGCTGTGCGTTGCACTATCCTGTATGATGTGTAGGGGGCGCTGTGCGTTGCACTATCCTGTATGATGTGTAGGGGGCGCTGTGCGTTGCACTATCCTGTATGGTGCGTAGGTGGCGCTGTGCGTTGCACTATCCTGTATGGTGTGTAGGGGGCGCTGTGCGTTGCACTATCCTGTATGGTGTGTAGGGGGCGCTGTGCGTTGCACTATCCTGTATGGTGCGTAGGTGGCGCTGTGCGTTGCACTATCCTGTATGGTGCGTAGGTGGCGCTGTGCGTTGCAGTATCCTGTATGGTGTGTAGGGGGCGCTGTGCATTGCACTATCCTGTATGGTGTGTAGGGGGCGCTGTGTGTTGCACTATCCTGTATGGTGTGTAGGGGGCGCTGTGCGTTGCAGTATCCTGTATGGTGTGTAGGGGGAGCTGTGCGTTGCACTATCCTGTATGGTGTGTAGGGGGCGCTGTGTGTTGCACTATCCTGTATGGTGTGTAGGGGGCGCTGTACGTTGCACTATCCTGTATGGTGTGTAGGGGGCGCTGTGCGTTGCACTATCCTGTATGGTGTGTAGGGGTGCTGTGCGTTGCACTATCCTGTATGGTGTGTAGGGGGAGCTGTGCGTTGCACTATCCTGTATGGTGTGTAGGGGACGCTGTGCGTTGCACTATCCTGTATGATGTGTAGGGGCGCTGTGCGTTGCACTATCCTGTATGCTGTGTAGGGGGCGCTGTGCGTTGCACTATCCTGTATGGTGTGTAGGGGGTGCTGTGCGTTGCACTATCCTGTATGGTGTGTAGGGGCGTTGTGCGTTGCACTATCCTGTATGGTGTGTAGGGGCGTTGTGCGTTAAACTAACCTGTATGATGTGTGGTGGGTGCTGTGCGTTGCACTATCCTGTATGGTGTGTAGGGGCGCTGTGCGTTGCACTATCCTGTATGATGTGTAGGGGGCGCTGTGCGTTGCACTATCCTGTATGGTGTGTAGGGGGTGCTGTGCGTTGCACTATCCTGTATGGTGTGTAGGGGGCGCTGTGCGTTGCACTATCCTGTATGGTGTGTAGGGGGCGCTGTGCGTTGCACTATCCTGTATGGTGTGTAGGGGGCGCTGTGCATTGCACTATCCTGTATGGTGTGTAGGGGGCGCTGTGCGTTGCACTATCCTGTATGATGTGTAGGGGGCGCTGTGCGTTGCACTATCCTGTATGGTGTGTAGGGGGCGCTGTGCGTTGCACTATCCTGTATGGTGTGTAGGGGGCGCTGTGCGTTGCACTATCCTGTATGATGTGTAGGGGCGCTGTGCGTTGCACTATCCTGTATGGTGTGTAGGGGGCGCTGTGCGTTGCACTATCCTGTATGGTGTGTAGGGGGTGCTGTGCGTTGCACTATCCTGTATGGTGTGTAGGGGGATGCTGTGCGTTGCACTATCCTGTATGGTGTGTAGGGGGCGCTGTGTGCGTTGCACTATCCTGTATGATGTGTAGGGGGCGATGTGCGTTGCACTATCCTGTATGATGTGTAGGGGGCGCTGTGCGTTGCACTATCCTGTATGATGTGTAGGGGGCGCTGTGCGTTGCACTATCCTGTATGATGTGTAGGGGGCGCTGTGCGTTGCACTATCCTGTATGGTGCGTAGGTGGCGCTGTGCGTTGCACTATCCTGTATGGTGTGTAGGGGGCGCTGTGCGTTGCACTATCCTGTATGGTGTGTAGGGGGCGCTGTGCGTTGCACTATCCTGTATGGTGCGTAGGTGGCGCTGTGCGTTGCACTATCCTGTATGGTGCGTAGGTGGCGCTGTGCGTTGCAGTATCCTGTATGGTGTGTAGGGGGCGCTGTGCATTGCACTATCCTGTATGGTGTGTAGGGGGCGCTGTGTGTTGCACTATCCTGTATGGTGTGTAGGGGGGCGCTGTGCGTTGCACTATCCTGTATGGTGTGTAGGGGGAGCTGTGCGTTGCACTATCCTGTATGGTGTGTAGGGGGCGCTGTGTGTTGCACTATCCTGTATGGTGTGTAGGGGGCGCTGTACGTTGCACTATCCTGTATGGTGTGTAGGGGGCGCTGTGCGTTGCACTATCCTGTATGGTGTGTAGGGGTGCTGTGCGTTGCACTATCCTGTATGATGTGTAGGGGGTGCTGTGCGTTGCACTATCCTGTATGGTGTGTAGGGGGCGCTGTGTATTGCACTATCCTGTATGGTGTGTAGGGGGTGCTGTGCGTTGCACTATCCTGTATGGTGTGTAGGGGGAGCTGTGCGTTGCACTATCCTGTATGATGTGTAGGGGGCGCTGTGCGTTGCACTATCCTGTATGATGTGTAGGGGATGCTGTGCGTTGCACTATCCTGTATGATGTGTAGGGGGCGCTGTGCGTTGCACTATCCTGTATGGTGTGTAGGGGTGCTGTGCGTTGCACTATCCTGTATGATGTGTAGGGGGCGCTGTGCGTTGCACTATCCTGTATGGTGTGTAGGGGGCGCTGTGCGTTGCACTATCCTGTATGGTGTGTAGGGGGCGCTGTGCGTTGCACTATCCTGTATGGTGTGTAGAGGCGCTGTGCGTTGCACTATCCTGTATGGTGTGTAGGGGGCGATATGCGTTGCACTATCCTGTATGGTGTGTAGGGGATGCTGTGCGTTGCACTATCCTGTATGGTGTGTAGGGGGCGCTGTGCGTTGCACTATACTGTATGGTGTGTAGGGGGCGCTGTGCGTTGCACTATCCTGTATGATGTGTAGGGGGCGCTGTGCGTTGCACTATCCTGTATGATGTGTAGGGGGCGCTGTGCGTTGCACTATCCTGTATGGTGTGTAGGGGGCGCTGTGCGTTGCACTATCCTGTATGGTGTGTAGAGGGCGTTGTGCGTTGCACTATCCTGTATGGTGTGTAGGGGGTGCTGTGCGTTGCACTATCCTGTATGGTATGTAGGGGTTGCTGTGCGTTGCACTCTCCTGTATGATGTGTAGGGGGCGCTGTGCGTTGCACTATCCTGTATGATGTGTAGGGGGCGCTGTGCGTTGCACTATCCTGTATGGTGTGTAGGGGGCGCTGTGTGTTGCACTATCCTGTATGGTGTGTAGGGGGTGCTGTGCGTTGCACTATCCTGTATGGTGTGTAGGTGGCGCTGTGCGTTGCACTATCCTGTATGGTGTGTAGAGGCGCTGTGCGTTGCACTATCCTGTATGATGTGTAGGGGGCGCTGTGCGTTGCACTATCCTGTATGGTGTGTAGGGGGCGCTGTGCATTGCACTATCCTGTATAGTGTGTAGGGGGCGCTGTGCATTGCACTATCCTGTATGGTGTGTAGGGGGGCGCTGTGCGTTGCGGAAAAGCATGCATTTTACTGCAGGTGTAAAAACTCTCCCCCTCCTGCAGAGAGATGGAACTGAGCCACTCCTCCCCCTTCTGGAGAGAGATGGAACTGAGCCACTCCTCCCCCTTCTGGAGAGAGATGGAACTTGGCCACGCCTCCCCCTCCTGGAGAGAGATGGAACTGAGCCACGCCTCCCCCTCCTGGAGAGAGATGGAACTGAGCCACTCCTCCCCCTTCTGGAGAGAGATGGAACTGAGCCACTCCTCCCCCTTCTGGAGAGAGATGGAACTTGGCCACGCCTCCCCCTCCTGGAGAGAGATGGAACTGAGCCACGCCTCCCCCTCCTGGAGAGAGATGGAACTGAGCCACTCCTCCCCCTTCTGGAGAGAGATGGAACTTGGCCACGCCTCCCCCTCCTGGAGAGAGATGGAACTGAGCCACGCCTCCCCCTCCTGGAGAGAGATGGAACTGGGCCACGCCTCCCCCTCCTGGAGAGAGATGGAACTGAGCCACGCCTCCCCTCCTGGAGAGAGATGGAACTGAGCCACGCCTCCCCCTTCTTGAGAGAGATGGAACTGAGCCACGCCTCCCCCTACTGGAGAGAGATAGAACTGAGCCACGCCTCCCCCTCCTGGAGAGAGATGGAACTGAGCCACGCCTCCCCCTTCTTGAGAGAGATAGAACTGAGCCACACACCCCTCCTGGAGAGAGATGGAATTGAGCCACGCCTCCCCCTCCTGGAGAGAGATGGAACTGAGCCTCGTCTCCCCCTCTGTAGAGAAACTGAACTGTGCCACGCCTCCCCCTCCTGGAGAGAGATGGAACTGAGCCACGCCTCCCCCTCTGGAGAGAAATGGAACTGATCCACGCCTCCCCCTCCTGGAGAGAGATGGAACTGAGCCATGCCTCCCCCTCCTGGAGAGAGATGGAACTGGGCAACGCCACCCCCTCCTGGAGAGAGATGGAACTGGGCCACGCCTCCCCCTCCTGGAGAGAGATGGAACTGAGCCACTCCTCCCCCTTCTGGAGAGACATGGAACTGGGCCACGCCTCCCCCTCCTGGAGAGAGATGGAACTGAGCCACGCCTCCCCCTCCTGGAGAGAGATGGAACTGGGCCACGCCTCCCCCTCCTGGAGAGAGATGGAACTGAGCCACTCCTCCCCCTCCTGGAAAGAGATGGAACTGAGCCACGCCTCCCCCTCCTGGAGAGAAATGGAACTGATCCACGCCTCCCCCTCTGGAGAGAGATGGAACTGAGCCACGCCTCCCCCTCCTTGACAGAGATGGAACTGAGCCACATCTCATCCTCCTGGAGAGAGATGGAACTGAGCCACGCCTCCCCCTACTGGAAAGAGATGGAACTGAGCCACGCATCCCCCTCCTGGAGAGAGATGGAACTGAGCCACGCCTCCCCCTTCTTGAGAGAGATGGAACTGAGCCACGCCTCCCCCTACTGGAGAGAGATGGAACTGAGCCACGCCTCCCCCTACTGGAGAGAGATGGAACTGAGCCACGCCTCCCCCTCCTGGAGAGAGATAGAACTGAGCCACACCCCCTCCTGTAGAGAGATGGAATTGAGCCACGCCTCCCCCTCCTGGAGAGAGATGGAACTGAGCCTCGTCTCCCCCTCTGTAGAGAAACGGAACTGTGCCACGCCTCCCCCTCCTGGAGAGAGATGAAACTGAGCCACGCCTCCCCCTCTGGAGAGAAATGGAACTGATCCACGCCTCCCCCTCCTGGAGAGAGATGGAACTGAGCCATGCCTCCCCCTCCTGGAGAGAGATGAAACTGAGCCACGCCTCCCCCTCTGTAGAGAAACGGAACTGTGCCACGCCTCCCCCTCCTGGAGAGAGATGAAACTCAGCCACGCCTCCCCCTCTGGAGAGAAATGGAACTGATCCACGCCTCCCCCTTTAGAGAGATGGAACTGAGCCACGCCTCCCCCTCCTGGAGAGAGGTGGAACTGAGCCACATCTCATCCTCCTGGAGAGAGATGGAACTGAGCCACGCCTCCCCCTGCTGGAGAGATGGAATTGAGCCACGTCTCTCCCTCCAGGAAGAGAGATGAAACTGAGCCACGCCTCCCCCTCTGTAGAGAAACGGAACTGTGCCACGCCTCCCCCTCCTGGAGAGAGATGGAACTGAGCCACGCCTCCCCCTCTGGAGAGAAATGGAACTGAGCCACGCCTCCCCCTCTAGAGAGATGGAACTGAGCCACGCCTCCCCCTCCTGGAGAGAGATGGAACTGAGCCACGCCTCCCCCTCTGGAGAGAAATGGAACTGAGCCACGCCTCCCCCTATAGAGAGATGGAACTGAGCCACGCCTCCCCCTCCTGGAGAGAGATGGAACTGAGCCACGCCTCCCCCTCCTGGAGAGAGATGGAACTGAGCCAAGCCTCCCCCTCCTGGAGAGAGATGGAACTGAGCCACGCCTCCCCCTACTGGAGACAGATGGAACTGAGTCATGCCTCTCCCTGCTGGAGAGAGATGGAACTGAGCCACGCCTCACCTTCCTGTAGAGAGATGGAACTGAGCCACGCCTCCCCCTCCTGGAGAAAGATGGAACTGAGCATCGCCTCCCCTCCTAGAGAGAGATGGAACTGAGCCACGCCTCCCCCTGGAGAGAGATGGAACTGAGCCACGCCTCCCCCTACTGGAGAGAGATGGAACTGAGCCACTCCTCCCCCTCCTGGAGAGAGATGGAACTGAGCCACGCCTCTCCCTGCTGGAGAGAGATAGAACTGAGCCACGCCCCCCCTCCTGGAGAGAGATGGGACTGAGCCACGCCTCCCCCTTCTGGAGAGAGATGGAACTGAGCCACGTCTCCCCCTCCTGGAGAGAGATGGAACTGAGCCACGCCTCCCCCTCCTGGAGACAGATGGAACTGAGCCACGCCTCCCCCTCCTGGAGAGAGATGGAACTGAGCCACGCCTCCCCTGCTGGAGAGAGATGGAACTGAGCCACGCCTCCCCCTCCTGGAGAGAGATGGAACTGAGCCACACCCCCCTCCTGGAGAGAGATGGAACTGAGCCACGCCTCCCCCTCTGGAGAGAGATGGGACTGAGCCACGCCTCCCCCTGCTGAACAGAGATGGAATCGAGCCACGCCTCCCCCTGCTGGAGAGAGATGGAACATGGAACCGAGCCACGCCTCCCCCTGCTGGAGAGATGGAATTGAGCCACGCCTCCCCCTGCTGGAGAGAGATGGAACCGAGCCACGCCTCCCCCTGCTGGAGAGATGGAATTGAGCCCCGTCTCCCCCTGCTGGAGAGAGATGGAACTGAGCCACTCTTCCCCCTGATGGAGAGAGATGGAACTGAGCCACGCCTCCCCTCCTGGAGAGTGATGGAACTGAGACACGCCTCCCACTCCTGGAGAGAGATGGAACTGAGCCACGCCTCCCCCTCCTGGAGAGAGATGGAACTGAGCCACGCCTTCCCCTCCTGGAGAGAGAATGAACTGAGCCACGCCTCCCCCTACTGGAGAGAGATGGAACTGAGCCACGCCTCCGCCTACTGGGGAGAGATGGAACTGAGCTACGCCTCTCCCTGCTGTAGAGAGATGGAACTGAGCCACGCCTCCCCCTGCTGGAGAGAGATGGAACTGAGCCACGCCTCCCCCTCCTGGATTGAGATGGAACTGAGCCACGCCTCCCCCTCCTGAATTGAGATGGAACTGAGCCACGCCTCCCCCTACTGGAGAGAGATGGAACTGAGCCACACCTCCCCCTCCTGGAGAAAGATGGAACTGAGCCACGCCTCCCCTCCTAGAGAGAGATGGAACTGAGCCACGCCTCCCCTCCTAGAGAGAGATGGAACTGAGCCACTCCTCCCCCTACTGGAGAGAGATGGAACTGAGCCACGCCTCCGCCTACTGGGGAGAGATGGAACTGAGCTACGCCTCTCCCTGCTGTAGAGAGATAGAACTGAGCCACGCCTCCCCCTGCTGGAGAGAGATGGAACTGAGCCACGCCTCCCCTTCCTGGATTGAGATGGAACTGAGCCACGCCTCCCCCTCCTGAATTGAGATGGAACTGAGCCACGCCTCCCCCTACTGGAGAGAGATGGAACTGAGCCACACCTCCCCCTCCTGGAGAAAGATGGAACTGAGCCACGCCTCCCCTCCTAGAGAGAGATGGAACTGAGCCACGCCTCCCCTCCTAGAGAGAGATGGAACTGAGCCACGCCTCCCCTCCTAGAGAGAGATGGAACTGAGCCACGCCTCCCCCTACTGGAGAGAGATGGAACTGAGCACCGCCTCCCCCTCCTGGAGAAAGATGGAACTGAGCCACGCCTCCCCTCCTAGAGAGAGATGGAACTGAGCCACGCCTCCCCCTCCTGGAGAAAAATGGAACTGAGCCACGCCTCCCCCTCTAGAGAGATGGAACTGAGCCACGCCTCCCCCTCCTTGAGAGAGATGGAACTGAGCCACGCCTCCCCCTCTAGAGAGATGGAACTGAGCCACGCCTCCCCCTCCTGGAGAGAGATGGAACTGAGCCACGCCTCCCCCTACTGGAGAGAGATGGAACTGAGCACCGCCTCCCCCTCCTGGAGAAAGATGGAACTGAGCCACGCCTCCCCTCCTAGAGAGAGATGGAACTGAGCCACGCCTCCCCCTCCTGGAGAAAAATGGAACTGAGCCACGCCTCCCCCTCTAGAGAGATAGAACTGAGCCACGCCTCCCCCTCCTTGAGAGAGATGGAACTGAGCCACGCCTCCCCCTACTGGAGAGAGATAGAACTGAGCCACGCCTCCCCCTCCTGGAGAGAGATGGAACTGAGCCACGCCTCCCCCTCTGGAGAGAAATGGAACTGATCCACGCCTCCCCCCTCCTGGAGAGAGATGGAACTGGGCCACGCCACCCCCTCCTGGAGAGAGATGGAACTGAGCCACTCCTCCCCCTTCTGGAGAGACATGGAACTGGGCCACGCCTCCCCCTCCTGGAGAGAGATGGAACTGAGCCACTCCTCCCCCTCCTGGAGAGAGATGGAACTGGGCCACGCCTCCCCCTCCTGGAGAGAGATGGAACTGAGCCACTCCTCCCCCTCCTGGAGAGAGATGGAACTGAGCCACGCCTCCCCCTCCTGGAGAGAAATGGAACTGATCCACGCCTCCCCCTCTAGAGAGAGATGGAACTGTGCCACGCCTCCCCCTCCTGGACAGAGATGGAACTGAGCCACATCTCATCCTCCTGGAGAGAGATGGAACTGAGCCACGCCTCCCCCTACTGGAAAGAGATGGAACTGAGCCACGCATCCCCCTCCTGGAGAGAGATGGAACTGAGCCACGCCTCCCCCTTCTTGAGAGAGATGGAACTGAGCCACGCCTCCCCCTACTGGAGAGAGATAGAACTGAGCCACGCCTCCCCCTACTGGAGAGAGATGGAATTGAGCCACGCCTCCCCCTCCTGGAGAGAGATGGAACTGAGCCACGCCTCCCCCTCTGTAGAGAAACGGAACTGTGCCACGCCTCCCCCTCCTGGAGAGAGATGAAACTGAGCCACGCCTCCCCCTCTGGAGAGAAATGGAACTGATCCACGCCTCCCCCTCCTGGAGAGAGATGGAACTGAGCCATGCCTCCCCCTCCTGGAGAGAGATGAAACTGAGCCATGCCTCCCCCTCTGTAGAGAAACGGAACTGTGCCACGCCTCCCCCTCCTGGAGAGAGATGAAACTCAGCCACGCCTCCCCCTCTGGAGAGAAATGGAACTGATCCACACCTCCCCCTTTAGAGAGATGGAACTGAGCCACGCCTCCCCCTCCTGGAGAGAGGTGGAACTGAGCCACATCTCATCCTCCTGGAGAGAGATGGAACTGAGCCACGCCTCCCCCTGCTGGAGAGATGGAAGTGAGCCACGTCTCCCCCTCCAGGAAGAGAGATGAAACTGAGCCACGCCTCCCCCTCTGTAGAGAAACGGAACTGTGCCACGCCTCCCCCTCCTGGAGAGAGATGGAACTGAGCCACGCCTCCCCCTCTGGAGAGAAATGGAACTGAGCCACGCCTCCCCCTCTAGAGAGATGGAACTGAGCCACGCCTCCCCCTCCTGGAGAGAGATGGAACTGAGCCACGCCTCCCCCTCTGGAGAGAAATGGAACTGAGCCACGCCTCCCCCTATAGAGAGATGGAACTGAGCCACGCCTTCCCCTCCTGGAGAGAGATGGAACTGAGCCACGCCTCCCCCTACTGGAGACAGATGGAACTGAGTCATGCCTCTCCCTGCTGGAGAGAGATGGAACTGAGCCACGCCTCACCTTCCTGTAGAGAGATGGAACTGAGCCACGCCTCCCCCTCCTGGAGAAAGATGGAACTGAGCATCGCCTCCCCTCCTAGAGAGAGATGGAACTGAGCCACGCCTCCCCTCCTAGAGAGAGATGGAACTGAGCCACGCCTCCCCCTACTGGAGAGAGATGGAACTGAGCCACTCCTCCCCCTCCTGGAGAGAGATGGAACTGAGCCACGCCTCTCCCTGCTGGAGAGAGATGGAACTGAGCCACGCCCCCCCTCCTGGAGAGAGATGGGACTGAGCCACGCCTCCCCCTTCTGGAGAGAGATGGAACTGAGCCATTTCTTCCCCTGCTGGAGAGAGATGGAACTGAGCCACGCCTCCCCCTCCTGGAGAGAGATGGAACTGAGCCACGCCTCCCCCTCCTGGAGAGAGATGGAACTGAGCCACGCCTCCCCCTGCTGGAGAGAGATGGAACTGAGCCACGCCTCCCCCTCCTGGAGAGAGATAGAACTGAGCCACACCCCCCCTCCTGGAGAGAGATGGAACTGAGCCACGCCTCCCCCCTCTGGAGAGAGATGGGACTGAGCCACGCCTCCCCCTGCTGAACAGAGATGGAATCGAGCCACGCCTCCCCCTGCTGGAGAGAGATGGAACATGGAACCGAGCCACGCCTCCCCCTGCTGGAGAGATGGAATTGAGCCACGCATCCCCCTGCTGGAGAGAGATGGAACCGAGCCACGCCTCCCCCTGCTGGAGAGATGGAATTGAGCCCCGTCTCCCCCTGCTGGAGAGAGATGGAACTGAGCCACTCTTCCCCCTGATGGAGAGAGATGGAACTGAGCCACGCCTCCCCTCCTGGAGAGTGATGGAACTGAGACACGCCTCCCACTCCTGGAGAGAGATGGAACTGAGCCACGCCTCCCCCTCCTGGAGAGAGATGGAACTGAGCCACGCCTTCCCCTCCTGGAGAGAGAATGAACTGAGCCACTCCTCCCCCTACTGGAGAGAGATGGAACTGAGCCACGCCTCCGCCTACTGAGGAGAGATGGAACTGAGCCACGCCTCCGCCTACTGAGGAGAGATGGAACTGAGCTACGCCTCTCCCTGCTGTAGAGAGATTGAACTGAGCCACGCCTCCCCCTGCTGGAGAGAGATGGAACTGAGCCACGCCTCCCCCTCCTGGAGAGAGATGGAACTGAGCCACGCCTCCCCTCCTTGAGAGAGATGGAACTGAGCCACGCCTCCCCTTCCTGGATTGAGATTGAACTGAGCCACGCCTTCCCCTCCTGAATTGAGATGGAACTGAGCCACGCCTCCCCCTTCTTGAGAGAGATGGAACTGAGCCACGCCTCCCCCTACTGGAGAGAGATAGAACTGAGCCACGCCTCCCCCTACTGGAGAGAGATGGAACTGAGCCACGCCTCCCCCTCCTGAATTGAGATGGAACTGAGCCACGCCTCCCCCTCCTGAATTGAGATGGAACTGAGCCACGCCTCCCCTCTCTTGAGAGAGATGGAACTGAGCCACGCCTCCCCCTACTGGAGAGAGATAGAACTGAGCCACGCCTCCCCCTTCTGGAGAGAGATGGAATTGAGCCACGCCTCCCCCTCCTGGAGAGAGATGGAACTGAGCCTAGTCTCCCCCTGCTGGAGAGAGATGGAACTGAGCCACACCTCCCCCTCCTGGAGAGAGATGGAACTGAGCCACGCCTCCCCCTTCTTGAGAGAGATGGAACTGAGCCACGCCTCCACCCTCCTGGAGAGAGATAGAACTGAGCCACACCCCCCCCTTCTGGAGAGAGATGGAATTGAGCCACGCCTCCCCCTCCTGGAGAGAGATGGAACTGAGCCTAGTCTCCCCCTGCTGGAGAGAGATGGAACTGAGCCACGCCTCCCCCTCCTGGAGAGAGATGGAACTGAGCCACGCCTCCCCCTGCTGGAGAGAGATGGAACTGAGCCACGCCTCCCCCTACTGGAGAGAGATAGAACTGAGCCACGCCCCCCCCTCCTGGAGAGAGATGGAATTGAGCCACGCCTCCCCCTCCTGGAGAGAGATGGAACTGAGCCTAGTCTCCCCCTGCTGGAGAGAGATGGAACTGAGCCACGCCTCCCCCTCCTGGAGAGAGATGGCACTGAGCCACGCCTCCCCCTCCTGGAGAGAGATGGAACTGACTCACGCCTCTCCCTGCTGGAGAGAGATGGAACTGAGCCACGCCTCTCCCTGCTGGAGAGAGATAGAACTGAGCCACGCCCACCCTCCTGGAGAGAGATGGAACTGAGCCACGCCTCCCCCTTCTGGAGAGAGATGGAACTGAGCCACGTCTCCCCCTGCTGGAGTAAGATGGAACTGAGCCACGCCTCCCCCTCTGGAGAGAGATGGAACTGAGCCAAGCCTCCCCCTCCTGGAGAGAGATAGAACTGAGCCACGCCCCCCCTCCTGGAGAGAGATGGAACTGAGCCACGCCTCCCCCTCTGGAGAGAGATGGGACTGAGCCACGCCTCCCCTGCTGAGGAGAGATGGAATTGAGCCACGCCTCCCCCTGCTGGAGAGAGATGGAATCAAGCCACGCCTCCCCCTGCTGGAGAGATGGAACTGAGCCACTCTTCCCCCTGCTGGAGAGAGATGGAACTGAGCCATGTCTCCCCTCCTGGAGAGTGATGGAACTGAGCCACGCCTCCCCGTCCTGGAGAGAGATGGAACTGAGCCACGCCTCCCCCTCCTGGAGAGAGATGGAACTGAGCCACGCCTCCCCCTCCTGGAGAGAGATGGAACTGAGCCACGCCTCCCCCTCCTGGAGAGAGAATGAACTGAGCCACGCCTCCCCCTACTGGAGAGAGATGGAAATGAGCCACGCCTCCCCCTACTGGAGAGAGATGGAACTGAGCCACGCCTCCCCCTACTGGGGAGAGATGGAACTGAGCCACGCCTCTCCCTGCTGGAGAGAGATAGAACTGAGTCATGCCCCCCTCCTGGAGAGAAATGGAATTGAGCCACGCCTCCCCCTCCCGGAGAGAGATGGAACTGAGCCACGCCTCCCCCAGCTGGAGAGAGATGGAACTGAGCCACGCTTCCCCCTCCTGGAGAGAGATGGAACTGAGCCACGCCTCCCCTCCTTGAGAGAGATGGAACTGAGCCACGCCTCCCCCTCCTGAATTGAGAGGGAACTGAGCCACGTCTCCCCCTCCTGGAGAGAGATGGAACTGAGCCACGCCTCCCCCTCCTGGAAAGAAATGGAACCGAGCCACGCCTCCCCCTCCTGGAGAGAGATGGAACTGAGCCACGCCTCCCCCTCCTGGAGAGAGATGGAACTGAGCCTCGTCTCCCCCTGCTGGAGAGAGATGGAACTGAGCCACACCTCCCCCTCCTGGAGAGAGATGGAACTGAGCCACGCCTCCCCCTGCTGGAGAGAGATGGAACGGAGCCACGCCTCCCCCTCCTGGAGAGAGATTGAACTGAGCCATGCCTCCCCTACTTGAGAGAGATGGAACTGAGCCACGCCTCCCCTACTTGAGAGAGATGGAACTGAGCCACACTTCCCCCTCCTGGAGAGAGATGGAACTGAGCCATGCCTCCCCCTGCTGGAGAGAGATGGAACGGAGCCACGCCTCCCCTTCCTGGAGAGAGATGGAACTGAGCCACGCATCACCCTGCTGGAGAGAGATAGAACTGAGCCACACCCCCCTCCTGGAGAGAGATGGAACTGAGCCACGCCTCCCCCTCTGGAGAGAGATGGGACTGAGCCACGCCTCCCCCTGCTGGAGAGATGGAATTGAGCCACCCCTCCCCCTGCTGGAGAGATGGAACCGAGCCACGCCTCCCCCTGCTAGAGAGAGAGTAAATTGAGCCACGCCTCCCTCTGCTGGAGAGATATGGAACCGAGCCACTCTTCCCCCTGCTGGAGAGAGATGGAACTGAGCCACGCCTCCCCCTCCTGGAGAGAGATGGAACTGAGCCACGCCTCCCCCTCCTGGAGAGAGAATGAACTGAGCCACGCCTCCCCCTCCTGGAGAGAGATGGAACTGAGCCACGCCTCCCCTCCTTGAGAGAGATGGAACTGAGCCACGCCTCCCCTTCCTGGATTGAGATGGAACTGAGCCACGCCTCCCCCTCCTGTATTGAGATGGAACTGAGCCACGCCTCCCCCTCCTGGAGAGAGATGGAACTGAGCCACGCCTCCCCCTCCTGAAGAGAGATGGAACTGAGCCACGCCTCCCCCTCCTGGAGACAGATGGAACTGAGCCACGCCTCCCCCTACTGGAGACAGATGGAACTGAGTCATGCCTCTCCCTGCTGGAGAGAGATGGAACTGAGCCACGCCTCACCCTCCTGTAGAGAGATGGAACTGAGCCACACCTCCCCCTCCTGGAGAAAGATGGAACTGAGCCACGCCTCCCCTCCTAGAGAGAGATGGAACTGAGCCACGCCTCCCCTCCTAGAGAGAGATGGAACTGAGCCACGCCTCCCCTCCTAGAGAGAGATGGAACTGAGCCACGCCTCCCCCTACTGGAGAGAGATGGAACTGAGCACCGCCTCCCCCTCCTGGAGAAAGATGGAACTGAGCCACGCCTCCCCTCCTAGAGAGAGATGGAACTGAGCCACGCCTCCCCCTCCTGGAGAAAAATGGAACTGAGCCACGCCTCCCCCTCTAGAGAGATGGAACTGAGCCACGCCTCCCCCTCCTTGAGAGAGATGGAACTGAGCCACGCCTCCCCCTACTGGAGAGAGATGGAACTGAGCACCGCCTCCCCCTCCTGGAGAAAGATGGAACTGAGCCACGCCTCCCCTCCTAGAGAGAGATGGAACTGAGCCACGCCTCCCCCTCCTGGAGAAAAATGGAACAGAGCCACGCCTCCCCCTCTAGAGAGATAGAACTGAGCCACACCTCCCCCTCCTTGAGAGAGATGGAACTGAGCCACGCCTCCCCCTACTGGAGAGAGATAGAACTGAGCCACGCCTCCCCCTCCTGGAGAGAGATGGAACTGAGCCACGCCTCTCCCTGCTGGAGAAAGATAGAACTGAGCCACACCCCCCTCCTGGAGAGAGATGGAACTGAGCCACGCCTCCCCCTCTGGAGAGAGATGGAACTGAGCCACACCTCCCCCTCCTGGAGAGAGATGAAACTGAGCCACGCCTCCCCCTCTGTAGAGAAATGGAACTGAGCCACGCCTTCCCCTCTAGAGAGATGGAACTGAGCCACGCCTCCCCCTCCTGGAGAGAGATGGAACTGAGCCACGCCTCCCCCTCTGGAGAAAGATGGAACTGAGCCACGCCTCCCCCTCTAGAGAGAGATGGAACTGATCCACGCCTCCCCTCTAGAGAGATGGAACTGAGCCACGCCTCCCCCTCCTGGAGAGAGATGGAACTGAGCCACGCCTCCCCCTCCTGGAGAGAGATGGAACTGAGCCACGCCTCCCCCTTCTGGAGACAGATGGAACTGAGCCACGCCTCCCCCTACTGGAGACAGATGGAACTGAGCCACGCCTCACCCTCCTGTAGAGAGATGGAACTGAGCCACGCCTCCCCCTCCTGGAGAAAGATGGAACTGAGCCACGCCTCCTCTCCTAGAGAGAGATGGAACTGAGCCACGCCTCCCCTCCTAGAGAGAGATGGAACTGAGCCACGCCTCCCCTCCTAGAGAGAGATGGAACTGAGCCACGCCTCCCCCTACTGGAGAGAGATGGAACTGAGCACCGCCTCCCCCTCCTGGAGAAAGATGGAACTGAGCCACGCCTCCCCTCCTAGAGAGAGATGGAACTGAGCCACGCCTCCCCCTCCTGGAGAAAAATGGAACTGAGCCACGCCTCCCCCTCTAGAGAGATGGAACTGAGCCACGCCTCCCCCTCCTGGAGAGAGATGGAACTGAGCCACGCCTCCCCCTCCTGGAGAGAGATGGAACTGAGCCACGCCTCTCCCTGCTGGAGAGAGATGGAACTGAGCCACGCCTCTCCCTGCTGGAGAGAGATGGAACTGAGCCACGCCCCCCCTCCTGGAGAAAAATGGAACTGAGCCACGCCTCCCCCTCTAGAGAGATGGAACTGAGCCACGCCTCCCCCTCCTGGAGAGAGATGGAACTGAGCCACGCCTCCCCTCCTTGAGAGAGATGGAACTGAGCCACGCCTCCCCCTACTGGAGAGAGATAGAACTGAGCCACGCCTCCCCCTCCTGGAGAGAGATGGAACTGAGCCACGCCTCTCCCTGCTGGAGAAAGATAGAACTGAGCCACACCCCCCTCCTGGAGAGAGATGGAACTGAGCCACGCCTCCCCCTCTGGAGAGAGATGGGACTGAGCCACACCTCTCCCTCCTGGAGAGAGATGAAACTGAGCCACGCCTCCCCCTCTGTAGAGAAATGGAACTGAGCCACGCCTCCCCCTCTAGAGAGATGGAACTGAGCCACGCCTCCCCCTCCTGGAGAGAGATGGAACTGAGCCACGCCTCCCCCTCTGGAGAGAAATGGAACTGAGCCACGCCTCCCCCTCTAGAGAGATGGAACTGAGCCACGCCTCCCCCTCTAGAGAGATGGAACTGAGCCACGCCTCCCCCTCCTGGAGAGAGATGGAACTGAGCCACGCTTCCCCCTCCTGGAGAGAGATGGAACTGAGCCACGCCTCCCCCTCCTGGAGAGAGATGGAACTGAGCCACGCCTCCCCCTCCTGGAGACAGAGGGAACTGAGCCACGCCTCCCCCTACTGGAGACAGATGGAACTGAGCCACGCCTCACCCTCCTGTAGAGAGATGGAACTGAGCCACGCCTCCCCCTCCTGGAGAAAGATGGAACTGAGCCACGCCTCCCCTCCTAGAGAGAGATGGAACTGAGCCACGCCTCCCCTCCTAGAGAGAGATGGAACTGAGCCACACCTCCCCTCCTAGAGAGAGATGGAACTGAGCCACGCCTCCCCCTACTGGAGAGAGATGGAACTGAGCACCGCCTCCCCCTCCTGGAGAGAGATGGAACTGAGCCACGCCTCCCCTCCTAGAGAGAGATGGAACTGAGCCACGCCTCCCCCTCCTGGAGAAAAATGGAACTGAGCCACTCCTCCCCCTCTAGAGAGATGGAACTGAGCCACGCCTCCCCCTCCTGGAGAGAGATGGAACTGAGCCACGCCTCCCCCTCCTGGAGAGAGATGGAACTGAGCCACGCCTCTCCCTGCTGGAGAGAGATAGAACTGAGCCACGCCTCCCCTTCTGGAGAGAGATGGAACTGAGCCACGCCTCCCCCTCCTGAATTGAGATGGAACTGAGCCACGTCTCCCCCTCCTGGGGAGAGATGGAACTGAGCCACGCCTCCCCCTCCTGGAAAGAAATGGAACCGAGCCACGCCTCCCCCTACTGGAGAAAGATGGAACTGAGTCACGCCTCCCCCTGCTGGAGAGTAATGGAACTGAGCCACACCTCCCCCTGCTGGAGAAAGATGGAACTGAGCCACGCCTCCCCCTCTGGAGAGAGATGGAACTGAGCCACGCCTCCTCCTGCTGTAGAGAGATGGAACCGAGCCACGCCTCCCCTACTGGAGATAGATGGAACTGAGCCACGCCTCCCCCTTCTGGAGAGAGATGGAACTGAGCCACGCCTCCCCTACTGGAGAAAGATGGAACTGAGCCACGCCTCCCCCTCTGTAGAGAAATGGAACTGAGCCACGCCTTCCCCTCTAGAGAGATGGAACTGAGCCACGCCTCCCCCTCCTGGAGAGAGATGGAACTGAGCCACGCCTCCCCCTCTGGAGAGAAATGGAACTGAGCCACGCCTCCCCCTCTAGAGAGATGGAACTGAGCCACGCCTCCCCCTCTAGAGAGATGGAACTGAGCCACGCCTCCCCCTCCTGGAGAGAGATGGAACTGAGCCACGCTTCCCCCTCCTGGAGAGAGATGGAACTGAGCCACGCCTCCCCCTCCTGGAGAGAGATGGAACTGAGCCACGCCTCCCCCTCCTGGAGACAGATGGAACTGAGCCACACTTCCCCCTACTGGAGACAGATGGAACTGAGCCACGCCTCACCCTCCTGTAGAGAGATGGAACTGAGCCACGCTTCCCCCTCCTGGAGAGAGATGGAACTGAGCCACGCCTCCTCTCCTGGAGAGAGATGGAACTGAGCCACGCCTCCCCTCCTAGAGAGAGATGGAACTGAGCCACGCCTCCCCTCCTAGAGAGAGATGGAACTGAGCCACGCCTCCCCCTACAGGAGAGAGATGGAACTGAGCACCGCCTCCCCCTCCTGGAGAAAGATGGAACTGAGCCACGCCTCCCCTCCTAGAGAGAGATGGAACTGAGCCACGCCTCCCCCTCCTGGAGAAAAATGGAACTGAGCCACGCCTCCCCCTCTAGAGAGATGTAACTGAGCCATGCCTCCCCCTCCTGGAGAGAGATGGAACTGAGCCACGCCCCCCTCCTGGAGAGAGATGGAACTGAGTCACGCCTCTCCCTGCTGGAGAGAGATGGAACTGAGCCACGCCTCCCCTGCTGGAGAGAGATGGAACTGAGCCACGCCTCCCCCTACTGGAGAGAGATAGAACTGAGCCACGCCTCCCCTCCTGGAGAGAGATGGAACTGAGCCACGCCTCTCCCTGCTGGAGAAAGATAGAACTGAGCCACACCCCCCTCCTGGAGAGAGATGGAACTGAGCCACGCCTCCCCCTCTGGAGAGAGATGGGACTGAGCCACACCTCCCCCTCCTGGAGAGAGATGAAACTGAGCCACGGCTCCCCCTCTGTAGAGAAATGGAACTGAGCCACGCCTCCCCCTCTAGAGAGATGGAACTGAGTCACGCCTCCCCCTCCTGGAGAGAGATGGAACTGAGCCACGCCTCCCCCTCTGGAGAGAGATGGAACTGAGCCACGCCTCCCCCTCTAGAGAGATGGAACTGAGCCACGCCTCCCCCTCTAGAGAGATGGAACTGAGCCACGCCTCCCCCTCCTGGAGAGAGATGGAACTGAGCCACGCCTCCCCCTCCTGGAGAGAGATGGAACTGAGCCACGCCTCCCCCTCCTGGAGAGAGATGGAACTGAGCCACGCCTCCCCCTCCTGGAGACAGAGGAACTGAGCCACGCCTCCCCCTCCTGGAGAAAGATGGAACTGAGCCACGCCTCCCCTCCTAGAGAGAGATGGAACTGAGCCACGCCTCCCCTCCTAGAGAGAGATGGAACTGAGCCACGCCTCCCCCTCCTAGAGAGAGAGATGGAACTGAGCCACGCCTCCCCCTACTGGAGAGAGATGGAACTGAGCACCGCCTCCCCCTCCTGGAGAAAGATGGAACTGAGCCACGCCTCCCCTCCTAGAGAGAGATGGAACTGAGCCACGCCTCCCCCTCCTGGAGAAAAATGGAACTGAGCCACGCCTCCCCCTCTAGAGAGATGGAACTGAGCCACGCCTCCCCCTCCTGGAGAGAGATGGAACTGAGCCACGCCTCCCCCCCTGGAGAGAGATGGAACTGAGTCACGCCTCTCCCTGCTGAAGAGAGATGGAACTGAGCCACGCCTCTCCCTGCTGGAGAGAGATAGAACTGAGCCACGCCTCCCCTTCTGGAGAGAGATGGAACTGAGCCACGCCTCCCCCTCCTGAATTGAGATGGAACTGAGCCACGCCTCCCCCTCCTGGGGAGAGATGGAACTGAGCCACGCCTCCCCCTCCTGGAAAGAAATGGAACCGAGCCACGCCTCCCCCTACTGGAGAAAGATGGAACTGAGTCACGCCTCCCCCTGCTGGAGAGTAATGGATCTGAGCCACACCTCCCCCTGCTGGAGAGAGATGGAACTGAGCCACGCCTCCCCTACTGGAGATAGATGGAACTGAGCCACGCCTCCCCCTGCTGGAGAGAGATGGAACTGAGCTACGCCTCCCCTACTGGAGAGAGATGGAACTGAGCCGGTCACTCAACACCAAATCCTATTCCCAACCCTCAACACCAATCCCAATTCCTAACCCCAACCTCCTCAATGATAACCCCCTCAACACAATTCCCAAATCCTAACCCCAACCCCCTGTAGACATGTGTGATTAGTTCCGTACAAATCAAAATTTCGTACGAATCCGAAATACAAATTTTCATGCATACGAATTCTGTACGAAATACGAAATTTCGTTTACGAATTTCGGATCCAAATTAACAGAAACGTGAATGGTGTTTTGTTCACCAATCACTCAGAGGAAGTCATCACAGCCCAGGGATGGTGGGAACCCCTCATAATGATAAATTCATCATAACAAACTTTCGTTATTTCAACGAAAAGTTTGCGAATCTAACGAAAATTTGTATTTCGTACGAATCTGAATTGAATTTCAGACACGAATTACTAAATACAAAATTTTTTTTATACGAATCAAATTTTTTGACTGCGCCCATGTCTAGCCCCCTCAACACTGACCCCATATCCTAACCCCAACCCCCTCAACACCAACTCCAAATCCTAACCCAACCCCCTCAACACTCACCCCAAATCTTAACCCCAACCCCCTCAGCACTGACCCCAAATCTTAACCCCAACCCCCTCAACACCGACCCCAAGTCCTAACCCCAACCCCCTCAATGCCACCCTCAAATCCTAACCCCAACCCCCTCAACACCGACTCCAAATCCTAACCCAACCCCCTCAACACTCACCCCAAATCTTAACCCCAACCCCCTCAACACTCACCCCAAATCTTAACCCCAACCCCCTCAACACTGACCCCAAGTCCTAACCCCAACCCCCTCAACACTGACACCAAATCTTAACTCCAACCCCCTCAACACTGACCCCAAGTCCTAACCCCAATCCCCTCAATGCCACCCTCAAATCCTAACCCCAACCCCCTCAACACCGACTCCAAATCCTAACCCAACCCCCTCAACACTCACCCCAAATCTTAACCCCAACCCCCTCAACACTGACCCCTAATCTTAACCCCAACCCCCTCAACACCGACCCCAAATCCTAACCCCAACCCCCTCAATGCCACCCTCAAATCCTAACCCCAACCCCCTCAACACTGACCCCAAATCTTAACCCCAACCCCCTCAACACCGACTCCAAATCCTAACCCCAACCCCCTCAACACTGACCCCAAATCCTAACCCCAACCCCCTAAACACCGACCCAAAATCCTAACCCCAACCCCCTCAACACTGACCCCAAATCCTAACCCCAACCCCCTAAACACCGACCCAAAATCCTAACCCCAACCCCCTCAACACTGACCCCAAATCCTAACTCCAACCCCTTAACCCTCTAATCCAAAATCTAACACCTTACCCCTAATCTTCTAACCTCAAATCCTAACCCCAACCCCCTCAACGCCAACCCCAAATCCTAACCCCCATCCCCCTCAACACCCACCCCGAATCCAAACCCCAACCCCCTCAACACCAACCCCAAATATAACCCTTTACCCCTAATCTTCTAACTCCAACCCCCTAAATCCAATCCCCTAATCCTAACCCCAACCCCTAGTCCTAGCTCTAACCCCAACTCCCTGATCCTCTAACCCTAAATCTACCCCCCTATACATACACCCAGTGCCCTAACCATCTAACCATAATCCCCCTAAACATTCTGACCCCTATCCTATTCTATCCTAACCCCCTATCCTTAACCCCAGTCCATAACCTTCTAGACCTCTAAACCCAGCCCAAACCTTCCAACTCTAAACCCCTATTCTGAACCCCAATCCCCTAAACCTACCTCCCTAAATCCATCTACATATCCCTAACCCTCTAATTATAACCCCCGTGCTTAACTCCAGTCCTTCACCTTATCTCTAATCCCAGTCCCGTGCTTAACTCCAGTCCTTCACCTTATCTCTAATCCCTTAAACCTAACCTTTTAACCCCAACCCCCTAACCCTCTAACCCTAACCTTCTGACACCTATCCTAACCTCCGATCCCTAACTCCAGTCCCTAACCATAACCCCAATCCCTTAACCCTAACCTTCCAACCCCTAGTCTTAACCCTAACCCCACCCCACCCCCCTAAAACTGAAACCCCCTAACCCCTATCCTATCCTAACCACCTATCCCTAACTCCAGTCCCTAATCTTGACCTCAATCCCTTAATCTTCTAACCTCAACTCTCTAAACCTAACCCAAACCTTCTAACTCCCTATCTTGAACCCCAATCCCTATCCCCCTAAGCCTATCCCCATAACCCTCTAACCTCAACACCTTAACTCTAGAGATTCTGCTTTGTACAGGTCCTTTCTTTACACCTTATCTTGCAGCTGGCTTTATCTCAGCAGTTGCTCAGCTTACTAGGCTCCGTTCCCGCTAGTGTGACTTTGGAGTCGCATGAGAAGTCGCAGCCCATTGATTTCAATGGCACCCATTCTAATCAATGCGACTTAAAGCCACAGAGACCTGGAAAAGGTTCCCGCACTTCGATTCATTTTTCTTGCAGCTTGAGTGCCGGACAGTGTAAAGTCGCATTAAAGTCGCATCAAAGTGGCACTCCAGATTCGCACTGGAAATCGCAGAAATGTGGAGGGAAATGTATGAGTCTGGATAGAAGAATGGAGAGCCTCGAGCTTTATTGATTTGACGGTTACGTCAAACGCGGATTCCAGGTCAATTTTACAATAATATCAGAAAGGCGTCTTTGTTTCCCGCAGCCTGACTGACCTGGGTGTGCTGGCTCTTGTAGTTCCTCCAGCATAAAGTCATATGTAAATGGGGCCCCCCCGGATGTCGGGCCCCTGATGGAGTCCTGACAGATACAAGGAGATTACAGAAATCAGTAATTGCTGCAAGCTGGCGGGATGGATGGAGAGGGGTTTGGGGGTGTATTTGGTGACACATTGTTTGTGCAGAGAAGTGAAATGGAGCATTTAGCGGGTGGGAGGGAAGAGAGGGGCCCGGCCTTTCACCGAAATATACACAACCCCTTACATAAATAATCCATCTCAACGCTGCAATCTCCTTTCTATAAACACATGTCTGCAAAAATCAACTGCAGAAAAAGAAGGGAAGGTCTGGCTCCGCCGCCGCCGCCGCCGCCCGCCGGCCCCACATTTTATTCTTTTACTATTTCCAAAGCTGAATAAAAAAAAAACAACAAATTCTCCATTCCTAACCATAAACATTCTATCCCGAAATTCCCCCCCCAAAAAAATCAACTTTGACCCTCTTTTCACGCCGCTCGATCGCTCGCCCCCATTTTTATTTTTTAATGGGAGGTATAAAAAAAATTGCATTTTAAGACGACTTTGTTTCCAATTTTTAGATGAATATTTGTGCCGCTGAGTTTGGCTTCAATTCTTGTAGTTTAGACTTTATTTATATATTTATGTCGGCCTTGGAACGATCCTCTGCGAAGACATATTTTACATTCGCCCCTCGATTTTCTGGGGTGCGATCGCTTCGATTTTGGTAAAACTTTGTTTCAACTTTACCAAGTTTATTTTTCATATTGATCAATTTGGTTTTTCGATTTGGAAGTGGGGGTGATACTGATTTTGGGGTGTGAAAAACTTGGGGTCCAATATATATTTTTAAAGTAGTGAAGTGTAAAACTGGGCTCTGCTTTTTAGGGGGGGGGGGGTGTAAGTGTGTGCTATTTGGGGCCAGTTTTTTTTTGAGGGGGGTGTCTGTAATTTTTGGGGTCTGTGCAACGGTGTGTGGGGTCCATTATTATTATTATTTTATTTTGTGAATCTTCACTTTTTTTACACAAAATTTACAATTTTGTAAAATTTAGGGCAAATTATTTTTTGAGGGGGATGTGTGTGCTGAATCTGGTGTCTGTTCATTTTTTTTTGTTGGGGGTGGGCGTTAAAATTTTGGGGTCCCTTATTTTTTGTAGGGGTGTGTAAATATCGGAATCTGGTTTTTAGTTGGGATGCAAATGTATGGGGTCCTCTTTTGGGGTGTGTGCAAAATGCTGGGCCCTTTTTTTTTCAGGGTGTGTAAAATTCTGAGTCTGTTTTTTTGGGGGTGTATTAAATTTAGAGGGGGGGTGTAAAATTTGTGGTTCTTTATTTATTTTACAGAGTCTGCTTTTTTTTTAGGGGGGCAGTGTCAAATGTCAGTGTCTGTTATTATTATTTTTTATTTGCAGGGTGTTTAAAATATGGAGTCTGCATTTTTTTCGGGGGGTGTGTAAAATTTGGGGTCCGTTTTTCTTTTTGGGTGGGGTGTATAAAATTTGGGGTCTGATTTTTTTTTGGGGGGGGGTGATTTGGGGTCTGTTTTTTTGGGGGGGGGGTTAAATTTGGGGTCTGTTATTTTTATCTATTTATAATTTTTTTGCAGGATATGTAAAGTTTGGAGTCTGTTTTTATATATTTTTTTTTGGGGGGGGGTTAAAATTTGGGGTCTGTTTTATTTTGTATTTGTTTTTTTTTTTTTGGAGGGTGTTTTAAATTAGAAGTCAGTTTTTTTTTTTTTGGGGGGGGTTTTTTGGGGTTAAAATTTGGGGTCTGTTTTATTTTTGTATTTATTTTGGGGTTGTTTTTTGGGGGGGGGGGTGAGGGGTGTTTTTTTTTGGGGGGGGGGGGTTAAATTTGCGGTCTGTTATTTTTATCTATTTATCATTTTTTTGCAGGATATGTAAAATTTGGGGTCTGTTTTTATTTTGGGGGGGGGTGGGGGTTGGGGGGGGGGGGGGTTGGGGGGGGGGTTAAATTTGGGGGGGGTGGGGGGGGCGGGAGGGGGGGCGGGGGGGGGTGGGGGGGCAGGGGGGGGGGGGGGGGGGTGGAGGGGGGGGGGGGGGGGGGGGGGGGGCTGGGGGGGGGGTTTTTGGGGGGGGGGGGTGTAAAATTTGTGGTCTGTTTTATTTTGTATTTGTTTTTTGGAGGGTGTTTTAAATTAGAAGTCAGTTTTTTTTTTTTTTTTTGGGGGGGGGGGGGTGTAAAATTTGGGGTCCTTGTTTTTTTGTCCCTGACTTACAATAGTTGAGGTTGCAGCTGTCTCTGTGCGGCACTAAATAAGAGGTGAAGGGCTGTGTGGGAAGGGTGGGGTGAGGGCTGTTTGGACAGAGCAGGGTGGTAAGAAATTTGTAGCATTTGGAGGTCTGTGAAGCGAGATTCCTGTAAAGAATTGTGCGGCTTCTCTGGCTGCCCCCCCCCCCCCCCCCCTCCTCCCTCCTCCTCCTCCTCCTCCTCCTCCTGTGTCCCCACATTGATTTGAGAGAGAAGCTGCAGCCTGGGTGGTCCTGGGCTCTCCTCTCCCTCCTCACATTGGGGAGCTGTTGCTTAGCAGCTAATAATAGGACTTGTTTAGAGAGTAATTTGCCTTTTCCTCAGCCAATGAGATTCTCCGCACATTTCCATGCGATCCCCCCCCCCCCCCCCCTTCCCTTTCTCTCTCTTTTCAGGGACTGTGAAGAGTTGCCTTCAGCACAGATGCTTGGAATCAGGACACAGGAGTGAACCTTCTCCTCTCTTCCTGGGATTTCCTGCCTTCCCGTCACTCTGGGACACGCTATTTGCCCCGACCGTCGCTTCCAAACAGAACCCCCCCCCCATCCCCTCTTTTTTGCGATTTGCGTTGGAAGAAGCATGAAGAGCAGCCCGGGATCGAAGGATTTGCCCACCTAGATGGACCCCCGTCATTATCTGGATGCCGATAATTCCTGCATGGATTTTACCGATCAGCTAGCTGTGCCTGTGATTTTCCAGAACCTTTGAGGAGCGAGGGTCGCTGACGCCTGTGGTACCCCCGCCGTCCAACCGCTTCCTATAGGATTCCAATGGCCCCTGTTCCCCCCAGTACGGGGGAAGGCGGCTTCACACATTTACCTTCTGGCTACAAAACTTCTTACCCGGCTCCGAGCGCCGACCTTCTGCGGAGACCCAGCTACTGCCACGCTGCTTTTGCGCTTAAGCAGATTGCCAAGGTGAGTGATGGAACAGAGAGTTCTGACCAATGGTGGGGGTGGGTTTTTGATGTGTGTCACATTCTACTATCTAATGCAACCTTTCTGACCCTTCTAACCCCAGAGGAACCCTTCAAATCATTTTCTGAAGCCCCTAAAACCAATTAATTGGTGGTCAGTGAGAAGAATGTTCCTTACATTGGTGGTCAGTGAGAAGAATGTTCCTTACATTGGTGATCAGTGGGAAGAATGTTCCTTACATTGGTGATCAGTGGGAAGAATGTTCCTTACATTGGTGATCAGTGATAAGAATGTTCCTTACATTGGTGATCAGTGAGAAGAATGTTCCTTACATTGGTGATCAGTGGGAAGAATGTTCCTTACATTGGGATCAGTGAGAAGAATGTTCCTTACATTGGGGATCAGTGAGAAGAATGTTCCTTACATTGGTGATCAGTGAGAAGAATGTCCCTTACATTGGTGATCAGTGAGAAGAATGTTCCTTACATTGGTGATCAGTGGGAAGAATGTTCCTTACATTGGTGATCAGTGAGAAGAATGTTCCTTACATTGGTGATCAGTGGGAAGAATGTTCCTTACATTGGTGATCAGTGGGAAGAATGTTCCTTACATTGGTGATCAGTGAGAAGAATGTTCCTTACATTGGTGATCAGTGGGAAGAATGTTCCTTACATTGGTGATCAGTGAGAAGAATGTTCCTTACATTGGTGATCAGTGAGAAGAATGTTCCTTACATTGGTGATCAGTGAGAAGAATGTTCCTTACATTGGTGATCAGTGGGAAGAATGTCCCTTACATTGGTGATCAGTGGGAAGAATGTTCCTTATATTGGTGATCAGTGAGAAGAATGTTCCTTACATTGGTGATCAGTGGGAAGAATGTTCCTTACATTGGTGATCAGTGGGAAGAATGTTCCTTACATTGGTGATCAGTGGGAAGAATGTTCCTTACATTGGTGATCAGTGGGAAGAATGTTCCTTACATTGGTGATCAGTGAGAAGAATGTTCCTTACATTGGTGATCAGTGAGAAGAATGTCCATTACATTGGTGATCAGTGAGAAGAATGTTCCTTACATTGGTGATCAGTGGGAAGAATGTTCCTTACATTGGTGATCAGTGGGAAGAATGTTCCTTACATTGGTGATCAGTGAGAAGAATGTCCATTACATTGGTGATCAGTGAGAAGAATGTCCCTTACATTGGTGATCAGTGAGAAGAATGTTCCTTACATTGGTGATCAGTGAGAAGAATGTTCCTTACATTGGTGATCAGTGGGAAGAATGTTCCTTACATTGGTGATCAGTGAGAAGAATGTTCCTTACATTGGTGATCAGTGAGAAGAATGTTCCTTACATTGGTGATCAGTGAGAAGAATGTTCCTTACATTGGTGATCAGTGAGAAGAATGTTCCTTACATTGGTGATCAGTGAGAAGAATGTTCCTTACATTGGTGGTCAGTGGGAAGAATGTTCCTTACATTGGTGATCAGTGAGAAGAATGTTCCTTACATTGGTGATCAGTGAGAAGAATGTTCCTTACATTGGTGATCAGTGGAGAAGAATGTTCCTTACATTGGTGGTCAGTGGAAGAATGTTCCTTACATTGGTGATCAGTGGGAAGAATGTTCCTTACATTGGTGGTCAGTGAGAAGAATGTTCCTTACATTGGTGGTCAGTGGGAAGAATGTTCCTTACATTGGTGATCAGTGAGAAGAATGTTCCTTACATTGGTGATCAGTGAGAAGAATGTTCCTTACATTGGTGGTCAGTGGGAAGAATGTTCCTTACATTGGTGATCAGTGAGAAGAATGTTCCTTACATTGGTGATCAGTGAGAAGAATGTTCCTTACATTGGTGATCAGTGAGAAGAATGTTCCTTACATTGGTGATCAGTGGAAGAATGTTCCTTACATTGATCAGTGAGAAGAATGTTCCTTATTATATAGATCATAGTTGTCATGCAGCTGTCACCGCTGGGTGACGTTGGCCCTAAACTCCCCATTAGATGGGGGGTCACTCAGCTCGGAACCCCTGGCACACTCTGGAGGAACCCTGGTTGAGAATGGCTGATCTAACGCATTTTAATTAGGAATGCCAATTATAGGCCACTTTTGGTCTTCCAATGTGGGGGGAACTCCGAGTCGTGCCGGGTGACCGGCCGAGTGCTCCCGGACTTGTATCTTCTCCAGCTCTGGACATATGATGATAATAATAGAATTCTTCTCCTGTTGGTTCTCAGATGTTCCTTCACCGTCCTGCTGCTAAACCATTTATTGCTTTGCCGGAATCCGGCGTTTGTCTGACTCTCGGGGTTGGACGTTTTTGTGGCTTTTTGGAAGTATTAAACTTTTGTTTTCACTTAAAGTCTTGTGTGGGGGACGGGGGGCCGCACTCCCACCCAGCACATGTGCGAATGGAAAACCCATTCCCTTGCATGACTCCTCTTGTATTTTGTTTTTTATCGCCGGGGTGGGAAGGCAGAGGGAAGAGCGGAGGGGATCGAGGCTGTGGAATCTGGCAGGAACGCGGCCTGGGCCGGCAGGGGAAGCGTTAAAGCCCCCCCTTTCCTACCTCTCAGGCTTAGGGAGCTCTAATATCCTAAACCCCTCCTTCTGTGTCATTACTCCCCGTCTCTGGTTGCCCAAAGAGCTGACAATCTGCAGGTGTAGCGGGAGCCTGGCTTGGCTGAAGTTTGCCGTCCCGGTGAACGTTGTTGGTTGTAGAGCTGACAATCTGCAGGTGTAGCGGGAGCGCTGGCTTGGCGGAAGTTTGCCATCCCGGTGAACGTTGTTGGTTGTAGAGCTGACAATCTGCAGGTGTAGCGGGAGCGCTGGCTTGGCGGAAGTTTGCCATCCCGGTGAACGTTGTTGGTGGTAGAGCTGTGACAACCTCGGCTTCCTCCTCCTGGAAGAACTTGTTATGTCTCCTGGAACGTGTCCTTATCGGTGGAATGTGACAAAGTCGGGAGTTTATATAAAGTTCTCCCAGGAAGCGATGAATGGCCTCCTGCTGCGTCGGGTGAATGCCAATGGGTCGGGCACAGAAGGAGTTGCCGGGGGCAAACTCTCTGCAGGCGGTGGCTGTCAAGTTGGGGGGTCTACTCATCACTTATCGATTTTTTTGGATTGTGTCCTCCTTGGGCAGAACATCAACGTGGTGACTTGACGTTAGTCAGAGGGAGGAAGTCTTGCGGGCATTACATAAGCAGGACCACCTGCATTCGAAAAAAAAAAAAAAAGCTTCCCTTTGCCACAGCATGGCACTCCCCCCCCTCCCCCTCCTTCTTAGTTCCCCCTCTGTGGTTGGCACCGGTTCAGTTTTCCAGCCACAGGGGACTGGCAGGCTTCTGTCACTGGCCACAGCAATGTGTGGACACCGTGGCCTCCTCACCCTTGAATTTCTGAAGGCTCCTCTCTAATTTGTGCCATAGCTCAGAATGTCTCAGCTTCCTCTTCCCATAATCCTCTCTTCCTTATAACCTGTCAACTAGAACCCCCCTCCCCCCCCCCCCCCTTCCCACTTCATTGCTGGGAACACCAGCCATAAGGGTCCAGCAGACCAGGTGGGCCAGTGGGCTCTTTAATAAGTCATCTGGGTTTTTCCCATCGTCAGAACAAACTTTTATGACTCTGAAAGCTCATGTGCAATATCTGTCCCATAAAAGTCAGTACAACCTGCGTGGAGCAAGAGGTCAGGCCATGACACATGTTGTAGAGTGCTCCTGTACAGTGTGTGTGGGGGGGGGGGGGGGGGGGGACATCTGCGTTCAATCACCCCGCTGGCACAACATTCAAAAAAACATCGTGGCAAGTTTGTGCGTCAATGTTATTGCTCCTTGTGTGCCAAAGTCCTCCTGAGCAGGTGCCCACCACGACACGACCCGAAACGTGTTGACTTTTTCATTGAATTAGAATGTAGTATTTATCAGATGGTTGTATGCTTGGTCCAGTCATGTCACGTATTAATGGCGCCAACTTTCTTTTTGACACTTTCTTCCTTAGGGTAAGGCGGTCGGCCAGAAGGCTCCTCTTTGGCTCCGCGCTCAGTTCCAGGCGCTGCTCTTCTCCTTGGGATGCTCCATTCAGAGGCATTGCGGGAAAGTACTATTTGTTGGACTTTTGGTTTTTGGCGCTCTGGCCGTGGGCCTGCGGGTGGCATCCATCGAGACGGACATCGAACGGCTGTGGGTGGAAGGTGAGTGACCACAACGTTTTGATGCTGTTTGACGTGTCGAATAAAAATAAAAGCCTTCAGGTTTTTCTGCCTTTTGCTTGAAGGCCGGCTGGGAGTTGTAGTCTGGCAGTGTGAGCAGAAACTCAACGTCTTAATCTCCGAAACGTCCTTCTGGGACGCGGCGAAATTTATTGTGGCATTAAAAAGTTTGTTGATTATTTGTGGGCTGGCGTGTCCCGCTCAGTCCGTGCGTAGATCGCCTTCAGATTTATTGTGCAAACTCGACACTTCTCTGCTGGAAAGCCTGGCTGCTGCTAGTGTACTATAATATAAAAAAAGCCCGAGGCTCGGCGCACAGGGGAAGCAGTGTTGCAGGGGAGCGCCGTGTAACAGAGAGGTGTTATGCACCGCAGACAGAGCGCCAGTTATGCTCCCCCGGTACTGGCCCGCTGGGCAGTAAATACAAGCAGGGGCGCATTTACAATTCACAACTTCGCCTGCTGAAATGTTAGGAAGAGCGCCTCGGCAAACAGAACTAGAGGTGTTTCTGTAAAACGCTTGGAGCGCGAGTGGAGGGGGGGAAAAAATCCACTTCTGCCATCCAGCCATAAGGGGCGACCGCCATGAATTCCCAGAAACGTGAAATAATAGCTGCTGCAGAAGCTCATTCTGTTGGTCTTGTTGGGCCGTCGCCCTGTTTGTGGGAGAACTTCTTCGTTATGAAGTAACTTCAAGTTAAAGTGTATCTCAAGGGTCCCATTGGGGAGAATTCCCTTCACTTCCTTTCCTGTAGACCCAACAGGAAGCAATCTCTCTTAGTTGTCCCCAAAATAACGGCATCCGTTGGAAAATTTCCACTCTACTTTGGTGACAACTTTGAAATTTGAGCTTGTCCATCGCTTCCTGTCTTGGGGATATCGGTCATCAGGACAAGTAAAGAGTCTAATGGGGACACAGATAACCCCTCCGCAATCCATCCAATATGTAGTATAATTGTACCTTTGGCTACACATCGAGTTACTGGATATACTGATCAGCTGCAAGATTTTGGGGGAAAAACCCTTTAAAGTTGTTATTATCAGGTGGTGTCCAACTCCAGTCCTTGAGGACCAAGACCTGCAGGTTATTAGGAGTAAAGTATGTCCAGGAAGTAGAATGACTCTCTATCCTGAAATCCTGGTCTGTATTCCTGAAATCCTGGTCTGTATTCCTGAAATCCTGGTCTGTATGTGGCCATGAAGAACTGGAGCTGAACATTTATGACCTATATTAACCTACCGTACATTGTTCTTTGTATGAACTTTGTGTCTCCATCGCTATGTGAATGTTGTGTCTCCATCTCTATGTGAATGTTGTGTCTCCATCTCTATGTGAATGTTGTGTCTCCATCTCTGTGTGAATGTTGTGTCTCCATCTCTGTGTGAATGTTGTGTCTCCATCTCTATGTGAATGTTGTGTCTCCATCTCTATGTGAATGTTGTGTCTCCATCTCTAGGTGAACATTGTGGCTCCATCTTTGTTTGAACTTTGTGACTTCGTTCATGTCAACATTATGTGAATGTTGTGTCTCCATCGCTATGTGAATGTTGTGTCTCCATCTCTGTGTGAATGTTGTGTCTCCATCTCTATGTGAATGTTATGTCTCCATCTCTATGTGATTGTTGTGTCTCCATCTTTATGTGAATGTTGTGTCTCCATCTCTAGGTGAACATTATGTCTCCATCTCTCCATCTCTATGTGATTGTTGTGTCTCCATCGCTATGTGAATGTTGTGTCTCCATCTCTAGGTGAACATTATGTCTCCATCTCTTTTTGAACGTTGTGTCTCCATCTCTATGTGATTGTTGTGTCTCCATCGCTATGTGAATGTTGTGTCTCCATCTCTAGGTGAACATTGTGGCTCCATCTTTGTTTGAACTTTGTGACTTCGTTCATGTCAACATTATGTCTCCATCTCTGTGTGAATGTTGTGTCTCCATCTTTGTATGAACTTTGTGTCTCCATCTCTGTGTGAATGTTGTGTCTCCATCTCTGTGTGAATGTTGTGTCTCCATCTCTGTGTGAATGTTGTGTCTCCATCTCTGTGTGAATGTTGTGTCTCCATCTCTGTGTGAATGTTGTGTCTCCATCTCTGTGTGAATGTTGTGTCTCCATCTTTGTATGAACTTTGTGTCTCCATCTCTGTGTGAACGTTGTGTCTCCATCTCTTTTTGAACGTTGTGTCTCCATCTTTGTGTAAACGTTGTGTCTCCATCTCTTTTTGAACATTGTGTCTTCATCTCTGTGTGAACGTTGTGTCTCCATCTCTAGGTGATTGTTGTGTCTCCATCTTTGTGTAAACGTTGTGTCTCCATCTCTTTTTGAACGTTGTGTCTCCATCTCTTTTTGAACGTTGTGTCTCCATCTCTTTTTGAACGTTGTGTCTCCATCTCTTTTTGAACGTTGTGTCTCCATCGCTATGTGAACGTTGTGTGTCCAGCTCTATGTGAACGTTGTGTCTCCATCGCTATGTGAACGTTGTGTCTCCATCGCTATGTGAACGTTGTGTCTCCATCGCTATGTGAACGTTGTGTCTCCATCGCTATGTGAACGTTGTGTCTCCATCGCTATGTGAACGTTGTGTCTCCATCGCTATGTGAACGTTGTGTCTCCATCTTTGTGTGAACGTTGTGTCTCCATCGCTATGTGAACGTTGTGTCTCCATCGCTATGTGAACGTTGTGTCTCCATCTCTATGTGAACGTTGTGTCTCCATCGCTATGTGAACGTTGTGTCTCCATCGCTATGTGAACGTTGTGTCTCCATCGCTATGTGAACGTTGTGTCTCCATCGCTATGTGAACGTTGTGTCTCCATCGCTATGTGAACGTTGTGTCTCCATCTCTATGTGAACGTTGTGTCTCCATCGCTATGTGAACGTTGTGTCTCCATCGCTATGTGAACGTTGTGTCTCCATCGCTATGTGAACGTTGTGTCTCCATCGCTATGTGAACGTTGTGTCTCCATCGCTATGTGAACGTTGTGTCTCCATCGCTATGTGAATGTTGTGTCTCCATCGCTATGTGAACGTTGTGTCTCCATCGCTATGTGAACGTTGTGTCTCCATCGCTATGTGAACGTTGTGTCTCCATCGCTATGTGAACGTTGTGTGTCCAGCTCTATGTTCCTGGCTCTCTGAGGGGTTATTACTCCACAGATTAGGATCTCCAATGGAATATCGGCTTATCAGTGATGGTTTTGTAGGTCTGTGTTACCCGACTGGTCGATGTTTTATGTCTAATTCATGTTGAATGTCTCTTTGTTGTTTCTCGCTTATTTTTGCTTTATTCTGCTCACTGGGTGCATTTCATGGCCTTGGTTATTGCTCCTTTTGAGTTGTAGTTCATGACCCGGGATCAGGCCCGGGGGTTAAACTATAGAGCCCCCCCCCCCCCCCTACCTTCTATCTAGATAAGCTAAATAAAAGGACTGAGGCTGCTGGGATGAGGACCCCAGGCAGTGCTGATTGTAAAGGATGGGGTATGGGGGTCCGTGGAAGGGGGACACACACAAGGGCTCCATACTTTTCACAGGCCGTCAGCAACGTAGAATATACAAAGTCAGTGAAAACAAACTGAGTATTAGAGCTCAAGGCTCTCATAGGCTGCTTTCTGTAAGCAGGAAGAGCAGAGGGGGGTGGTGGAGGGGACTGCTCCAAACTTGGGTGGTCACCATAGGTAGTGGGTGGTCTGGGACCTAATAGGAGGCTACAAAAGGCTTGTTGCTGAAGCTGACGAGATGGTAAGCAGCTGTGTCTCGTAAGGGAGGGGGATGGGAAGTCTGTTAAACATATACTGCCATATATATGGGTTAAAAATAACTTCGATCTATACTGGACTTTATATACGGACCGACAGATACATTGTATAAAAGATACATAAAAAAAATCATAAATATATAAAAATGTATTTCATTTGGAAATTTGAAGTGCTAAAAAATCTTACAAATTACAGAGAACAATGAGCCAGTCACATCAGTCTCTGTACAGAGGAGCTTACTCTAATGTCCCCTCCCCCCACTGTCTCTGTACAGAGGAGCTTACACTCTAATGTCCCCTCCCCCACAGTCACATCAGTCTCTGTACAGAGGAGCTTACACTCTAATGTCCCCTCCCCCCACAGTCACATCAGTCTCTGCACCAGAGGAGCTACACTCTAATGTCCCCTCCCCCCACAGTCACATCAGTCTCTGTACAGAGGAGCTTACACTCTAATGTCCCCTCCCCCCACAGTCACATCAGTCTCTGTACAGAGGAGCTTACACTCTAATGTCCCCCCCCCACAGTCACATCAGTCTCTGTACCAGAGGAGCTTACACTCTAATGTCCCCTCCCCCACAGTCACATCAGTCTCTGTACAGAGGAGCTTACACTCTAATGTCCCCTCCCCCACAGTCACATCAGTCTCTGTACAGAGGAGCTTACACTCTAATGTCCCCTCCCCCCACAGTCACATCAGTCTCTGTACAGTGGAGCTTACACTCTAATGTCCCCCTCCCCCACAGTCACATCAGTCTCTATACAGAGGAGCTTACACTCTAATGTCCCCTCCCCCACAGTCACTTCAGTCTCTGTACAGAGGAGCTTACACTCTAATGACCCCTCCCCCCACAGTCACATCAGTCTCTGTACAGAGGAGCTTACTCTAATGTCCCCTCCCCCACAGTCACATCAGTCTCTGTACAGAGGAGCTTACACTCTACTGTCCCCTCCCCCCCCCAGTCACATCAGTCTCTGCTACAGAGGAGCTTACACTCTAATGTCCCCTCCCCCACAGTCACATCAGTCTCTGTACAGAGGAGCTTACACTCTCTAATGTCCCCTCCCCCCACAGTCACATCAGTCTCTGTACAGTGGAGCTTACACACTAATGTCCCATCCCCCCACAGTCACATCAGTCTCTGTACCACACTCAGTCCCCTCCCCCACAGTCACATCAGTCTCTGTACAGAGGAGCTTACACTCTAATGTCCCCTCCCCCACAGTCACATCAGTCTCTGTACAGAGGAGCTTACACTCTAATGTCCCCTCCCCCACAGTCACATCAGTCTCTGTACAGAGGAGCTTACACTCTAATGTCCCCTCCCCCCACAGTCACATCAGTCTCTGTACAGAGGAGCTTACACTCTAATGTCCCCTCCCCCCCAGTCACATCAGTCTCTGTACAGAGGAGCTTACACTCTAATGTCCCCTCCCCCACAGTCACATCAGTCTCTGTACAGAGGAGCTTACACTCTAATGTCCCCTCCCCCACAGTCACATCAGTCTCTGTACAGAGGAGCTTACACTCTAATGTCCCCTCCCCCCACAGTCACATCAGTCTCTGTACAGAGGAGCTTACACTCTAATGTCCCCACCCCCACAGTCACATCAGTCTCTGTACAGAGGAGCTTTCACTCTAATGTCCCCTCCCCCACAGTCACATCAGTCTCTGTACAGAGGAGCTTACACTCTAATGTCCCCTCCCTCCCCCCACAGTCACATCAGTCTCTGTACAGAGGAGCTTACACTCTAATGTCCCCTCCCCCCACAGTCACATCAGTCTCTGCACAGAGGAGCTTACACTCTAATGTCCCCTCCCCCCACAGTCACATCAATCTCTGTACAGAGGAGCTTACACTCTAATGTCCCCTCCCCCACAGTCACATCAGTCTCTGTACAGAGGAGCTTACACTCTAATGTCCCCTCCCCCCACAGTCACATCAGTCTCTGTACAGAGGAGCTTACACTCTAATGTCCCCCCCCCCACAGTCACATCAGTCTCTGTACAGAGGAGCTTACACTCTAATGTCCCCCTCCCCCACAGTCACATCAGTCTCTGTACAGAGGAGCTTACACTCTAATGTCCCCCTCCCCCACAGTCACATCAGTCTCTGTACAGAGGAGCTTACACTCTAATGTCCCCCCCCCACAGTCACATCAGTCTCTGTACAGAGGAGCTTACACTCTAATGTCCCCTCCACCCCCAGTCACATCAGTCCCTGTACAGAGGAGCTTACACTCTAATGTCCCCTCCCCCACAGTCACATCAGTCTCTGTACAGAGGAGCTTACACTCTAATGTCCCCTCCCCCCACAGTCACATCAGTCTCTGTACAGAGGAGCTTACACTCTAATGTCCCCCCCCCACAGTCACATCAGTCTCTGTACAGAGGAGCTTACACTCTAATGTCTCCCCCCCCCACAGTCACATCAGTCTCTGTACAGAGGAGCTTACACTCTAATTTCCCCTCCCCCACAGTCACATCAGTCTCTACAGAGGAGCTTACACTCTAATGTCCCCTCCCCCACAGTCACATCAGTCTCTGTACAGAGGAGCTTACACTCTAATGTCCCCTCCCCCCACAGTCACATCAGTCTCTGTACAGAGGAGCTTACACTCTGTCCCCTCCCCCACAGTCACATCAGTCTCTGTACAGAGGAGCTTACACTCTAATGTCCCCTCCCCCCACAGTCACATCAGTCTCTGTACAGAGGAGCTTACACTCTAATGTCCCCTCCCCCACCCCCCACAGTCACATCAGTCTCTGTACAGAGGAGCTTACACTCTAATGTCCCCTCCCCCCACAGTCACATCAGTCTCTGGACAGAGGAGCTTACACTCTAATGTCCCCACCCCCTCCCCCCACAGTCACATCAGTCTCTGTACAGAGGAGCTTACACTCTAATGTCCCCCCCTCCCCCCAGTCACATCAGTCTCTGCTACAGAGGAGCTTACACTCTAATGTCCCCTCCCCCCCCAGTCACATCAGTCTCTGTACAGAGGAGCTTACACTCTAATGTCCCCTCCCCCACAGTCACATCAGTCTCTTTACAGAGGAGCTTACACTCTAATGTCCCCTCCCCCCCAGTCCCATCAGTCTCTGTACCAGAGGAGCTTACACTCTAATGTCCCCTCCCCCACAGTCACATCAGTCTCTGTACAGAGGAGCTTACACTCTAATGTCCCCTCCCCCACAGTCACATCAGTCTCTGTACAGAGGAGCTTACACTCTAATGTCCCCCCCTCCCCCACAGTCACATCAGTCTCTGTACAGAGGAGCTTACACTCTAATGTCCCCTCCACCCCCCCCCACCCCCACATCAGTCTCTGTACAGAGGAGCTTACACTCTAATGTCCCCCCCCCACAGTCACATCAGTCTCTGTACAGAGGAGCTTACACTCTAATGTCCCCCCCCCCCCCCACAGTCACATCAGTCTCTGTACAGAGGAGCTTACACTCTAATGTCCACTCCCCCCCCCACAGGCACATCACTCTCTGTCCCCCCCCCCACAGTCACATCAGTCTCTGTACAGAGGAGCTTACACTCTAATGTCCCCTCTCCCCACAGTCACATCAGTCTCTGTACAGAGGAGCTTACACTCTAATGTCCCCTCCCCCCACAGTCACATCAGTCTCTGTACAGAGGAGCTTACGCTCTAATGTCCCCTCCCCCACAGTCACATCAGTCTCAGTACAGAGGAGCTTACACTCTAATGTCCCCTCCCCCCTCAGTCACATCAGTCACTGTACAGAGGAGCTTACACTCTAATGTCCCCTCCCCCACAGTCACATCAGTCTCTGTACAGAGGAGCTTACACTCTAATGTCCCCTCCCCACAGTCACATCAGTCTCTGTACAGAGGAGCTTACACACTCTAATGTCCCCTCCCCCCCACAGTCACATCAGTCTCTGTACAGAGGAGCTTACACTCTAATGTCCCCCCCCCACAGTCACATCAGTCTCTGTACAGAGGAGCTTACACTCTAATGTCCCCTCCCCCACAGTCACATCAGTCTCTGTACAGAGGAGCTTACACTCTAATGTCCCCTCCCCCCACAGTCACATCAGTCTCTGTACAGAGGAGCTTACACTCTAATGTCCCCTCCCCACAGTCACATCAGTCTCTGTACAGAGGAGCTTACACTCTAATGTCCCCTCCCCCCACAGTCCCTGTACAGAGGAGCTTACACTCTAATGTCCCCCCCCCCCCCACAGTCTCTGTACAGAGGAGCTTACACTCTAATGTCCCCTCCCCCCCCACAGTCACATCAGTCTCTGTACAGAGGAGCTCCCCCCCCCCCCCCACAGTCAGTCTCTGTACAGAGGAGCTTACACTCTAATGTCCCCTCCCCCCCCCACAGTCACATCAGTCTCTGTACAGAGGAGCTTACACTCTAATGTCCCCTCCCCCCCACAGTCACATCAGTCTCTGTACAGAGGAGCTTACACTCTAATGTCCCCTCCCCCACAGTCACATCAGTCTCTGTACAGAGGAGCTTACACTCTAATGTCCCCTCCCCCACAGTCACATCAGTCTCTGTACAGAGGAGCTTACACTCTAATGTCCCCTCCCCCCACCCACAGTCACATCAGTCTCTGTACAGAGGAGCTTACACTCTAATGTCCCCTCCCCCACAGTTACACCAGTCTCTGTACAGAGGAGCTTACACTCTAATGTCCCCTCCCCCACAGTCACATCAGTCTCTGTACAGAGGAGCTTACACTCTAATGTCCCCTCCCCCACAGTCACCCCAGTCTCTGTACAGAGGAGCTTACACTCTAATGTCCCCCCCACAGTCACACACTACTATTATTATACATGATCGGATCAGTAAAGGGGGTGCAATCTATCAGATGGGGGGCCCAGATCCGCTCAGCACCCCTGACAATCTCTGTACACATGCGGGAAGTTGGTGTCTATATAGTGGGAAGCCATCTTGTATCCTGGGCTGACCTTAGCGGGGGTTCTGCGTCTTACTAGGAAGGTCAATGAGTCTCATTTATATTTCTGATTGTGACATATTAGTGTAAATGGCAAAATAACGAATGGCTCAATTAACCTGGCCTGTCAGCGCAGATAAAAGCGATGGAGTCACTCCTGATAAGAGTCGTAAAGACAGTAACAGATGTTCAGAGGCCTCCAGCCGCCTCGCTGAGCCTTCCATGTGGATGAGGAGTTATTCTATTTATAATGGATAATATTTCTGATGCACCAGGTCCCCCCGCCGTCCAATCTCAGGGGCCCGGCAGCGCAAAGCCATTTTTTAAAATTGAGTCTGGAGTACATAAACTTCAATTTCCAGAGAATTAGTCAGCGAAATAAAGAACAGATTGCAGATTAAGGCGGACAAAGTGTAAACATCTGTCTGGGGGTGCCGGCTTTGAAAACGTGCGAGGCGACACTAACCTGTCACATTAGTTAATGGCAGAACAGATAACTTTGGTGTCGCGAGCCCCTCCCCCCCCTGTGTCTCATTAAACAAACGCTCTTCGCAGAGGTGGGCGAATATCATCCTGTAATGGGATTATTAGCCAAAATCTCAATTAGAAGCTTGTTGTGTTCTATCATCTTTAATTAGGTTTGTTTGTTGTCTTGGTTTTCATGGCTGGTGTAGGCCGAAGCCTGTCTGGTAGTAACTAACATTTCGAAAGCATCTTTTTTTTGGATCCTCCAGATATATGTACTGTGTATATACATATATATGGTACCTATTACTATTATACAGGATTTATGTATTATTATTATACAAGATTTATGTATTATTATTATATTTATATATTATTATACAAGATTTATGTAGCGACCACAGTTTACGCAGCGCTTTACAACAGTTACAATACGATTCAATACAGGAAGAATATAAAAGAATGTATTTTCTTTATATAAACAATGCCATGGCTTTACTTCAATAATACAACCAATTAACATTTATATTTAATTAAGTTGCCTCTGAAAAATGAAGCTTTATAAACTCTTTCCTATCAGCCGATAGTCACCTTATTTAATTGAAAAACAGATAACTTTGGTGCAGCCCAACAACCGCCGTGTCCAATAAAAGGGCTAATATCGTCCTGTAATGGGATTACCAAAAATCTCATTTAGAAGCTTCTTGTTTTACTATCATCATTAATTAACTTTGTTTTTCTCAGTCATGTTTGGGTTTCCATGTCGGCAACAATGGCTGGTGTAGGCCGAAGCCTGACTGGTAGTAACTAAGAATTCAAGAGCTTCTTTTAGATCCTTTAGGTATATATATAGATATATATATATAGAAATATCTATATATATATATAGATCTATATAGCTCTATATATATATCTATCTATAAACATATATTGTACAGTACATATAAAAGCATTCATTTTCTTTATATAAATAATTTCATCGCCCCACTTAATAATGCAACCAACTGACCGTTATAATTACTTCAAGTGGTTCTAAGTCCTAAACATTCTTTACCGTAATGCATTCTTTGCATTAAGATAAAAAAAAGTTTAGACAACCTTATTACCCCCCTTTTACCTACCAGAGCCCTCATTCCATCCAGTGCTGTGATCTTCTCTCCCCTCACTTCCGTGTCTCACTGGCTTTGCAGGGGCATTGGGAGCCATTGCTGTTGTCAATCAAAGCCAGGGATGAGGGAGCAGGGGCCGAGTCCCGCTGTTTGTGTCAATGAACGCAGCTGGGGGGCTCGGGAGCGAGCACGTATGAGTGCCCCCATGGGAAGAGGCTTCCCGTGGGAGCACTGGCCCTAGAGGAGGAGCCAGGTGCGCCGGCAGGGAACCCGAGAGGAGGTTCGGGGGAATTGCCCAGAGGAGGTAAATATAGAGATGTTTGTTATTTAAAATAAAAAAGATTACCTGTACAACCACTTTAAGTGCCGGTTCACTCGAGCGCGATGCCGGAACCAGCGTGATTCCAGTGGCGGTTCACTCGAGCGCGATGCCGGAACCAGCGTGATTCCAGTGCCGGTTCACTCGAGCGCGATGCCGGAACCAGCGTGATTCCAGTGCCGTTTCCCGCACTCCCAGGCAGTTCACACTGCCCTATGCGAACCGCTGTGGGTGTGAATAGAAAGTTAGTGAAAACTGTCAAAGGGTGTAAGAATCGAATCGTATGGGTGTGAATACCCGTGCAATCAGATTCCACTGCGGACCAAAAAAAGGGTCCTGCGCCATTTTGGTGCGAATGTGGTGCGAATTCAGCTGAATTCATTCCCACATGTCAGTCCCGACTTTGGGGGCGATTTCAGAGCCATGTGTGCAGAAAATAGCACTCCGAAGTCTCCAAAAGTAGTATAGAAGCTACTTTTGGAAATCAGTGCAAATGCAGCGCCGCACCGATTCGGATGGTGCCATTGCCAGCAATTGCCAGCGATTTCGCATGCGAATTGACATATCAAATCGCATGCCAAATTGCTCCAATGTGAATCAGGACTAAAGGCGTGTTTAGCGCTTGAGCGTTAATTAATTTCAATGGCCAGATTAAATGATTATTCTGGTCACTGAAATGAATTAACGCCTAAGTGCTTGACGCCTGTAAATGCGCCTGAATGCTTGTAAAGGTGTTGGACACTTTTTACAAGCGTCAGGTGTTTTTTCTGCCAGGAGAAAAGGCTTCTTAGTAGAGTTTTCAAAATGTCCCGTGTGCATGAGGCCTTAATTAGGTTTGTTTTTTTCCAGTCATGTTTTTGTTCTTAGGAGTTTTGGTTTCCATGTTAGCAACATAAGATGGTGTAGGCCGAAGCCTGACTGGTAGTAACTAAAGCCTCGAACACAATCAGATTTTCGGACGACCGTTCGTCCATTTTTTGTGGCATGCTAGTCTCATGTTGAAAGTGAAGAGGTTACTCACCATATGAAAATTCTCGTTCGGCAGAATTCAACTTCAGAAATGACGTAATGTGTTGAATAATTTTGTATGTATTCTTTCGTTTTTGAGCATGCGTAGTCTTGCTCTTACGATTTTTTCCAGATGAAAACTGTAGTAATTAAACAAATTTTTTTTTATAGTCTACACATTCAGCTTTTGTCGTACCTAAAATCGGATTTGGCTGTCGAAAGTAACGTACTAACGATCTGAAAATCAGAAGATCGTTCGTTGGACGACATTTTACTTTAGATTTTCGGATCGTATGTATGGGCCTTAAGAGTTCAAAAACATCTTTTTTTTTTTTTTTTTATAGATACTTCAGGCCGATATATATATATATATATATATTTCCTTTCAGGTTGTAGTAACTTGTCACCTTAGTTAATGGGGGAACAGATCACTTTAGTGTCGCAAGCCTTCCCCACCACCTTCGTCTGATTCGCTCTTCACAGAGGTGGGCCAATATCGTCCTGTAATAAGATTATTAGCCAAAATCTCAATTTGAAGCTTGATGTTGTTTTTTTTTTGTTTGTTTGTTTTTTTTTATATCAATTTAAATTAGAACATTTGTTTATTTCCAGTCATGTTTTGTTCTTGGGAGTTTTGGTTTCCATGTTAGCAACAATGGCTGGTGTAGGCCGAAGCCTGACTGGTAGTAACAAAAAATGTAGCTGTATCTTTTTTTTGGATCCTTCAGGCAGATATATAATATATATATGTATATAAGTTATTTACTCTCCATATATAAAAATAATTGTTTTATATAAATAATGACATGGCTTTACTTTAATAATGCAGCCATTAATTAGGGTTGCCGTCCTTTCTGGAAAGCCCTATAACCTCTTTCTTATCAGGCGTTAGTAACCTGTCACCTTCCGTAACTCTGGTGTCACAAGTTTAAACCCCCCCCAGGGGTCTCATTAAAAAAGGTGGGTTAATAACATACTGTAATGGGATTAATAGTGAAAAGCTCCCTTTGTATAATCTTTAATTAGGTTTGTTTTTTTCCAGTCATGTTTTGTTCTTGGGAGGTTTGATTTCTATATTAGCAACAATGGCTGGTGTAGGCCGAAGCCTGACTGGTAGTAACCTGTCACCTTAGTTAATTGCAGAACAGATAAATTTTGTGTCGCCAGTCTTCCCCACCCTCCACATCTCACTAAACAAACGTTCCTCACGGAGGTGGGCCAATCAGGTCCTGCGATAAGATTATTATCCAAAATCTCAATTAGAAGCTTGTTGTTTTTTTATCATCTTTAATTAGTTTTTTTTTTTTGCAGACATGTTTTGTTCTCGGGGAGTTTTGGTTTCCATGTTAGCAATGGCGAGCGTGTTCGGGATCCCACCTGCCCGATCCCGCCAGGAAGCCGACACCGCTAATCACAGCCAGTGAGTTTCCTGATCCGCAGCTGCACGGATCGGGAAATGTCTCACTGTCTGTGATCAGCCGTGTGCAGTGTCGGCTTCCTGGCGGGATCGGGCAGGTGGGACCCCGAACACGCAGAGCCCGAGATAATGCATTATTTATCTTTCAAAAAGCGGTTTACAGCACTAAACCTTTCATCTGATTTCCAAATTGCTGAATTTGTGAATTTCAAAAGGCAATATAAAGAAATAGTAGTGGTAAAAAAAAGCACTTGTGGGTTTAACTATTTATTTTTTTGTTGAATTCTCCTTTAATGGGGCGTGGCAGGGGGGTGTGTCCTACATACGTTTTCTAATAGGTGTCCCTCGTTCCCATCTCAGAAAGTTGGGAGGTGTGTGTGCATTCCTATCAATAGCATTGGCCCAGCCCAGGTGATATCCTTGTCTTATGTACACACCATCCGAAAATCGGACAACAGATCGTCCATTTTTTTTTTTTTTTGCTTGCTAGTCACGTGACACAAAATGGAGAGGTTAATAAAGTACCGAAAATTCTCGTACGACAGAATGAAAAATGGGAAGTGATGTTTTGTGTTGTATTGTATTTCTATTGGATTTCTATTGTATTTTCGGATGACAACTGTACGGATTAAAAGAAAATCGTACGAGGAATATTTCCGTGTTTGTCCGATCGGATAATATCGGATGAACTGATGTGATCGGCTCTCGAAAAACTCTGTACTAACGGTCCGACTATCGTCCGATCGATTGGAAAGCGATATTTTTCGTCCGATTTTCGGATTGTGTGTACGGGCCATTATTGTCCGCACTACTGGTTGCTATGGTTACCACGGGCCGCCTTTGGATGTTACTATTCAGGATTTGTCTTTTTATAGTGAATATATATAAAAGGGGATTGATATGAAGACTGACGCCCATGTATCTGTAGTCAGGCGTCGCTTTCCACCGGACCGGGTCAAAAAGTCAAATATTTTAACCGCTGGCGAGATATTTTATTTTATCCAAAATACATTCTTTCTTTCTTTTTTGGGGTTTTCTAGAAATATCTGCATCACTTGTCTTTATTTTCGGCCATTTTTGGGAGCCGTTCTTTATCCCCCCCCCCCCCCCCCGGGGGTCGGACTCGGCATCGCCGGCCTTTTCAGGGTCAGTTTCGGCAGAAACTCGGGGGGAAGTCTGAGGCTCTGGTGAGGCTCTGGTGAGGTTGGGGGATGGCTGCACACAATGGGCCCGTCTGAGTGGGTAAAGCCCTTTTCAGGCCGCCGTCCTCCAGTATTTATGATGTGGAGTGCTTGGCGGGCCGCAGCCTCGGTGCAGCGTTTATATTGGGTGTGGGAAAAGTCTGTGCTTGAAGCTTTTTTTTTGTTAATTCTGTTGTGTTAATGCTTTGAATGAACTACAAGTCCCAGCAAACCGCTTTCCATCACTATGAAGGATGTTGCAATCCCTGCACCGTTCACTTTGAGTCGTCTATAAATCGGATTTTTTTGGATTAATATTTGATTGTAAGCTCTTCTTAGAAGTTATCGGTGCTGTATGGAGTAAAATAATACCTACCAGGCCCCGGCATGCTGAGAGTTGTAGTTCCTCTAGAAGCTGGCATTACATTTTAGACATTTTAAGGAATTAATTTGCTACATAAACAGTTGTGAATAACCTGGTGGACTGGAGAGCAGGGCTCTGGCCCAGATGCCTTTGAATTGTAGAAATAATCTCTAATACAATGAAGTCGGCTCCTCGGCTCCTCTGTAACATCCGTTGCATTGCTGGTTTGTTTTCGCCTTCCTCTGTTAGTATAGAATGGGGTATATGGGATTGTACGATAGTTTTTTTTTTTATGGTTGAACTGGATGGACTTGTGTCTTTTTTCAACCTGACTAACTATGTAACAATTCTTTATTGGCTACATGGCAGGATACAGCAGTAACACCCTAACGCGTTTCGTATATTGCTATGCGTAAGGCTTCGGACGAAACGTGTTAACATGTTACTGCTGTATCCTGCCATGTAGCCAATAAAAAAAATGTTGCAATGGATGTTCATTTTTCTCTGGCCCTTCAGGCAGTAGGCTCCTACTGACACCAGCAGCAGTGCAAACATTCCTGCACTGACCCCAATGATGGGGCACTATTTCTCCCACTGACACCAATGATGGGACACTATTCCTCCCACTGACACCAATGATGGGACACTATTCCTCCCACTGACACCAATGATGGGGCACTATTCCTCCCACTGACACCAATGATGGGACACTATTCCTCCCACTGACACCAATGATGGGGCACTATTCCTCCCACTGACACCAATGATGGGACACTATTCCTCCCACTGACACCAATGATGGGGCACTATTCCTCCCACTGACACCAATGATGGGACACTATTCCTCCCACTGACACCAATGATGGGGCACTATTCCTCCCACTGACACCAATGATGGGACACTATTCCTCCCACTGACACCAATGATGGGGCACTATTCCTCCCACTGACACCAATGATGGGACACTATTCCCCCCACTGACACCAATGATGGGGCACTATTCCTCCCACTGACACCAATGATGGGACACTATTCCTCCCACTGACACCAATGATGGGGCACTATTCCTCCCACTGACACCAATGATGGGGCACTATTCCTCCCACTGACACCAATGATGGGGCACTATTTCTCCCACTGATACCAATGATGGGGCACTATTCCTCCCCACTGACACCAATGATGGGGCACTATTCCTCCCACTGACACCAATGATGGGACACTATTCCTCCACTGACACCAATGATGGGGCACTATTCCTCCCACTGACACCAATGATGGGACACTATTCCTCCCACTGACACCAATGATGGGACACTATTCCTCCCACTGACACCAATGATGGGACACTATTCCTCCCACTGACACCAATGATGGGGCACTATTCCTCCCACTGACACCAATGATGGGACACTATTCCTCCCACTGACACCAATGATGGGACACTATTCCTCCCACTGACACCAATGATGGGACACTATTTCTCCCACTGACACCAATGATGGGACACTATTCCTCCCACTGATACCAATGATGGGACACTATTCCTCCCACTGACACCAATGATGGGACACTATTCCTCCCACTGACACCAATGATGGGACACTATTCCTCCCACTGATACCAATGATGGGACACTATTCCTCCCACTGACACCAATGATGGGACACTATTCCTCCCACTGACACCAATGATGGGACACTATTCTTCCCCCTAATACTAAATATGGACATTTTCTACTCCCATTGGCCACACTCCGGCCCCCTATAAGTCTGAATGACAGTGAAGTGGCCCGTTGATTAGAAGATTTGGAGACTCCTGTATTAGAGGATTATAAGTAGCCACCAATATTGGTAAACTTTCCCGATTCAGCCAATTACATGGTAGTTTTAGGTGAGATCCGACGTGCAATCGAATGCCTGGAGCGGCTATTACATCAGCGGCCGTAATTCCCCCATAAAATGCGTGTAGATGATATAGAGCGCCCCTCAGCTGACAGCGAGGTCACGCCGCCTGAGGTCACGCTGCCTGATGTCACGCCGCCTGAGGTCACGCTGCCTGATGTCACGCCGCCTGATGTCACGCTGCCTGATGTCACGCCGCCTGATGTCACGCCGCCTGAGGTCACGCCGCCTGAGGTCACGTCGCCTGAGGTCACGCCGCCTGAGGTCACGTCGCCTGAGGTCACGTCGCCTGATGTCACGCCGCCTGATGTCACGCCGCCTGATGTCACGCCGCCTGATGTCACGCCGCTGTCCCCCAAATCCTGTACTCAGCAATGATTTGGAGCCTTCAGAAGACAAGGCACTTCATGTAGGTAACGCAGACATCAAAGACGCCCCATTTCTATCGCCCCGCCGATCGATTTGTAAACGTTTTAGCAGGCGCCGTATTGTGAACGTGGGAGGAGGAGATTCATTATTCACAACATATTAAGATATAAAGAGAAGCGTTTTGTTTTTGGACAGGATTATGGTAATTCCTCGGAGGGCCGCCATTGGCCGGCCTTTCATTATAGAGACCTTCTTGAGTTTCGGATTCATTAAATTCTCAATGTTGTCTGGAGCAGGTAAAATAAATGTTGCCTGCGAGACACATCTCATCCTCGGGAAGCAATGTGGGGCCTTAATCCTGATAATCCAGTCCCTGGACACTAACGCAGATCTCCTCCGAGGGGTCTCCATGGTGTCAGGGGGGGTAATTCAGCCCTGGGGGGTGGGGGTGGGGGGGGGTCTGCATTTCTCTCAGGGGTAAAGGTGCTGAAATGTGTGCTATGGAACACCCCCAACCTCTTCAGGGTTCTGCTTTCCATCTGAGCTCTGCTGTAATGTACTCAGCCAATCACCTGATTGTGAGGAATGTCTGGTGCTGCTTCCTGAGCCACGTGATTGATCCGTCTGGGTCTTCTCAGCTCCGCCCACTGAGGGCCACTTACTGGAGAATGCGAAGTCCTGGGAACACCAGTTCCCGAGCCACGTGACTGGTCTGTGGGTGTTCTCAGCTCCGCCCACTGATGGTTCTTCGTTGTAGGTAGAGAGAGAGGGAAGTTGCACAAACTCATGAATCCGGACCTCTTCACCAGAACCTTCACACAATGCAGCTTTGGCTGTTCACTATTTTCACTTGTTGCAGTTAAAATCGATTTATATATAATGAGTGAATAATCCTTTACTATACACAGTATGTGACAAAAGTAAGTACACCCCTCAGTGACATTCATGTGACAACACTGAAGAAATGACACTTGTCTACAATGTAAAGTAGTGAGTGTACAGCTTGTATAACAGTGTAAATTTGCCGTCCCTCAAAATAACTCAACACACAGCCATTAATGTCTAAAACCGCTGGCAACAAAAGTCAGGACACCCCTAAGTGAAAATCTCCAAATTGGGCCCAAAGTGTCAATATTTTGTGTGGCCGCCATTATTTTCCAGCACTGCCTTAACCCTCTTGGGCATGGAGGTCACCAGAGCTTCACAGGTTGTCACTGGAGTCCTCTTCCCCTCCTCCATGATGACATCACAGAGCTGGTGGATGTTGGAGACCTTGCGCTCCTCCACCTTCCGTTGAGGATGTCCCACAGATGATCAATAGGGTTTAGGTCTGGAGACATGCTTGGCCAGTCCATCACCTTTACCCTCAGCTTCTTTAGCAAGGCAGTGGTGGTGTTGGAGGTGTGTTTGGGGTGGTTATCATGTTGGAATACTGCCCTGCGGCCCAGTCTCTGAAGGGAGGGGATCATGCTCTGCTTCAGTACATGTTGGCATTCATGGTCCCCTCAATGATCTGTAGCCCCCCCAGTGCCGGCAGCACTCATGCAGCCCCAGACCATGACACTCCCCCACCATGACACTCCCACCACCATGACACTCCCCCCACCATGACCCTCCCCCCACCATGACCCTCCCCCCACCATGACACTCCCCACCACCATGACACTCCCACCGCCATGACACTCCCACCGCCACGACACTCCCACCGCCACGACACTCCCACCACCACGACACTCCCCCCACCACGACACTCCCCCCACCATGACACTCCCCCCACCATGACACTCCCCCCACCATGACACTCCCCCCCCCATGACACTCCCACCACCATGACACTCCCACCACCATGACACTCCCACCACCATGACACTCCCCCCACCATGACACTCCCCCCACCATGACCCTCCCCCCCCCACCATGACACTCCCACCACCATGACACTCCCACCACCATGACACTCCCCCCACCATGACACTCCCCCCACCATGACACTCCCCCCACCATGACACTCCCACCACCATGACACTCCCACCAACATGACACTCCCACCACCATGACACTCCCACCACCATGACACTCCCACCACCATGACACTCCCCCCACCATGACACTCCCACCACCATGACACTCCCCCCACCATGACACTCCCCCCACCATGACACTCCCCACCACCATGACACTCCCACCACCATGACACTCCCCACCACCATGACACTCCCCCCACCATAACACTCCCCCCACCATGACACTCCCCCACCATGACACTCCCACCACCATGCTTGACTGTAGACGAGACACACTTGTCTTTGTCCTCCTCACCTGGTTGCCCCCACACACGCCTGACACCATCTGACACCAAATACCTTTATCTTGGTCTCATCAGACCACAGGACGTGGTTCCAGTAATCCGTGTCCTTAGTCTGCTTGTCTTCAGCAAACTGTTTGTGGACTTTCTTGTGCATCATCTTTAGAAGAGGCTTCCTTCTGGGACGACAGCCATGCAGACCAATTTGATGCAGAGTGCGGCGTATGGTCTGAGCACTGACAGGCTGACCCCCCCCCACCCCTACAACCTCTGCAGCAATGCTGGCAGCACTCATACGTCTATTTCCCAAAGACAACCTCTGGATATGACGCTGAGCACGTGACCTCAACTTCTTTGGTGGCCCATGGCGAGGCCTGTTCTGAGTGGAACCTGTCCTGTTATATCGCTGGATGGTCTTGGCCACCGTGCTGCAGATCAGTTTCAGGGTCTTGGCAATCTTCTTATAGCCTCGGCCATCTTTATGTAGAGCAACAATTCTTATCTTCAGAGAGTCCAGCGGGTGTCTCGGGTCCTGATTGGATAGATTAATAGCAGCGCAGCCATTGGCTCCCGCTGCTGTCAATCAAATCCAATTTTTTAGAGCCCGTGTTGTGTGAACTCCAAAAACTCCACCCAGGTGCAAAAAAAAAGTGCACACCAAAAAGTGAGACACAAAAAGTGCACAAGGTGTATATAAATGTAGGGACCTTCAAAATGTAGGGACCTCGCCCTGATCCCCCCCCCCCCCCCCGGGCTCCAGACGGGGACTTATATATATGGATTTATTTCATTATTATTACTAGTATTTATTTTTTTTTTTTGTTTTATTTCTTTTTTTATTTAACTTTTTTGAGTGCAGATCTATGTTTTTTCCAAGCATGTAATCCCGCCTCCAAGCATGTAATCCCGCCTCCAAGCATGTAATCCCGCCCTCCCCCATCCGCCGCTACCAACGTTAGAAGACGAACGGTCGGTCGCTTAGCTAAGCCAACCAATCACAATGTGCGCCTATTGCGGAGATTCATGACCCGGGATGAGTTAATGGTTCCCTTTGCTGGCCGGCTGGTATTTTCTTTCCTCGGTGTTTGGCGCGGAGCGTATGCCAAGGCGGCGGCGGCGGCGGGCGATGTGTGCGCTGGCAGGGCCTCAGAGCGCCGTGGAAAGTGTGCCTGTGTGTGGCTGTTATCACATCTGCTGCTGAAGGGAAACGTAACCGAAGGGTGGGAAGATTTCCTGTTTAAACACGACTGGGTTGCGAGACGAGAGAAAAAAAAAACCTGCGTTAACCCCTTCCGCTCCGCGCCTTCCACCCCCCCTCCTCCGCTACGCCTTCCGCCAGTGGAATGCGCTGTTTATTTTGCGAGCAGAGCCGGGATTGACAGATTTAATGCAGCAGCCGTATCCAAATATTGGGAATGTATAATGTTCCCCTCGCTTTATTTTTACTGGGTGCGCGAACTGCGCCGCCGAGGCCCCGTGGAAGCAAAGGAGTTAATGACGCAGGCAATCCAAACAGCGTAAGCCCAGGATTGGCCGTAAAAAAACCCGCCGGCGTCCGCCCATACCACACGCTCACCTGCCCGTTTTAAGACCGGCCGCGGGAGGTGAAATATGGCGCGGGCGCGCTCGCACGTGTGCGCTGGTTTCTGTCTCAGGAAATGTCAGCCATTCCTGACCGCCAGTCAACCGGCAGCAGATCCCGCGGCGGTCTGGGCCCCTCCGATTCATGCGCTGGCTGCAGCAAAAGGGCCCATTCATTAATGGTAGGCACTCCTTGGCCTGTACCACCTATTTACCGCCAGGAAAGTTCCACGCTTTCCCGTAGCGCTTGGTTGGGATTTGCTGACCTAGGGGGCCTACCTAAACTAGCCAATTCACTTGTAACCAATCAGGAAAGTTCCACGCTTTCCGGTAGTGTTTGTTGGGATTTGCTGACCTAGGGGGCCCCATACTTGTTACAATCTGACCATACAATCCACTTTAGATTTACCAAAATTATGGAATGGGAGGACCTACCTAAACTAGCCAATTCACTTGTATCCAATCAGGGAGGCCCTTGCACAGCATAGCTTGTGGTAGATATAAGGCTTGGTCGGTAACATGCACAAAAATGCAGTGCCATTAATTGTTAAATGTCGCGGCACCACGTGGCTTGGTGCGATGTGCGCGATGTGTGCGCGAGGTGTGCGCGATGTGTGTGCGCGCGATGTGTGCGCGATGTGTGCGCGATGTGTGCGCGATGTGTGTGCGCGATGTGCGCGCGATGTGTGTGCGAGGTGCGCGCGATGTGCGCGCGATGTGTGCGCGATATGTGTGCGCGATGTGCGCGCGATGTGCGATGTGCGCGCGATGTGCGCGCGATGTGTGCGCGATGTGTGTGCGCGATGTGTGTGCGCGATGTGTGTGCGCGATCGTTGTGCGCGCGATGTGTGTGCGCGATGTGCGCGCGATGTGCGTGCGATGTGCGCGCGATGTGTGTGCGCGATGTGTGTGCGCGATGTGTGTGCGCGATGTGTGCGCGATGTGCGTGTGTGCGCGCGATGTGCGTGCGATGTGCGCGCGATGTGTGTGCGCGATGTGTGCGCGATGTGTGTGCGCGATGTTGTGCGCGATGCGCGATTGTGTGTGCGGGCGAACTGTGTGCGCGATGTGTGCGCGATGTGTGTGCGCGTGCGATGTGTGCGCGATGTGTGCGCGATGTGTGTGCGCGATGTGTGTGCGATGTGTGTGCGATGTGTGCGCGATGTGTGCGCGATGTGCGTGCGATGTGTGTTAACTTTTGCATCTTTTAATTAGCCAATAGAGAAAAATATAATCTGTTTCATCATTTGTTGCTGTGTTTTTCATATTTATTTATATCTTTATTTTACTTTTTTTTGTAAGGGGTCAAAGGTTAGGGGTTAATTTATTTACTTATTTATTTATTTTGTTAGGGTGTAATATTAAGGTTGGGGCTTAATATTCGGGTTAGGGGTTTATATGAGTGTTGTTTTTTTATTATTTATTTATATTATTTTTTTATTATTTATTTACTAATAATAATAACTGTGGGGGGGGGGGGACATTAGAGTGTAAGCTCCTCTGTACAGAGACTGATGTGACTATGGGGGAGGGGACATTAGAGTGTAAGCTCCTCTGTACAGAGACTGATGTGACTGTGGGGGAGGGGGACATTAGAGTGTAAGCTCCTCTGTACAGAGACTGATGTGACTGTGGGGGGAGGGGACATTAGAGTGTAAGCTCCTCTGTACAGAGACTGATGTGACTGTGGGGGAGGGGACATTAGAGTGTAAGCTCCTCTGTACAGAGACTGATGTGACTGTGGGGGGAGGGGACATTAGAGTGTAAGCTCCTCTGTACAGAGACTGATGTGACTGTGGGGGGGAGGGGACATTAGAGTGTAAGCTCCTCTGTACAGAGACTGATGTGACTGTGGGGGGAGGGGACATTAGAGTGTAAGCTCCTCTGTACAGAGACTGATGTGACTGTGGGGGAGGGGACATTAGAGTGTTCTCGGTAATGTGATTTTTTTAGCACTTGGAATTTGGCAAAGTAGCGCTGCAATGGTTGCCAGGCCATGCTGAGACTTGTAGTTCTCCGGCGGTTGGGGTGGGCCGGTCTCTTGTTTGCCATCCATGAAAAGTTGATGTTATTTCTGGAGATTCCTCGTATTCGGGGTTTTGACCTTTCGTTCTTCGGTCTTGGACAATTAAAGCTCTCTTTCCGTCCGGTCTGGAGCCCCATCTTGCGTGGGAGTGTGTGTCTGCATCTCGCCGATGACTGTAACGTTGGTCTCGTTCACATGGCGAGCAGATGACACGGCACCCTGGGTGGTCCAGATGGGTGAGGGGAGACAGCGGAGGAGGGGGGTGGATATTAGGCCTCTTGTAATTACTAAATTTCCTCCAATACAAACTTCTTGGTGTCTTTGGCGGTGAGAAGCCATTGAGCGGTTCCCGGTCTCCGGCGGGACATCTGGCCGCCTTCGGTGCCGCTCCAATATTTCAAGGTGACTTCGGTTGTCGTAGAACTTCTCAGTTTTCCGCCAGCTGCGGAGATTCTTCTGTATAAAATTCCAGAGCGACCCGTAAACTCGCCTTCAGTTTCCGGTGTCATTCCATAAATTCGGGGGGCACCTTCCTCACTCAGAGCTAAAGAAGCTAAGAAACGTCTTCAACATTACAGGAAGAGTCCAGACTACGGCCGGGATCTACTGAGATGACCACTCCGGGCTTTAACCAATCCCTAGTAATAGCCAACAAACACTCCTGTGCATTAGTGTGATGGCCGGGCGATCGATGAGGGGAAGTGTCTTTGGCCTCGCTGCCCTCCTGGATAGCGGTATCCTACCACCGGCCTTGTGCATTATCCCGAGATGATTTATTAATAAGATACTAATCACAAATATGTGGTGAATAAAAGTTTGTAAAAAAACATTCAGACGTGGCAATCAGTCCTAAAACCGCCAATCTCCAGGAAACAGAGGGGAGGAGCTCAGAACCGCTGCTGGCTGACGCGTTTCGAAGGAGCCGGCGGCTCTGAGGACAAAGGTACTCCTTCGAGACGCGTCAGTCAGCAGCGGTTCTGAGCTCCTCCCCTCTGTTTCCTGGAGATTGGCGGTTTTAGGACTGATTGCCACATCTGAATGTTTTTTTACAAGCTTTTATTCACCACATATTTGTGATTAGTATCTTATTAATCAATCCTCTCGGGATAATGCACAAGGCCGCTGCGCCATCTTCTTCTTCTTATCTTTTTAACCAATCCCTGCCTGACCCAAACAGGAAACAAAAGAACAGTTTTGGAGATATACGTCAAGATTCATTTTAACTTTGGCTGCAGGAGAAGAACGAGTCTCAGTTTGTACAACTAGAGGACTGAGTACCTGGGCAGCTGCAGCAGAGGACCGGGCCAGAGGGGGGGGGGGGGGGGGCAATTGCCCCCCGGGCTGCTCTGGCGCCCCATAAAAAGGCTGCACCGCTTCCCCCACAGACTTGCCTAAATGCTTCCTAGTGAAGAAGAGTAAAAAGCCTCTTCTAATGGCACCCTGCTCCCGATCACATATATATATATATATATACTCGCAATTGTCAGTTAAAGGAACGCAGTGCCGTATCGCAAGACATGGCCTGGTCATGGGGGGGGGGGTAGATCTTTTGGAGGGCGAGGGGTTAATAATGAAACACACATTACAATATACCCCCAAAGGAAAACAGCGTGAAAGCCTGACAATGTCCACCACCAAACGCATGGCTTACGCGTTTCTATGCCCTCGGAGCTGAGCTCTGCCCCCTGCTGGTGGTGGACTGACATTGTCATGCTTTCACAATATTTTCCTTTGGGGGTATATTGCAATGTGTGTTTTATTATCTCGCAGTCACGCGCTAGGCTGGTGCTCCTCCTCCTTACGCTTTTCTTCCAGGAGGGAATGGCGGCACCTCCAGGGCCGGATTTTCCCAGCAATTGTCTGGAATGATCCAATATGGGCAGTCGCTGTTGGCTGGGAGTATCTGACCCGCGGGCACCATCACCCGGTCCGGCCACTGACCACCCGTGGGAACTTTTCTGTGATCTTTAGAGTTTGATATCAATGTAGCAAAACCTTCCATAAAAAAAAGTATTTTTAATTCAAAAATTCCTTAATTAGAAGCTCAAAAAACGTAAAACAAATCCGTATGAATCTGCAGCGCGTCGGAGGAAAAGTGATTACAAAGTTTTGTCATCAAAGGCTTTGCTGCTAAATATTACCGCAGCGCCAACATTTGCGTTTCTGCGATCTGCGGGGTCCTTGGCTTTATAGCGTGCCGCGGCTGGGAACGCGGCGTGTTTACTGCGTGTGTCAGTCCCCCCCCCCCCCCCCCCCGGACAGGTGCCCTCCTGAAACTTGTCCCCGGCCTGAAGAAGCGCTTCACCTCGGCTCTTCCTCATCTTCCTGGGCGTCTCGCTGTTTGAAGTCGCTCTCCTCGCTCGCCCTCCTCGCTCGCCCTGCCTCCTCTTTTCATGTCTGTTCTCTGGGTTAATTAGGGAGTTGGAATTCCTCAGCCTCTCTCAATGGGCTTTGAAGCCCCAGATGGACCCGCGCTGCTTCAAATTAGCACTAATGACGAGAAACTTTCTTTCTTCCTCACAAAGTTCGCAAAGCGGAGGACTGAATACCCGGGTGATGCGGTTCCCATAGTCCTGACAGTTCATTATGACAAGACGCGTTTTAACCCGCTTCCTGCCGGGGAGAGATTGCGAGGTCCCGCCGCCGCGCCGCCACAAGAAAAACGTCTCATAGTCCGACCCCAGAGAGTTTCAGGGATCAACATTTCCTCATGGCGAGTTATCAATCGGCTGCTTGCCCGTGATTATTCTGATTACCCAGAACCCTCTTGGGTGGTGCTACCACTAAGGCCCGATGGTTGTGTGCAAAAGCATGCTGGGCTTTCTGGTTCCTTGCGCTTGATGTAGTAATAGATGTAGAGAAGGAAAAGTATCCCATATGCCACACAAGTCCCACTGTAAATGAATACGTGGCAGTCTCAGCCAGGGCTCCAACCAGGCAATATCCCAACGCGTTTCGCTATTCCCCCAGGAGCGTAATCATGGGGAACAATAGATCTAGAGAAGCTGTACATATCTTAACACCTGTGTCTTCTGATTTCCTCTCTAGCTGGGAGCCGAGTTAGCCAGGAGCTCCGGTACACGAAGGAAAAGCTGGGCGAAGAATCGGTCTACACGTCTCAAATGCTGATCCAGACTACGAAGAAGGAAGGGGAGAACGTACTGACTCAGGAAGCCATGATGACCCACCTGAACGCCGCGCTGGCCGCCAGCAAAGTGCAAGTCTCCATGTATGGAAAGTAAGTAGGCCAGTTTTGGAGGGTTGGTGGGATTTTGGGGTTCTCTACCTGTTCTGATATCAGTGGTATGGCCAGTAATTCCTCAATTCGGGTTCCTCCATTAAAGGGTAACTCCACTTTCATGGGAAACATATAGAAAAAAAATCTTCAGTCATTGTAACTTTTTGTAAAATTCAATATGGCAGCCTGGAGGTGCTATGTGTATCATTGGTGTATGGACCGCCCACAGAAATGTCATTACCTGCTTGTGTGATTGGCCTACTGATTTCCACACTAAGATACAAGTCAGATTTTAGGCATCCCTGCAACACTGATTTCAGTTTTGGCACTCCCAAAAGGTTAAATACTATGCCTGAAGAGGTGCAGACCCTGCAGCTTTTCTCATTTGAGAGTTGAACCAGGCCCTTCCATTCACAAACCCCAGACCCCTCCCATTCAAAAACCCAGACCCCTCCCATTCACAAACCCCAGACCCCTCCCATTCATAAAACCAGACCCCTCCCATTCACAAACCCAGACCCCTCCCATTCACAAACCCCAGACCCCTCCCATTCATAAAACCCAGACCCCTCCCATTCATAAAACCCAGACCCCTCCCATTCATAAAACCCAGACCCCTCCCATTCACAAACCCCAGACCCCTCCCATTCATAAAACCTAGACCCCTCCCATTCATAAAACCCAGACCCCTCCCATTCACAAAACCCAGACCCCTCCCATTCACAAACCCAGACCCCTCCCATTCATAAAACCCAGACCCCTCCCATTCATAAAACCCAGACCCCCTCCCATTTGCAAACATCAGACCCTTCCATTCACAAACCCCTTTCATTCACCAACCTCAGACCCCTCCCATTCACCAACCTCAGACCCCTCCCATTCACCAACCTCAGACCCCTCCCATTCACCAACCTCAGACACTTCCCCTTCAGAGTCAGTCTGCAGAAGACATGCTGAAATAGCTGTTTCTTCAGAGCAAGGAAAGGTCGGAATCTGCAACAAAATTTTTATTACAATCCCTGCAAGTACAGGGATCGCCCAGCGGGGGAGGGGTTTTAAAAAGTGGAGTTACACTTTAACATGGCTCTTCTAAACATGGCACCCTCTTCTACTTTCCCACAACACTACTCTAAAGGATCTCAGATGCTTGAGAACTTCTCGGGTGGGACAGAAGTATCTCAGTCTTCCAGGAACGTCATCTATATATCTTTGCCTTGCAGGTCGTGGGATCTGAACAAGATTTGCTACAAGTCCGGTGTGCCGATTATCGAGAACGGGATGATTGAGCGGGTGAGTGGACGGGAACTGCTCCTCTTTTATATACCCATAACCCTCTCTGGCTGGTCAGCCTTTCTTCATAACAAATGTGCCGATTTCTGACCCGGAATTTAACACCTGGACATTTTTTAGAGCTTTGGCTGTAATTTTTGTTATTTTTTTATCTCTCTGTAGAGAGTTTGGAGGATAATTGTTCTTTATTGGATAACATAACTTGTTAAAGAAGCAGCTTTCACAACGCGTTTCTTGGTCAGGTTTATGAGATTATATAATGTAAATACCTGAAGCCCGATGAATGTTGAGTATTTTGGAGATCTCATTTTTTTGGAGGATGAGGAGAAATGCTGGTGTTGCATTGGCTGAGGAGACTCTACTGTTAGTACATACAGAACCTTATTTTGGCTGCTGCGGTGGACAGGGCTGGCTGCTGCCATGCAGTACAGGGGTCCAGGGCTATTCAACTATAAAGATGGGAAGCATTCCTGCATTGGTTTTCCCCTCGGTGGGTGCTGTGGACAGTGACTGGCATGGTTGCTTTCTGTGGCAGGTTGTCAGGGGGATGTAATCAGTGCCAATCCTCCTTTCTTTCACACAGCGTTGAAAGGGGAGGTCTGTGGTTCACAGCAATCACATAGTACAGAGCCATTCTGATTGGCTCTGTACATTTTGCCTGTGACCTGCACTCTCTAGTGACGTTCGCAGACAGTGGGAGCGTGCATGGTGCACGTGACCTCTCTTTAACTAACCTGGTAGAATAAAAGGTGTCTGCGCCAGCTGATTGCCTACAATGGGAGGGGCTTAAGTCAGCCATTAAAAGGAATCGCTTACACTCCAAACTGTCTGCATTAAACGATGGCTAACAAAGTACAATACTCTACTAATGACATCTCACATCAGATGCACACAGTTCTGGTGAATATATCGGGTTTAATTGTCTGTATTCATGGTGTTTCCAACAGATGATCGAAAAACTATTCCCTTGTGTGATCGTCACCCCACTGGACTGCTTCTGGGAAGGGTCACAACTACAAGGAGGCTCCGCCTACTTACCGTAAGTAAACCCGCCTCCTTCTCTGTTTAGAATTGTGCGCATGTACGGTATCCTATGATCAAAGATCACCATTAGAATGGTAGTAGAACATGTATTCTGTGTTGAAACAGCCAACCACTTGGGTTCAACAAGGATCTAAAACCCGTTGGACTTCTTCTGTTGCACCCCAGATATCGATGGCACCCAAAATACCCCCCCCCTCCCCCATCTCATGTCTCGCCCCTTCAGCCACCTTGTCCAAGCCAATGTCAGTTTGTCATCCATTCACTGGGAACGGTTTTGGTCTCCTCCCCAAAGACCCGTTGGATTTTCTCTGTTGCACCCCCAGATATCATTGGGGCCTTGAACCCCCACCCTGTCCCAGATCTCGCCCTTCAGCCTCCTTGCCCAAGCCAATGTCAGTTAGTCAGCCATTCACTGGGAACGTTTTTGGTCTCCTCCCCAAAGCCCCGTTGGACTTCTTCTATTGCACCCCCAGAAATTGTTGGCGCCCCCCCCCCCGATCTCAGATTCTGCCCTTCAGCCATCTTGACCAAGCTAGCGTCACCTTATACCTTCCCGGCCACCCTGCCTCGTCCTGCCAATTATGTGTCTATTAAGGCTGCAGGACTGCGGAGAAGAGTGGAGGTTTTTTTTTTTTTTGACGAGGGGGGGGGGGGGGGGGTAAGTGGAAGGGGGGGGGGGGAGGGAAGATGGAAGCTGGGACAAAAGCCTCCATTCTTTCTGTTTACAAGTGTGTTTATCTATATGGGGCCCAGGCCGAGCTGCTGCTTTGTCAGCAAATGGTAACACAGTGTATTCTCATGCTAATGATCCAGTAAATAGCAGGCAGTTGCTAAACAAATTGAAATGCTGCCATTATTCAGAGTCCGGCTGGAATAAAGAACGAGGCAGAGAGAGAGAGAGAGAGAGAGGGGGGGGGGGGGACTGCGAGGAGAGAGGGGGCGCTGCGCTGACCACTGCGTCACTTTGATGGGTTTCTACCCCGTCCCCATCAATAATCCAATACTAAGGGACACATTTTTTATTTTTAGATGCCAAAAAGTAAAATTCAGTCCTTAATGACCTCTAATTGATTCTGTTTTTGGGCTTTCATGCAGTGCAAACTCCAAGTCCTCCGACCAGCAAGCCTGCTTAGACTTGTAGTCCAAAAGCAAAGGGGATCTTCCCCCGAAGGGTGGCATGGCCTTGAAGGGTGAAGGGCGGCATGGCCTTGAAGGGTGGCATGGCCTTGAAGGGTGAAGGGCGGCATGGCCTTGAAGGGTGAAGGGCGGCATGGCCTTGAAGGGTGAAGGGCGGCATGGCCTTGAAGGGTGAAGGGTGGCATGGCCTTGAAGGGTGAAGGGTGGCATGGCCTTAAAGGGTGAAGGGTGGCATGGCCTTAAAGGGTGAAGGGTGGCATGGCCTTGAAGGGTGGCATGGCCTTGAAGGGTGAAGAGCGGCATGGCCTTGAAGGGTGAAGGGTGGCATGGCCTTGAAGGGTGAAGGGTGGCATGGCCTTGAAGGGTGGAGGGTGGCATGGCCTTGAAGGGTGAAGGATGGCATGGCCTTGAAGGGCGGAGGGTGGCATGGCCTTGAAGGGTGGAGGGTGGCATGGCCTTGAAGGGTGAAGGATGGCCTTGAAGGGTGGAGGGTGGCATGGCCTTGAAGGGTGGCATGGCCTTGAAGGGTGGAGGGTGGCATGGCCTTGAAGGGTGAAGGATGGCATGGCCTTGAAGGGTGGAGGGTGGCATGGCCTTGAAGGGTGGAGGGTGGCATGGCCTTGAAGGGTGAAGGGTGGCATGGCCTTGAAGGGTGAAGGGTGGCATGGCCTTGAAGGGCAGTAGGCCTGGCGACTTGTAATTTATTTCTTTTTTTTCGCGGGGGTCGCTCTGCTCCCCTTCTTCCGCTTCAGTTCAGCCCTGGGGATCTCTCCCTCTTTTTTTTTTATAAGCGAGAGGCAGAGAGAGTGAAGGCCGCTCAACAAAGGAGCAGCAATGTGTGCAATAAACAAAAGAGGCGAGTTGGCTTCAGTGAAGCAAGAAAGGGCAGATAAAGGGGCTTCACTGTGGAAGCAGCCGCTTGGTATGTGGGAATCCTGCGAGAAGCGGGGCCTTGTTTTTCTAGCCAGTTTTAATGAATTATGGCGCTGCCCCCTCCCTCGCCCGGCAAAATGTGTGTGTGTGCGCTTGTGTGTCCCCTTTTCTCTAGACATTATGTCCCTCTCGTAGAGATCCAATTCTCCCGTCGGACCCGGGCACCGCCGTTCCCCCCAATTTTCTGCTGTACTGGGGGGGATGTTTTGGATGATGGGTAAGCTTGGTGAATGAGGGACCCCCGCCTCTTGGTGCACATGTTACCTCTCTTTCTCCTCTGCGGACCTCCTTCCCCCTCCCGTCTCCCCCCTCGTTCACCTCTTTTTATCAGGGGGCTTGAGAAAACACAGAACCTTCTCCTGAGGGGTCATCACATCTTTTGGAGGAGAAGAAATGGGAATTTCTCAGCTTCCAAAGAAGGGGGACGCAGAGACCCGTACTCTCTCTAAGCCGGTTGTTTGGGGGGCCCAAAAATGGGCACTGGAGCCCCCTTTTCATGAGGGAAGATTGCATTACACAGTTTAACCCATTCAGGGCTAGGAGGAAGGTTCACTCGTCGTGGGGGCTGCTGGATCCATAGATGAAGGAGGCCACATTGCCCTGGACTACAGCCTCTCCTTATACCTTGTACAGCACCACGTTTAGTGGTGGCGCTATGCCATTGGTCCACCATATCTAGACTTCACTCTTCATCTAAACTAAACAGGATGCTTCATACTTAAGATTTAGAACAGGCGTCCCTCTCGAAAGATTTCCCCTCAATACCTGTTGTGGTGACAACTCAGAATTTGGGATTTTCCCGTCACATTCAGCCTCAGAGTTCGAGTTGGAAAGGTGAAGTGTCCTCTTTATTCAGAGAGATTTCATACATTTTTATTGGAGTTTTACAATTTACAAAGACGGCAAGAAACCCGTTGTTGGCGAAGAGTACAGCCAGAACAATACTCCCCAAAAAGTCACACTATGGCCACATATAGATGGGACATCCTGTTATTGGGGCAACTCAGTGGCCAAGTCATTGCCAAGGGGGGCAGTAGGGTGTGAAAGAAAGTGGAGGAGGAGAAGAAAAGGGCAGATCAGGAATGGGGGGGGGGGAGGGGGGGGATAGAACCTCTGGCTGAGGAAACCCCCATAAATCCATAAAACATCGAAGAGTAGGTGATAAATAGTCAATGGAGAGCAATGAAAATCATAAGATCGGCAGTTATCCATGAAAATCCTAAGATCGGCAGTTATCCATGAAAATCATAAGATCGGCAGTTATCCATGAAAATCCTAAGATCGGCAGTTATCCATGAAAATCCTAAGATCGGCAGTTATCCATGAAAATCCTAAGATCGGCAGTTATCCATGAAAATCCTAAGATCGGCAGTTATCCATGAAAATCCTAAGATCGGCAGTTATCCATGAAAATCATAAGATCGGCAGTTATCCATGAAAATCCTAAGATCGGCAGTTATCCATGAAAATCCTAAGATCGGCAGTTATCCATGAAAATCATAAGATCGGCAGTTATCCATGAAAATCCTAAGATCGGCAGTTATCCATGAAAATCATAAGATCGGCAGTTATCCATGAAAATCCTAAGATCGGCAGTTATCCATGAAAATCATAAGATCGGCAGTTATCCATGAAAATCCTAAGATCGGCAGTTATCCATGAAAATCATAAGATCGGCAGTTATCCATGAAAATCATAAGATCGGCAGTTATCCATGAAAATCCTAAGATCGGCAGTTATCCATGAAAATCATAAGATCGGCAGTTATCCATGAAAATCCTAAGATCGGCAGTTATCCATGAAAATCATAAGATCGGCAGTTATCCATGAAAATCATAAGATCGTCAGTTATCCATGAAAATCCTAAGATCGGCAGTTATCCATGAAAATCATAAGATCGGCAGTTATCCAGGGGCCCCAAACCTTCATCGAGTTCCCCAGTTTGGCCGCCATTGGCTGTTCATTCAGAGAGATTTATGTAGACGAGTCTTCTGTCCCAATTGGAATATTTGTTTCCTAAACTCAGATTTTAGATACAGTTGATGTTCTCACAAACACAAAGATTCTTTTATAAATTGGAAGTTTCCATAACTTGTTAGAATGCTAATGGGGGAGGGGGATGGGGGGCATCTTACTACCCCCCCCCCCCCCCACTGATTTCCTGTCCATTAAGCCCTAAGAAAAAAAATGGCAATTGTTAATTTGTAGCCTCAAATGGCAGCTAACGCAAAGCAATACAATATATGGGAAATGTATCATCGATCGGTTTGGGTGTACGGCTCCTTTGATTGGTGGCCGGTCGGCTGGCGGGATTGTGGACAGTCCGGTATCAGATCTGCAGGAATCCCCTTCCCCTCCCGATAATGTCTTATTCTCAGGCATCCAAGCGCCCCCCGCGCTCTCGCATCCCCTATTACCCAGAGTGCCCTGCGGCCTCCCCTGCTCTATCAAGATGTTACGGAGTCGCTGTTAATTGGCCTGACTTGCGCTGCGCGCTGAAGTAATGGCAGCACACAGCTTTGTTCCTCTGTGTAACAGGATAATACATGCTCTGATTCTCGGGCCTCTGTGGCACGCCTCGCTGGTTAAGGGGGGATCCGGCCCCCGCGAGCTCCCGTCCTGCGAAGGGGAGCGACAAGACGCATTTCAATAACAAAGAGAGATTTAATATCAATTTTTTTTCTTCCTTCACCTCAACTTCCCTCTAAGTGCTTCAAGTGGAATGTAAACAGTCTGCGTGTCAGCGCCGGCCCCCTGCCCCCGAGATCAGGACAACCAATCCCTGTCATCACAGTAATATGGCTCCAACATAGACCAGAGCAGTGCTTGGAGAGCATAATACACATTCACATCAGTCTCTGTACAGAGGAGCTTACACTCTAATGTCCCCTCCCCCACAGTCACATCAGTCTCTGCACCAGAGGAGCTTACACTCTAATGTCCCCTCCCCCACAGTCACATCAGTCTCTGTACAGAGGAGCTTACACTCTAATGTCCCCTCCCCCCCAGTCACATCAGTCTCTGTACAGAGGAGCTTACACTCTAATGTCCCCTCCCCCCCACAGTCACATCAGTCTCTGTACAGAGGAGCTTACACTCTAATGTCCCCCCCCCCCACAGTCACATCAGTCTCTGTACAGAGGAGCTTACACTCTAATGCCCCTCCCCCCACAGTCACATCAGTCTCTGTACAGAGGAGCTTACACTCTAATGTCCCCTCCCCCACAGTCACATCGTCTCTGTACAGAGGAGCTTACACTCTAATGTCCCCTCCCCCACAGTCACATCAGTCTCTGTACAGAGGAGCTTACACTCTAATGTCCCCTCCCCCACAGTCACATCAGTCTCTGTACAGAGGAGCTTACACTCTAATGTCCCCTCCCCCACAGTCACATCGTCTCTGTACAGAGGAGCTTACACTCTAATGTCCCCTCCCCCACAGTCACATCAGTCTCTGTACAGTGGAGCTTACACTCTAATGTCCCCTCCCCCCACAGTCACATCAGTCTCTGTACAGAGGAGCTTACACTCTAATATCCCCTCCCCCACAGTCACATCAGTCTCTGTACAGAGGAGCTTACACTCTAATGTCCCCTCCCCCCACAGTCAGTCTCTGTACAGAGGAGCTTACACTCTAATGTCCCCTCCCCCCACAGTCAGTCTCTGTACAGAGGAGCTTACACTCTAATGTCCCCTCCCCCCACAGTCAGTCTCTGTACAGAGGAGCTTACACTCTAATGTCCCCTCTCCCCCACAGTCACATCAGTCTCTGTACAGAGGAGCTTACACTCTAATGTCCCCTCCCCCCCAGTCACATCAGTCTCTATACAGAGGAGCTTACACTCTAATGTCCCCTCCCCCCACAGTCACATCAGTCTCTGTACAGAGGAGCTTACACTCTAATGCCCCTCCCCCCCCCACAGTCACATCAGTCTCTGTACAGAGGAGCTTACACTCTAATGCCCCTCCCCCCACAGTCACATCAGTCTCTATACAGAGGAGCTTACACTCTAATGTCCCCTCCCCCACAGTCACATCGTCTCTGTACAGAGGAGCTTACACTCTAATGTCCCCTCCCCCACAGTCACATCAGTCTCTGTACAGAGGAGCTTACACTCTAATGTCCCCTCCCCCCACAGTCACATCAGTCTCTGTACAGAGGAGCTTACACTCTAATATCCCCTCCCCCACAGTCACATCAGTCTCTGTACAGAGGAGCTTACACTCTAATGTCCCCTCCCCCCACAGTCACATCAGTCTCTGTACAGAGGAGCTTACACTCTAATGTCCCCTCCCCCACAGTCTCTGTACAGAGGAGCTTACACTCTAATGTCCCCCCCCCCCACAGTCACATCAGTCTCTGTACAGAGGAGCTTACACTCTAATGCCCCCCCCCCCCTCCCCCCACAGTCACAGTCAGTCTCTGTACAGAGGAGCTTACACTCTAATCCTGATCCGGCTTGCGGTGCCGCCTCCATAGAGATATAACTCGGATCTCTTTTCTCAGGGGACGGCGGGACATCCAATGGACAAACTTGGACCCGATGCAGCTGATGGAGGAGTTGGGGCAGTTCACCAGTCTGGACGGCTTCAAAGAGATGCTGGATAAGGCGGAAGTGGGACAGGCGTACATGGAGCGTCCGTGTCTGGACCCCACCGACTCTGAGTGCCCGGACAGCGCCCCCAACAAGAAGTCACAAAAGGTCAGTCCATTGAAATGACGGGGGAGGGGTTGGATAAGGGGACCCCCAGGAAATGACAGTCCCACCGCACCGGGACAAGAATAGTTGGTACTGAAGGTGGTCCTGAATTATTACACCTTTTAGCGCCCCCTCCTGCTGAAGCACCTAAGCCGGCTGCCTCTCCTGCCTACCCCTCGGATCCGGTCCCACCGCGCCAGGAAGTGCCAGTCCCGGCAGGAAGTCCCGGCAGGAAGTCCCGGCAGGACTGCAATATCTGGTGGACCTTTTGGGTTTCTTTACTTATTTATTTTATTAGAATCCCATTTCTAAATATTGTGAATTCTTCTCTTCCAGAGCCCAGATATCGTGGCCACCCTCCAGAACGGCTGTCACGGCTTTTCCAAGAAGTTCATGTACTGGCAGAAGGATCTCATCATGGGTGGGATGGCGAAAGGAGCAAATGGAGAGCTGAAGAGGTATGAGGTGTATTGTGTTATCCAAATCTGTACAATCCGGTGCCAAACCGGTACAATCCGGTGCCAAATCTGTACAATCCGGTGCCAAATCTGTACAATCCGGTGCCAAATCTGTACAATCCGGGGCCAAATCTGTACAATCCGGGGCCAAATCTGTACAATCCGGGGCCAAATCTGTACAATCCGGGGCCAAATCTGTACAATCCGGTGCCAAATCTGTACAATCCGGGGCCAAATCTGTACAATCCGGGGCCAAATCTGTACAATCCGGGGCCAAATCTGTACAATCCGGGGCCAAATCTGTACAATCCGGGGCCAAATCTGTACAATCCGGTGCCACATCTGTACAATCCGGGGCCAAATCTGTACAATCCGGTGCCAAATCTGTACAATCCGGGGCCAAATCTGTACAATCCTGGGCCAAATCTGTACAATCCGGGGCCAAATCTGTACAATCCGGGGCTAAATCTGTACAATCCGGGGCCACATCTGTACAATCCGGGGCCAAATCTGTACAATCCTGGGCCAAATCTGTACAATCCGGTGCCAAATCTGTACAATCCGGTGCCAAATCTGTACAATCCGGGGCCAAATCTGTACAATCCGGGGCCAAATCTATACAATCCGGGGCCAAATCTGTACAATCCGGGGCCAAATCTGTACAATCCGGTGCCACATCTGTACAATCTGGTTGTCTTCTCCCCCCACTAACAGCCGTCTGTTATATTTATCTTGCAGTGCTGAAGCTCTGCAGACCATGTACCTCCTGATGAGCCCCGGTCAGCTCTATGAGCATTTCAAAGACGACTACGAGATCCACGACATCAACTGGAACGAGGAGAAGGCGGCCGCCATCTTGGAGGCGTGGCAAAGGAAATTTGTTGAGGTGAGGAGGTCGGGGGTGAGATAAGATATACGCCCCCTGCTGGTCAGTCCTGCTGACAGTCCTCCTCTTCTGGATTCTGAGAGGACCCCTCCCCCGGCTGTCATCAGAGGGGGGGAGGAGCCTGGAGATCCACTTTAAGGAAGGATTCCGCTGTAATAATAGGGACTTTGCCGGGAGTATCGCCGATTGGTCGGATCTCTGACCACGCGGCTTTTCTTTCTTTCCCGCAGAAAGCGCAGCAATCGGTCGGGCAGAACGCCTCGCAGGACATCCACGCCTTTTCCACCACCACCCTGAATGACATCATGAAGTCCTTCTCCGACGTCAGTGTGATCCGCGTCGCCGGCGGCTACCTGCTGATGGTAAGAAATATTCCCGACTCTTCATCGCTTTTCATTGGTCTGTAATAGAAGCCATGAAACATTCACTGCAGGGGAATCCCAGCGATCGATTCACCACCAGTGAACGTTTAGTGGAATTCTGTATTTCTCAGCACATGGCGGGGCGGGGGGAGACCGAATTCACTGAGGGGTCTGGTCCCTCCCCCAGCCTGTGATTGGACAGCGGAAGGAGAAGCAGCAGACTGATGAGCTCACCTGTCTGTCACTCCGCTCTGCATTGTTTGCAACAAAACTGATTGGCTCCTTGTGCTGCTTCTCCTTCTGCAAGCCTGAGCTCTGCTGTATAGAGATACTTGGATTTATAAAATGTATTAATGAAAGCCGATCGATTATTATCACTGTATGATGGGAATAGCGTAATACTCACAAAGTCTTGTCTTCTTCCAGCTGGCGTATGCTTGTGTCACCATGCTGCGCTGGGATTGCTCCAAGTCTCAGGGCGCGGTGGGATTGGCCGGCGTCCTCCTCGTGGCCCTATCCGTGGCCTCGGGCCTGGGGCTCTGCTCTCTGCTCGGGATCTCCTTCAACGCCGCCACCACCCAGGTACGCCACTTCTCCTATGATAGTTATTTTGGGTGAAAGCGGCGGTCCGATCCGGTGCGGGTCACACGCCGGCTATCTATAGATTATATTGAGATTTAAAGGTCGGCCAAATGTGAACATTACAAGCCGGGAAAAAAGTGAAAGGTCAACAATGGCCAATAAACGTCCCAATAACAGCTAAAAATACATTATAGTCCCCTAACCACCTGCCGATCGCTCACAGTAAATATACGCACACGATCGGCCTTGTTCCAGGTTTGGGGGGCGCAATGCATGTGCCCCCTGCTGACCGGACTGGACACGGCACAGATTTGGCAGCTGAGTTCAACCAATGATTTTGGTTAAAATCAGCTGATTGCTTGTGTCCAATCACACACAGAGTTCAGAGACCCCTGTGTACAGGGAACAGCGATCTGTCTGCTTCTTCTCCCTGCAAGGCAGGAAACAAAAACAGAGACCCCTGTGTACAGGGAACAGCGATCTGTCTGCCTCTTCTCCCTGCAAGGCAGGGAACAGAAACAGAGACGCCTGTGTACAGGGAACAGCGATCTGTCTGCTTCTTCTCCCTGCAAGGCAGGGAACAGAAACAGAGACACCTGTGTACAGGGAACAGCGATCTGTCTGCTTCTTCTCCCTGCAAGGCAGGGAACAGAAACAGAGACCCCTGTGTACAGGGAACAGCGATCTGTCTGCTTCTTCTCCCTGCAAGGCAGGGAACAGAAACAGAGACCCTGTGTACAGGGAACAGCGATCTGTCTGCTTCTTCTCCCTGCAAGGCAGGGAACAGAAACAGAGACCCCTGTGTACAGGGAACAGCGATCTGTCTGCTTCTTCTCCCTGCAAGGCAGGGAACAGAAACAGAGACCCTGTGTACAGGGAACAGCGATCCGTCTGCTTCTTCTCCCTGCAAGGCAGGGAACAGAAACAGAGACCCCTGATGTAAATGTCATTCAGGTTCAGTGTCACATGGCCGCGCAAAGTAACACAGTGCTGAATAGCAAAACAATGTATTGTCATGGGGGGGGGGCGGACCTTCTGGAGGTGAAATAAGAAGAGGTTTTGGAAGGTCCTCTGACAAATTCTCTGCCCTTCTCTTACAGGTCCTTCCCTTTCTTGCTCTGGGGATCGGCGTGGATGACATGTTCCTCTTGGCGCACGCCTTCACCGAAACCGGCCGAAGTACCCCACTTAAGGTTTGTAAAGAGCTGCCACCCAGTCACCCCCCCCCCCCCCATCACCGCCAACCCTAGGTGGGCGAGACATCTCATACTTCTGTTCCCTCTGTGTCTCAGGAAAGGACGGGCGAATGTCTCAGGCGCACCGGTACCAGCGTGGCTCTGACTTCCATCAATAACATGATTGCCTTTTTCATGGCGGCTTTGGTGCCAATCCCGGCACTGAGGGCATTTTCCCTGCAGGTGAGTCCAACTCTCCGATCTCCAACTCTCCGATCTCCAACTCTCCGATCTCCAACTCTCCCATCTCCAACTCTCCCATCTCCAACTCTCCCATCTCCAACTCTCCCATCTCCAACTCTCCCATCTCCAACTCTCCGATCTCCCATCTCCAACTCTCCCATCTCCAACTCTCCGATCTCCCATCTCCAACTCTCCGATCTCCGATCTCCGATCTCCAACTCTCCATTCTCCGATCTCTTTGGGAAACGTTACTTTGTTATTAGCAGTAGAAAGATGTGTGTTGGGTGAGAAGTGAACGTTTCTGGTGTTCACCTTCCTCAGCCAATGGGATGAGGGCCTTCTGGATATGTCCAGTTTGTTATTATTATACAAGATTTATATAGAGCCAACAGCTGGCACAAAGCTGGCACAATGCTGGCACAAAGCTGGCACAATGCTGGCACAAAGCTGGCACAATGCTGGCACAATGCTGGCACAAAGCTGGCACAAAGCTGGCACAATGCTGGCACAAAGCTTTACTATATAAAGGGAGACACTGCAATTACAATAGAATTCAAGACAGGAGGGTCAGGAGGCTTTGCTCATAAGAGCTTACAATCTAAAAGGCAGCATTAAAGTGTCTCTAAAGGCTCGAGGTTTCTTTACCTTAATCCATTCTATGCTACCCCCAGCCCCACTAATACCGAAGATCCCGACCATTGTTTACTCCCATTGGGCACAGTCCGGCCCCCCTGAAGTCAGAAGGACAGTAAACTGACCCTTTGTCTAGAAAGTTTGGAGACCCCTAGAATAAGGGCAGACAGAGTAGAGCACAGCCTGATAGATTGGGGTAGGGAGTTCCAGAAGATAGGGGAGGCCCTGGAGAAGTCCTGAAGGTGATCAGGGGACGAGGGGGATAGGGAGCAGGAGGTCTTTGGAGGAGCGGAGAGGACAAACGTTGAAAATCTCATATTTTAGAGTCTAGAAAGTGATATCAGAAACAGTGGGGGAGGGGTGTGTCCATCGCTGTCCTTCCATCCCAGTGACCCCAGTGAAAGGTGACACCCTTCCAGAGGTCTCTAATGGCGATCCGCAGAGCTGATCAGGTGAAAGGTGACTTCAGTACAAAGGGCTCGGATGCATTCAGATGTCACTTCCCTGAGGGCAGCGGGGGAGGGTCTCCTCTCTGGGTGGTCCGGGAGATAAGGATGGACAGAAGGACTGGGGGTGTCCGTGGAGCAAAATACAGTGAGCTCTGTGGAATGTTATTTCAGCTTTATCTGCGCTTGTAGAGACCGTATGGTTATTGTGCCTAAAGAACTCCTCATTATAAAAGGGTTGGAATAAAATTAGGCGAGACGGGTGGCTTCATAATGAGAACTTGTCCCGACACGGAGTCTGTATGTCCCCCGGGGCGTGTCTCTCCTCCGAGGGGCGCGCGTCTCCTCCGACACCGATAGTGGTAGCTTTATTGGCTTCTATCCAAAGGCTGATTTTTAATTATGGCTCTTATTAGCTGGAAAGTTTGAGAAGATGGGGCAATCTGAACGTTGAATGCCACGTATCTCCACTTTGAATGTCACGTATCTCCACATTGAATGTCACATATCTCCACATTGCGTGCCACGTATCTCCACATTGAATGTCACGTATCTCCACATTGAATGCCACGTATCTCCACATTGAATGTCACGTATCTCCACATTGAATGTCACATATCTCCACATTGCGTGCCACGTATCTCCACATTGAATGCCACGTATCTCCACATTGAATGTCCCGTATCTCCACATTGCGTGTCATGTATCTCCACATTGCGTGCCGCGTATCTCCACATTGAATGCCACGTATCTCCACTTTGAATGCCACGTATCTCCACTTTGAATGCCACGTATCTCCACATTGAATGTCACGTATCTCCACATTGAATGTCACATATCTCCACATTGCGTGCCACGTATCTCCACATTGAATGTCACGTATCTCCACATTGAATGTCACGTATCTCCACATTGCGTGCCACGTATCTCCACATTGAATGTCACATATCTCCACATTGCGTGTCACGTATCTCCACATTGCGTGCCACGTATCTCCACATTGAATGTCACATATCTCCACATTGAATGTCACGTATCTCCACATTGAATGCCACGTATCTCCACATTGCGTGCCGCGTATCTCCACATTGAATGCCACGTATCTCCACTTTGAATGCCACGTATCTCCACTTTGAATGCCACGTATCTCCACATTGAATGTCACGTATCTCCACATTGAATGTCACGTATCTCCACATTGAATGTCACATATCTCCACATTGCGTGTCACATATCTCCACATTGAATGTCACGTATCTCCACATTGCGTGCCGCGTATCTCCACATTGAATGCCACGTATCTCCACTTTGAATGCCACGTATCTCCACTTTGAATGCCACGTATCTCCACATTGAATGTCACGTATCTCCACATTGAATGTCACGTATCTCCACATTGCGTGTCACGTATTTCCACATTGAATGCCACGTATCTCCACATTGAATGTCCCGTATCTCCACATTGCATGCCGCGTATCTCCACATTGAATGCCACGTATCTCCACATTGAATGTCACGTATCTCCACATTGCGTGCCACGTATCTCCTTCATTTCTTCATTGTGTCTCCTCCAGGCGGCTGTGGTGGTCGTATTCAATTTTGGGATGGTCTTGTTAATATTTCCGGCCATCTTGAGCTTGGACCTGCAGCGTCGGGAGGACCAGAGGTTGGATATTCTCTGCTGCTTCTACAGGTAGGGCACATAGATCCACCAACGCTTCAAACGTCCATTTTTGGTGGTTTTTGTATCTCTGAAGTGACCAGTCTTCCTTTCCCCTTCATGCAGCCCTTGCTCTTCCAGAGTGATCCAGATTCAGCCTCAGGAGATCCCTGATGCCAATGACAACCACACTTACCACCCGTCCCCGTATGGCAATCCCACCATCACTACCAGTACCCAGATCACCACCACCGTGCAGGCCTTCACTCAGTGCGACTCTTCTGGACACCATATTGTCACAATTCTGCCGCCCACCTCCCAGATCTCCACCTCGCCGTCGGTTGTCATACCCACAATGGATCCTCTTGGCTCCCAGGTGTTCAACTCCTCCAGTTCCACTCGGGATCTGCTGGCCCAGATGGAGGACACCAAAGCAGGCCGAGAGTGCGTTCCGCTGCCTTTCCTGAAGTGGAGCCTCTCCCAGTTTGCTCGCGAGAAGTACGCCCCTCTGCTGCTCAAACCCGAGACCAAGGTAAGTGCCCCGAGTGCCCCGTAGCTTCCTAGACAGTGTGGGCCATAATGAAGGCAGATACTCAGATACTCATCCCTCTGCTTTTCCTTTTGCAGGGCATTGTGGTGGCCTTGTTCATGGCACTGTTAGGCCTCGGCCTGTATGGAACCACCATGGTCCACGATGGTCTCTACCTGACTGACATTGTCCCACGAGAGACTAAAGAATACAACTTCATCTCCGCCCAGTTCAAATATTTCTCCTTCTACAACATGTTCATCATTACCAAAGGCGGCTTCGACTACCCAAAAGCCCAGGCGTCGCTCTACGACCTTCACGAGTCCTTCGATTCTGTCAGATTTGTCGTACGGGAAGAGGGGAGGGAGCTGCCCAAAATGTGGCTCCATTACTTGCAGGACTGGCTGAGAGGTAAGACAGGATCGATACGCAATACCCAATCTCTACTGCTTGATTAGTGCAGCTGAAGACAGGTTCTCTTGGCTGGGATGTGCAGTCCCTATACAATTAAACTGTAGGGAATATAATCCAGCAAATCGGTATACTCCAAAATCCAAGTCTTTATTAGCTACATGTAAAATACACAGTGAATACACCTAACGCGTTTCGGCCATGGCAGGGATGATAAGCAAGGTCTGCGTCATAGTCTTCTGCTGCTCCTCAGTGGCGGAGGAACTACAAATGTAGCGTAACAGTTCTGCTTGTTAATATCTTGTCCTCAGAGCTGACGCTTTGGAGTAGAAGTAGTTCAGATGGGTCACATACAGGGGCGGACTGACCATTTGGCCACTCGGGCACTGCCCGAGGGCCCCCGGGCCACTAGGGGGCCCCATCAGGGTTTCCAGCCTCAGTAAGACCAGGGTCAGTATGTAAAAATCTGTGTTTTTTTTTTACATCTGTCTCTGAAATGTCCCTTATCGACAATCCCGAGATTATAGCTGCCCCACCTCTCCAGTACCTTCTCAGCCAATAGAAACATGTCTGTGTATACTGTGTGTGTATACTGTGTGTATACTGTGTGTGTATACTGTGTGTGTACATGTCTGTGTATACTGTGTGTGTATACTGTGTGTGTGTATACTGTGTGATTGTATACTGTGTGATTGTATACTGTGTGTGTGTATACTGTGTGTGTGTATACTGTGTGTGTGTATACTGTGTGTGTGTATACTGTGTGTGTGTATACTGTGTGATTGTATACCGTGTGTGTGTATACTGTGTGTGTGTATACTGTGTGATTGTATACCGTGTGTGTGTATACTGTGTGTGTGTATACTGTGTGATTGTATACCGTGTGTGTGTATACTGTGTGTGTGTATACTGTGTGATTGTATACTGTGTGATTGTATACTGTGTGATTGTATACTGTGTGATTGTATACTGTGTGATTGTATACTGTGTGATTGTATACTGTGTGTGTATACTGTGTGATTGTATACTGTGTGATTGTATACTGTGTGTGTGTATACTGTGTGATTGTATACTGTGTCTGTGTATACTGTGTGTATACTGTGTGTGTATACTGTGTGATTGTATACTGTGTCTGTGTATACTGTGTGATTGTATACTGTGTGTATACTGTGTGATTGTATACTGTGTCTGTGTATACTGTGTGATTGTATACTGTGTGTACATGTCTGTGTATACTGTGTGATTGTATACCGTGTGTGTGTATACTGTGTGTGTGTATACTGTGTGATTGTATACCGTGTGTGTGTATACTGTGTGTGTGTGTATACTGTGTGATTGTATACTGTGTGATTGTATACTGTGTGATTGTATACTGTGTGATTGTATACTGTGTGTGTGTATACTGTGTGATTGTATACTGTGTGATTGTATACCGTGTGTGTGTATACTGTGTGTGTGTATACTGTGTGATTGTATACTGTGTGATTGTATACTGTGTGTGTGTATACTGTGTGATTGTATACTGTGTGATTGTATACTGTGTGATTGTATACTGTGTGATTGTATACTGTGTGATTGTATACTGTGTGTGTATACTGTGTGATTGTATACTGTGTGTGTATACTGTGTGATTGTATACTGTGTCTGTGTATACTGTGTGATTGTATACTGTGTGTGTATACTGTGTGATTGTATACTGTGTCTGTGTATACTGTGTGATTGTATACTGTGTGTATACTGTGTGATTGTATACTGTGTGGCCCCATAATCTCCTATTGCCCGGGGGCCCTATAATCTCCTATTGCCCGGGGGCCCCATGAGTTGTCAGTCGGCCCCTGGTCACATAACCCCATAACGTAGTAAGGTCGCTGTTCTTATGATCTCCGCCTCTCGCCCAGGTCTCCAGGCCGCGTTTGACAAAGACTGGGAATCTGGCCGCATCACGCCAGACAACTACCGCAACGGCACCGAAGACGGAGTCCTGGCCTACAAACTCCTCATTCAGACCGGGAATAAGAAAGATCCCTTTAATCTGGAGCAGGTAAACTCATGCTTACTGTGATTTCACCGCACACTGTGAGCTTCACACAAGTGTGCGGCCTCTCGGAGGGTGGGCCTTGGCGCAGAGCAGACGCATATTTGCGTACCGCATTGCACAGCTGTGCTGAGAGTGAATGCCCTGCGGCATCATGTGACCACCGTGACAGCCAATCATGGCGGTCACATGATCATGAACCTTGCCCCGCCTCCCGGCACCCCTTATGGGCTGGGAGGTGCCGGTGCCATGGCGTTAATACTGTCATTATCATGTGATGGGGGGGGGGGGAGGGGGACAAGGAAGGCAGAATATAAGCAGATTGATCGATCAGCTTCAGTCATTCTAATCGGACATTTTTTCTCCTGAACAGCTGACCGGTCGGCGTTTGGTGGACGAGGACGGCCTCATCCCTCAGGACGCTTTCTACATCTACCTAACGGTTTGGGTCAGCAACGACCCCCTGGGCTACGCCGCCTCGCAGGCAAATTTTTACCCCCAGCCGCCCGAGTGGATCCACGACCGCTACGACACGACCGGCGAGAACCTGAGAAGTAGGTTTTATGGTGGCGAAAACATTGATTATTACTAATAAACCGTCTCGGGATCTATAAGTGTCTCTGACCGCTCTGCTTCCCTCCCTTCAGTCCCACCCGCAGAACCCATCGAGTTTGCCCAATTTCCATTCTACCTCAACGGCCTGCGCCAGACGTCAGACTTCATCGAGGCGATCGAGAGCGTGCGATCGGTGTGCGATGAGTTCGCCAAGCAAGGAGTGTACAGCTACCCCAGCGGGTACCCGTTCCTCTTCTGGGAGCAGTACATCGGGCTCCGGCATTGGTTCCTCCTGGCGATAAGCATCGTCTTGGCGTGTACCTTCTTGGTGTGCGCCATCCTCCTGCTCAATCCCTGGACCGCTGGCATCATTGTAAGTACCCGCAGATCTTCTTACACTTTGAGATATTGTTATGTGGGTAGGAGTTCCCCCGTGTGGCTGGTGCCCCGGTGCCCAACTGCCCAACCTGCGGCCCAAAGGGCACGGCTGCTAGTAGAAATCATTTTTATAATTTATTTTTTATTTTTTCAATTTTTTGAACAGCCCTGTGGGGGTTGGTGAAATATTAGCTAAACAGACACCCAGCGTCTCACTTTTCAGACAGAGAAAGAGATTGAGGACACAGATTCCTCATTCCTTTCTCAGATGAACAGGAATCACTCTGTACAGAGACTACCTGTTCATTAACAAACTGAAGCGCTGAATACACAGGGAGGGCCACAGGGGGGTTGGTTTGAGTAATTGTACCCAATCCTGCTGCTCTGGGCCCCCCTGTACAGGAAGAGAGGTACTAACCCCTTTATCAGCGGCTCTGCCCCAAGGGTAATAACAGTGGATCTCTAGAAGTCCTATGTCACGTGTCCCCAGCCTCCTACCATCTCCTGTAGTTATTCTTCAGTCTCTGACTGTCTTCTATAGTATTAGATTGTATATTATATGTGGCCCTTTGGTGATCTCTGGGGCCCCATTTAGGGCCCTTTATATCTCAAGCTGACTAGAAGTACAACCAATAAACAGACATCAGGTTATCACCGCGCTCCTTTGTGTCCGTAGGTCTTTGTCCTGGCTATGATGACGGTGGAGCTGTTCGGAATTATGGGTCTCATCGGCATTAAGCTGAGCGCCATTCCCGTGGTCATTCTCATCGCTTCCGTCGGCATTGGTGTTGAGTTCACCGTCCACGTGGCTCTGGTAAGTCCCCAACAGGTCACCCCACACACCAGATTTAGCAAACTTGTAGAATGTAGAAAGTATAAAAATATATTTGTATTTTCCTCCAGGGTTTCCTCACCGCTATCGGCGACCGGAACCAGCGTTCGGTCCTGGCTCTGGAACACATGTTCGCTCCGGTGTTGGATGGCGCCATTTCCACCCTTCTTGGAGTCCTGATGCTCGCAGGGTCTGAATTCGATTTTATTTTAAGGTATGGTTCCAAATGTTGTTTATTTTGTGTCCCGCTCCCCTCCTATCCACAATTTGATTTGTACAGCAAGGCCCCACCCCCTCAGAGCCACCCAGTTCCTCACCTATCCACAACTTGAGGTCCCACCCCCTCAGAGCCATCCAGTTCCTCACCTATCCACAACTTGAGATCCCACCCCCTCAGAGCCATCCAGTTCCTCACCTATCCACAACCTGAGGTCCCACCCCCTCAGAGCCATCCAGTTCCTCACCTATCCACAACCTGAGGTCCCACCCCCTCAGAGCCATCCAGTTCCTCAGCTATCCACAACCTGAGGTCCCACCCCTTCTGAGCCACCCAGTTCCTCACCTATCCACAAGCTGAGGTCCCACCCCCTCTGAGACACCCAGTTCCTCAGCTATCCACAACCTGAGGTCCCAGCCCCTCAGAGCCATCCAGTTCCTCAGCTATCCACAACCTGAGGTCCCAACCCCTCAGAGCCATCCAGTTCCTCAGCTATCCACAACCTGAGGTCCCACCCCCTCTGAGCCACCCAGTTCCTCACCTATCCACAAGCTGAGGTCCCACCCCCTCTGAGACACCCAGTTCCTCACCTATCCACAACCTGAGGTCCCACCCCCTCTGAGCCACCCAGCTCCCCACCTATCCACATCCTGAGGTCCCAGCCCCTCAGAGCCATCCAGTTCCTCAGCTATCCACAACCTGAGGTCCCAACCCCTCAGAGCCATCCAGTTCCTCAGCTATCCACAACCTGAGGTCCCACCCCCTCTCAGCCACCCAGTTCCTCACCTATCCACAACCTGAGGTCCCACCCCCTCTGAGCCACCCAGCTCCCCACCTATCCACAACCTGAGGTCCCAGCCCCTCAGAGCCATCCAGTTCCTCACCTATCCACAACCTGAGGTCCCACCCCCTCTGAGCCACCCAGTTCCTCACCTATCCACAACCTGAGGTCCCAGCCCCTCAGAGCCATCCAGTTCCTCAGCTATCCACAACCTGATGTCCCAACCCCTCAGAGCCACCCAGTTCCTCACCTATCCACAAGCTGAGGTCCCACCCCCTCTGAGACACCCAGTTCCTCACCTATCCACAACCTGAGGTCCCACCCCCTCTGAGCCACCCAGCTCCCCACCTATCCACAACCTGAGGTCCCAGCCCCTCAGAGCCATCCAGTTCCTCACCTATCCACAACCTGAGGTCCCACCCCCTCTGAGACACCCAGTTCCGCACCTATCCACATCCTGATCTGTAGAACAAAGTCCCACCTCTTCAAACTGCCCCGTTCCTCACCTACCCCACATCCTGATCTGTACATCGGGGTCTCGCCCCCTCTGAGCCATCCAGTTCCTCCATTAATGAGCCCCTCACTTTCCGGACCCCACCATCCAATCCCCTCGCTTTATATTTTCACGCCTCCAATGACCCTCTGGGTGGAAATAATTTGCCCCCTCCGGGAGTGAAGGGGTTAGCTTCATTTTTTGGGTCTGCAAAAAAACAAAACATAAAATCCCCGCGTCGGTTTGACGTATTTTGTACTTTGAGCGATTCCTAAAGCTTTGTTGGCGAGGAATGACGGCCTGCGTGCGCTTTTCTTTTTTCTTTTTTTGAAAAGACACTCAGCAGTCTGAATCCCATCCAGAGCCTTTCAACCTGGGAGGTCTTGTTTAGAAGAGCGGAGGAGGAGGGAGCCGGGCAAGTCCTGGCTGATCAGGAAATAGCACAACTATCCCTCATGTAAACAGACGTTTTGTGCGCAGCGCCGTATAAACAGCTAAAAGCCCTACAGAGATCTGAGAGCGCCCCCCCCCCCCCCCTCCCCCGACCGCCAACCCAGCAGGCCTGCGTATGCGGACCCCCTCCTAAACTAAACACTGACTGGAGGGAGATTACAAGACCCAACATAAACATCACAGCCCACTTCTAAGAACTATACTGATTCACAGCTTGGCACCGACCGCGCTTAACCCCTTCGCCCTCGCCGCTTCCACGCCATGGAGGTTGGCTAGTGTGCGGACCTCACTTTTTTTGTTTTTTCGTGTGTGCGCACCTTCTGTCTATACAGTCCAAGCCGCAGAAAAAAAAAAATATTTCTGGCTAGACCGCGTTCTTGGCGCGGGAGCCGGTGACCCAGTTCTGCTCACGTCAAATCGCTCCGGTTTTATACGGTGCCAAGGACGGTGCCAAGGACGCTCCTACTCCCTTCCCTTCATCCCGGCTCTCACAGGCTCCAAGGATCTCCCTTCCCCCCCTCCGATGGATGGAAAAGAGGGGTGGGGGAGGGAGAGCAGAGTTCAGGAAGCCAGGGGCAGCGGCATTGACAGGCATGCAGCCTCTGGGGACCCCTCCAGCTCCGACCTCAGATCCAGGAGCCCAAAAAATACCGCTAGAACTCGCCATCCTGTACTGTGCCAGGCCCGGGGCTGCCGCCATCCTGTACTGTGCCAGGCCCGGCGCTGCCGCCATCCATTACTGTGCCAGGCCCGTCGCTGCCGCCATCCTGTACTGTGCCAGGCCTGGCGCTGCCGCCATCCGTTACTGTGCCAGGCCCGTCGCTGCCGCCATCCTGTACTGTGCCAGGCCCAGGGCTGCCGCCATCCTGTACTGTGCCAGGCCCGGCGCTGCCGCTGTCCTGTACTGTGCCAGGCCGGGGCTGCCGCCATCCTCTACTGTGTCAGGCCCGGGGCTGCCGCCACCCTGTACTGTGCCAGGCCCGGGGCTGTTGCCACCCTCTACTGTGCCAGGCCCGTCGCTGCCGCCATCCTCTACTGTGCCAGGCCCGGTGCTGCCTCCACCCTGTACTGTGCCAGGCCCGGCGCTGCCACCATCCTCTGCTGTCCCCACCCTGTACTGTGCCAGGCCCGGGGCTGCCGCCATCCTGTACTGTGCCAGGCCCGGCGCTGCCGCCATCCATTACTGTGCCAGGCCCGTCGCTGCCGCCATCCTGTACTGTGCCAGGCCTGGTGCTGCCGCCATCCGTTACTGTGCCAGGCCCGTCGCTGCCGCCATCCTGTACTGTGCCAGGCCCAGGGCTGCCGCCATCCTGTACTGTGCCAGGCCCGGCGCTGCCGCCGTCCTGTACTGTGCCAGGCCGGGGCTGCCGCCATCCTCTACTGTGTCAGGCCCGGGGCTGCCGCCACCCTGTACTGTGCCAGGCCCGGGGCTGTTGCCACCCTCTACTGTGCCAGGCCCGTCGCTGCCTCCATCCTCTACTGTGCCAGGCCCGGTGCTGCCTCCACCCTGTACTGTGCCAGGCCCGGCGCTGCCACCATCCTCTGCTGTCCCCACCCTGTACTGTGCCAGGCCCGGCGCTGCCGCCATCCTGTACTGTGCCAGGCCCAGCGCTGCCGCCATCCTGTACTGTGCCAGGCCCGGCGCTGTCGCCATCCTGTACTGTGCCAGGCCCGGGGCTGCCGCCATCCTGTACTGTGCCAGGCCAGACGCTGCCGCCATCCTGTACTGTGCCAGGCCCGCGGCTGCCGCCATCCTGTACTGTGCCAGGCCAGACGCTGCCGCCATCCTGTACTGTGCCAGGCCAGACGCTGCCGCCATCCTGTACTGTGCCAGGCCCGGGGCTGCCGCCATCCTGTACTGTGCCAGGCCAGACGCTGCCACCATCCTCTACGCTTGCGATGCCATTACTTCTTAATGGCCCCCTGACCGCGCTGCGATTTTGTTGTGTTTCTTGCACGATAAATCGCAACATGCGAAGCTTGTCGCTCAAAAAAAGGAGTGAATTTTAATTGTGTTAATAAAGCTTATTGCAAAAATTGTTAAATATATGTTGGAATTCATGCGCTAAAGAATGCCCTTTAGAGGGTTCTGTCTATAGCCCCAAAATGGGGGAGGAGCTTCTTTTGGGCGCCATGGGTGCACGATTTCGGAATGCCCCGGTGTGAATGGAGCCTTAGTAAGGAGAGTGCGATTTTCTTCACTGGTTTAGGTGAAGATTTTTACTGGAATTCGCACCTAAACCGGACCCAAAAATCTGAAAAGGAGCGCGGCCGCCCCGGACGTGTCTACCGACTCCATTGAAAGCCGGTCCGATTCACATTATGCAAATCAAATGCAGTTAAAAACGCATCAAATTCGCATATATGTGAGCCGAGCCTAAATCCCCCCATCCTAAACAATTCCACATCCCTGCCGCTCTCCTGCGACCTCTTTTCAGCCACTTCCTGCACTGCAGTAATGACTCCATAGCATTTTTCAGTGCAGGTTTTCTGATGGTGACAGCAAAGGCCACTTGTGTTCTCCATTGGAGGCCCATGGGACGGGGTGACAACACATTTGGGGCGGGGCAGAGCGGTGTCACCCTATAACAGGAAGGACCTCCATGGCGGATCACCGGGATTCTTATTAATGAATCTGCAGATCATGTGATGAGAATTTAGCGTTTATTTCAATCCTTCATTTTATTTGTGAATTTTATAGGAAATGTAACAGAATTGTAGCGAAATGTTTCTTTATTAATCGTCTTCTTTCTTGCGCCCGGCAGGTATTTCTTCGCTGTTCTCACCATCCTCACCATCCTGGGACTGCTGAACGGACTGGTACTGCTGCCGGTGCTCCTCTCTCTGATTGGACCGCCTGCGGAGGTGAGTCACATGACCTCCACACAGCCAGCACAGGGGGGAGCGGGGGTGGGGATTGTGGGAAATCCCGGGATGGATTTTTATTTATCAGCTATCAGGATGTAGTATGTGATATCTGGATATTATCTCTTTGTTTAGGTGACTCCTGCAGACAACGGCGACCGCCTCCCGACCCCGAGCCCGGAGCCGCCCCACCTCAACCACCACACCTTCTATGTCTGCCGCAAGTCTGGAGGAAGGGAGGGGCTCAGCGACATGGAGGACTCCTCGGATTATTACTCCGAGACCACCGCCACCTCCGGGATCGAGGAAGACGATCCGCAACTCTACGAGCGCAGCGCTTATATCATTCCCCCCAAACCATCCCACATCCTGCTGGAGGCCAGCAAGAACCCCACCTACCCCAAAATCATGGTGAGATTTCCTGACGCACACTAAGCGGGGGCGGACCTTCCGCTGCAGAGAAGCTACAAATCCCACCCCCTCCCTCTTTTCCAGTTATGGGTGGGTGCTGATGGGCTAAGTCGTCTGGGGGTCTACTATGCATGCGTTGGGTTAGGGTTGCCATTTCTGGAAGTTGTCCCCTCCCCCCCAATATTCCATTTATGGGTGGGTACTGATGGGCCCAGAGTCCCGCCCATCTCTTATTCGTCTATTGTGGTAGCATTACAATTTTTTTAAAGTTGATCCCCCCACCCCCACCCCTTCTTTGGTCTTCCTCCTGGATTTCCCTCATCCACGTTTTAGGAAGTCTAACGGCGACATTTTGAAACATTTTGATACCTTGTGACCTCTAGCTCCACCCACATTGCAGATTTTTATACTCTCCATCTTATTTTGCAGTTGGTGAAGCCTTGCAAAGGGAGCCAAGAAGATTCCCCCAAAGACGGTCACGCCGATCCCCTTCCGGAATCAATCAGGAGCGCCGGGCCGGACTTAAAAGACTTTCAGGAGGCGAGAGACTGGAGAACGAGGCATCAGCCGCCTCCCCCCTCACAGGGGCCCCATGCATGGACTAAGCAGGCCCCCAATTCTAGGACTCAACACAGGCCCCAAGGTCACAGGACTGCCCCCCCGGCCTACTGCGCCAAAGTGACCGGGCCCAGCGGCTCCATCACCACGGTGACCGCCACCGCCTCGGTGACCGTCGCGGTTCATCCCAACTTACCGGGAGCCACGCAGAGTTACAGCCACAGCGGCTTTGAGGACAGTGAAAAGGACTGTACAGAGCACAAGCCCGCGTGGGGGCGGAGCAAATGCAACCAGGTGGAAGTGTACGAGCTGGAGGATCTAAAGCAAGACCGGAGACAAGACGGCTCCTCCGCTGTGCACTAGGTCAGTGTCCCACTTACCAACATATTAGTCCCGCCCCCGCACACACTCCACACACCCATCTTCTGCCCAGAGCACGCCCATTTTCTAGGCAGTGCCCCTCATATTTAAGGGGGTGGCGGCAGTCCCCGCAGATTGTGTAGTAACTCAAATAAGGGCGACGCCAATTTTGTGGGTCACCATCGGGACGGAGGACTGAGATCCAGGACAGTTCCTAAAAGTAGCCCCGCCCAGACTGCGTCTGAATTAAGAACTGTCTGTGTTGCCTAACAGTAACCCAAAAGCCACCATCCCCTGGCCTGACCTCAGTGGTGGCTGAAGGCATCAGACAGTTCTTATTTCAGGCTCTATGCTGAGCGGTTGGGAGATTTCTCTGTCCGCTTTCAGACGCAGTTTTCATCGTAGAAATCAAATCTAATAGGAAGTTTAATATTACTCAATTGAAACTGGAAAGCGAGGGAGACCCCGGGTGCCAGGCCGCTCCTCCGGACCGCGCATGCACACAACAACCACTACTGCCAACAAAAGTGTACATTAGCCCTGGAATGTGATTGGTCAGTGCAGGCAGTTCATGACTATTGTCAGCAAAGTACAGGGTGTGCGTTTTCCAACGCATGAAATGTACAGACAGACACACAGCGACCTAAAGCCACCAGATTTCAAGGAGCTCATTGGTCAAAGTAGCCCATGTCTGCCACCAGGTGGCCAATGGCAGCATTGCAAGATTTAGAAAATCCTTCAAGGCCAACTCCATCTTTCAGACCTTGCTTCATGTCATACCTTGATTTAGGGTGTAACATGAAACATGGTCAGCGTGCACAGCCCCTCCCCCTCCAAACCACACCCCCAACTTTCAGGATTGCTGGCTTCTTCTTCCTGTTGACTCCTGGGATTTTTTAAAATTAGACCGGCCATTCCGGTGGAGCCAATTCATTCACTGACTGCAGTAGAGGGACTGGACTTCTCAATGGAGCACAAGTGATGTGACATCACATGACCTCAGATGACATCACATGACATCACATGACATCACATGACATCACATGACCTGACATTACATGACATGACATCACATGACATGACCTCACATTACATGACCTAACCTCATATGACATCACATGACCTGACATGACATTACATGACCTCATATGACATCACATGACATGACCTGACATGACAAGACATGACCTCACATCACATGACCTCACATGACATCAAATGACCTCACATCACATGACTTGGAGTCCATAGCTGAAGTTACTGTCCTAATCCGGATGATTCTCTGACGATTTGAAGTCTGGAATACAAATAAATAAATAAATAAATAAATAAATGGAAATTTTTGCACAAATTTTGTAAATGATGACATTTGTTTTCTTCTTATATTTCAGGTGACTCCTCCCATGACAAGCTCCTCCCCTGTATATAAACCCAACAGGAAGTTGTACAGAGAAAATGAAAGGACACTGATTATAAATATTATAATAATATTATTAATACAAGAGAAGTATTAGAGACGACATCCTTTATATTTTAATATGGAAATCAACAGAAAAATTCTATTTAATAAGCTGACGATGATAATGTACTGCGAGGGGGAGGGGCGCCGCTCAACTGATACGGGACAGGCGGCGACCCCCCCCCCCACCGACATCTACGCTCCACCCCTATTTAACCCGCAAATCAACTCGCCAGTCTTGCTGCTAATGTTAACGTTCTGATGCTGGAGTGGAATTGGAGGAAAAGAAGAAAAAACAAACCACGGACTTTACCGCCATGACGGCGTTCTACGCAGTGTGCCTTCCTGATGAAGAAAAGCCCCTCCCCCACCCCCTCCCCCCCCAGAGAAATGTATACATTAGGAAATGTTTTGGCTGTATGTTCTCCATAGTAAGGATTGTCTGGGCAGGATGATGGGATTTGTATTTCACCACCAGTCGCGGGTTCCTACATGGCGGACCGCAGACTGAGGCGAACCTCTTGTCAAGGTGAATTATTTGTAAGATATTTATTAAACGCGTTAATCGGCCGTGTCACATGAGCGGATCGCGCTGTCGCCAGCGGCAGCCACCACTTGTTTCTATGTAGTCTCTCTATCGCCAGCCGGGCCAGTCACGAGGGAGCGATTCCATAGAGAACAATGATGGGCTCTGCTGGGTGATGGCGGCCCTTTATGTAGCGGTCAGCAAGAGGTTAATCTCATTCTGTAATAAAAAGTTCTATGAGGCGACAAAACCTTTTCTATCCGGATTCATAAAGTATTCTCATATATGGGCTGCTGACCTTGGAATCTTTTATCCTTTATTGTGACCAATAGGGATGAAGATACAACCTCAGCCTTGTCCATCACTCCCTTCCCACAAAGATCTTCAATCCCAAATTCCCACAAAGATCTTCAATCCCAAATTCCCACAAAGATCTTCAATCCCAAATCCCCACAAAGATCTTCAATCCCAAATCCCCACAAAGATCTTCAATCCCGAATCCACACAAAGATCTTCAATCCCAAATCCCCACAAAGATCTTCAATCCCAAATCCCCACAAAGATCTTCAATCCCGAATCCACACAAAGATCTTCAATCCCAAATCCCCACAAAGATCTTCAATCCCAAATTCCCACAAAGATCTTCAATCCCGAATCCCCACAAAGATCTTCAATCCCAAATCCCCACAAAGATCTTCAATCCCAAATCCCCACAAAGATCTTCAATCCCGAATCCACACAAAGATCTTCAATCCCAAATCCCCACAAAGATCTTCAATCCCAAATTCCCACAAAGATCTTCAATCCCGAATCCCCACAAAGATCCTCAATCCCAAATTCCCACAAAGATCTTCAATCCCGAATCCACACAAAGATCTTCAATCCCGAATCCCCACAAAGATCTTCAATCCCAAATCCCCACAAAGATCTTCAATCCCGAATCCACACAAAGATCTTCAATCCCAAATCCCCACAAAGATCTTCAATCCCAAATTCCCACAAAGATCTTCAATCCCAAATCCCCACAAAGATCTTCAATCCCAAATCCCCACAAAGATCTTCAATCCCGAATCCCCACAAAGATCTTCAATCCCAAATTCCCACAAAGATCTTCAATCCCGAATCCCCACAAAGATCTTCAATCCCAAATCCCCACAAAGATCTTCAATCCCAAATCCCCTCAAAGATCTTCAATCCCAAATCCCCTCAAAGATCTTCAATCCCAAATCCCCACAAAGATCTTCAATCCCAAATTCCCACAAAGATCTTCAATCCCAAATCCCCACAAAGATCTTCAATCCCAAATTCCCACAAAGATCTTCAATCCCAAATCCCCACAAAGATCTTCAATCCCAAATCCCCACAAAGATCTTCAATCCCGAATCCCCACAAAGATCTTCAATCCCAAATTCCCACAAAGATCTTCAATCCCGAATCCCCACAAAGATCTTCAATCCCAAATCCCCACAAAGATCTTCAATCCCAAATCCCCACAAAGATCTTCAATCCCAAATTCCCACAAAGATCTTCAATCCCAAATCCCCACAAAGATCTTCAATCCCAAATTCCCACAAAGATCTTCAATCCCAAATCCCCACAAAGATCTTCAATCCCAAATCCCCACAAAGATCTTCAATCCCGAATCCCCACAAAGATCTTCAATCCCAAATTCCCACAAAGATCTTCAATCCCGAATCCCCACAAAGATCTTCAATCCCAAATCCCCACAAAGATCTTCAATCCCAAATCCCCACAAAGATCTTCAATCCCAAATCCCCACAAAGATCTTCAATCCCAAATTCCCACAAAGATCTTCAATCCCAAATCCCCACAAAGATCTTCAATCCCAAATCCCCACAAAGATCTTCAATCCCAAATTCCCACAAAGATCTTCAATCCCAAATTCCCACATAGATCCTCAATTGTGTCCAAAACTCCAAAGACATCTTCAATTTTGTCCAGAATTTTTATATAGGTTCTCAATTTTGACCATAAGACCACTTTCACACTGAGGCGCTTTTCAAGCGCTTTCACGCTAAAAACAGCGCCTAAAAATCTCACGAAAACGTATTTCCATTAAAATCAATGAATGCTTTCACACTGGGGCAGTGCGCTGGCAGGGCTGTGAAAAACTCCCCTCCCCATTGAAATGAATGGAAAACTCTTCAAAAGCGCCTGAAAAGCTCTTCAAAAGCGCTCAGTGTTTTTACTGGCAGTTTAGAAGCGCCTCAGTGTGAAAGTGGCCTTAATCTTCCATAGACCCTCAATTGTGTCCAATTTTACATAGATCTTCGATTTTGTCCAAAATTTTTACAAAGATCTTCAAATTTGTCCAACATTTTTACATAGATCTTAAATTTTTTCCATAATTATTACATAGATCTTCAATTGTGTCCATCACTCCATATACATCTTCAATTGTGTCCCAAAATTCCCACATAGATCTTTAATTTTGTTCATAATTTTTATGTAGGTTCTCAATTTTGACCGTAAATCTTCCAAAGACCCTCAATTGTGTCCATCAATTTTACAAAGATCTTCAAATTTGTCCAAAATTCTGACATTGAGCCTCAACTTTGTCCATCATTTTTACATACATCCTAAATTTCTTTCACAATTCTCACCGGCACCTTCGATGTTGTCCTCAGTGATACACGCACAGCCTCTATTGTGTCGATCGTTCTCTGCGCACATCCTCCATGTCCTCCATTACCCAGAATGCTCAGTCCTACCCGACATCTATGCAAACCTTGACAGGGATGACCTGCCTGTGAGTTACATTGTATCTCCTGGGTGTGTCCATCGCACACATTATAACAAACATTGTTTTGTGGTTTGAAACAATTCTGATCAGTAGGACCCCCTCCCCCTCCCCAAGTCTTAAATCTTTCCATCACCACACGATCGATATTACACCCAACTAAATGCTTCCTATGGAATGTTTCAGTAACAATAAGTTACAATTTTTGTAAAAAAGGAAACCAACCACCGCGGTCCAGGATAATCTTATGAGTGAAATGTGACCGTTAAGCCCCTCCCCCCACCCCCCCAAAACTTGTAGCACTGCAAATTTCTATTCACGAAAACACGTCACGTCACGTCTTTTCCAGCACCGTCCCGCCACACACGCTGCTCCAGCACTGAAGTGGTTAATGCCCACTATGTCTTCGCTGTGAAACCTTTATCCCTTTTTTAATCCCCCTCCCCCCCTCCCTGTCCCGTCTGGGACTTTCTTCTATTTGTCCCTGTTTAGGGGACCCTCATAGTATTCAGACAGTTTTACCTAATATAATATTAATTATTATTTTTTATTATTAGCGTGCTGTATATATTTTGTTGTTGTTGTGAACCGGCAGCTTGTCTAACCTCTTAAAGTATATAATAATAATAATAATAATAATATAACCCTTTACAGGCTGCCGACGGGATCCGCGGGGGCCGGCCCTACCAAGCTGCCCGCGGCTCCTCTTGGCGGCCCCCGTAAAGGGGCGGTCTATGTGTTTTGTGTCTATTTTATAGACTGAAGCTTGGTCACTGTGCTCTATAAATTATTTATATTAAAAGGAAAAAAGAATTTATTTTTGTAGTTTGTACAGAAGTTTAGCCGTTCAACTGGAGGCATATTTTTAAAAGAGTAAAATATATATTATATATAATTATAATCTCCGGCTCCTGTCTTTTGTTGGGTAATTGTTATAAAAATTGTGTGAGACTCTTCTTCCTCATGGAGTGTTTTTAGCCCCTTCCGAGTGGCGGGGGAGGGGTGCCTTTCAGAAAAAAATAAATGAATCTGGGTTTCCTGATCATGTGATCACTGTGATTGGCTGTCAAAATGATCAGGTGACCGGGAGCCCAACCTACCAGCTACCGATCATTGCTGAGAACCTCGCAGTCGCCCTGCTGGGGTCACGTGACTGAGCGCACTACCAGCACAAAACAGCCACGGCGTATTTTAAAAATCCACCTTTGTGCTGCCACAATTTATGAAATAAACTTTTTTTTAGATATACAAATGTATTAACCCCGTCATGCCTGAGGGTAAAACAAATCGAAATGCCTCAGCACAATATTGCTACTTTGACATTTGTTATACAAAAAACTAAAAATGCAGCGCTGTGTGATAGTGAACCTTACAAATGCATAGATAGTGCCATAAACAATGGAAATATTGCTAAAAAATAGAACTATGACTATGAACATAAAAAACATATTTTTTTATGTTCATAGTTAAATTTTTTTGCAATATTTCCATTGTTTATGGCACTATCTATGCATTTGTAAGGTTCACTATCACACAGCGCTGCATTTTTAGTTTTTTTTGTATATATGTTTTCACAGATTATGGGATTGTGATCAACGCTGAGCAGTAGGGATGAGCCGAACACCCCCCGGTTCGGTTCGCACCAGAACCTGCGAACAGACCTAAAGCTTGTGAACCCTATTAAAGTCTATGGGACTTGAACATTCAAAATCAAAAGTGCTAATTTTAAAGGCTAATATGCAAGTTATTGTCATAAAAAGTGTTTGGGGACCCGGGTCCTGCCCCAGGGGAGTGTTTGGGGATCCGGGTCCTGCCCCAGGGGAGTGTTTGGGGACCCGGGTCCTGCCCCAGGGGACATGTATCAATGCAAAAAAAAGTTTTAAAAACGGACGTTTTTTCAGGAGCAGTGATTTTAATAATGCTTAAAGTGAAACAATAAAAGTGTAATATTCCTTTAAATTTCGTACCTGGGGGGTGTCTATAGGTGGCCTGTGAAGGGGCGCATGTTTCCTGTGCTTAGAGCTGTCCCTGCACAAAGTGTCATTTTTGCAGGAAAAAAAGCTATTTAAAATCACTCGCGGCTAATGAATTGCCGACTCCCGTAATACAGAGAACAGTCATTTATTGAAAGTCTATGATAAAAAAAAAGAGTGGGGTCCCCCCAATTTCAATTAGCAGGCCCTTCAGGTCTGCTATGGATATTAAGGGGAACCCTGCGTCAAATTTAAAAAAAAAATGACGTGGGGTTCCCCCCATAAATATCCATACCAGATCCTTATCCAAGCACGCAACCTGGCAGGCCGCAGAAAAAAAGGGGGACGAGAGCGCCCCCCCCCCCTCCCTCCTGAACCGTGCAAGGTTACACTTTTATTGTTTCACTTTAAGCATTATTAAAATCACTGCTCCTGAAAAAACGTCTGTTTTAAAAACTTTTTTTTGCGTTGATACATGTCCCCTGGGGCAGGACCCGGGTCCCCAAACACTCCCCTGGGGCAGGACCCGGGTCCCCAAACACTTTTTATGACAATAACATGCATAAAGGCTTTTAAAATTAGCACTTTAGATTTCTCCCATAGACTTTTACAGGGTGTTCCGCGGCTTTTCGAATTTGCCGCAAACACCCCAAATTGTTCGCTGAACAGGCAATGTTCAAGTCAAACTCGAAGCTCATCCCTACTGAGCAGCTGTGAATTTGCACTTTGTTATACCTCACCTGACGCCGGGTTGTACCCGCAGGTCACTTCATACCTGACGCTGATTGCAGTCTCTGGTCGCTCTAGTTAGTAGCTCGCAAGAATTATATATTTTTATATTGTTTGACATGTTAGTTGTACAAAATCATCACAACTACTTTGTGCATCCAGGTGGATTATACCGCATTTTTTTCCCCCTGATAAATTGGGCTTTAATTTGGTGGTAAATAGTAATGGATATCTACTTTTTTATATATTTTTTTTAATTATTATTATCAAATAAAAACTGGCCCAAAATTGTAAAAAAAAAAAAATATTTTTTTTAAATTTAGCTGTATATTTCTTGTTACCATAACCTACCACCAATGAAAAACCCAAAATAAATTCTCGTGCTGCGGACGAGCACAACGATACCACATATTGTATTTTAGGTGATGTTTGTATCCGTAGTACAGCCCAGAAACAAGAGTGCGCGTTTTATGTATTTATTTATTTGTCCTTACTAATACACACTGATGCTAATTAAAAAAAATATATATACTGACACTGACCTTTGACCCAAACACTAATGCCGCGTACACACGAAGGGACTATCCCGCGGGATTGTCCGCTGGACTCGAGTCCGGTGGACAATCCCCTCGTGTGTGGGCCTTCGACTGACTTTTTTCCCCAAAAGTCCGGCGGACTAGGTTTTAAGTTTTGTTTTAAAATTATCCGCTGGACTTGACAGTCCGGCAGACAATCCGGCCGTGTGTAGTATGGTCCGGCGGACCAAAAAGGACGCATGCTCAGTAGCAAGCATTTTTCTAGTATTTTTCTTTTTCTAGTCCCGTCGTACGTGCTGTACGTCATCGCATGAACCACTGGACTTTTAGCGTGATCGTGTGTGGTCAAGTCCGTTTGCTTTCAAGTCCGCCGAAGCCCAGCTGGAAAGTCCGGCGGACAAAGTCCCTTACTCAGCATAAGGCTACCTTCACACTGGGTCACTTTACTGTCGTTTTAGCAGCGCTTTTTGGCCACTAGCCAGGCATTTTAGCCCCCGCTAGCGGCCACAGAAAGGGTTAAAATTGCCCGTGTTGCGGGGCTTCCGATGCGATTTTCAGGTGCATTCCAATGGGCAGGGGTGGTGGAGGAGGGGTGTATACATCGCTCCCAAACCGCCCCAAAGATGCTGCTTGCAGGACTTTTTTTCCCACCCCGCAAGTGCCCCGCCCCGGTGTGAAAACCCTCGGGGTCTCACACTGGGGTGACATGGGATTTTTTCTTTCTTTTTTTTTAGTGGAGTATACACTATAGGATTGTAAAAGACCCAGGAGGACACCTCTGAGTGCCTCAAGGAGAGTAGAAATGCAGCGCACGGTGCGCCACGGTGAACAGTGAGTGTTTGCCAAATTACATTGGGAGGGGCTGAAAGGGACATTGTTAAATAAAACGCTTTCTTGTACCCATAAATTATGATTAAATGAATACATAAAATGTCACTTTAAAAATATGAATTAGCCTACCTTAAAAGCGGAGTGTCAGTCAGTAGAGCAGAGGACGGTGTCAGTAGGGAAGAGGACGGTGTCAGTAGGACAGAGGACGGTGTCAGTAGAGCAGTGGACGGTGTCAGTAGGGCAGAGGACGGTGTCAGTAGGGAAGAGGACGGTGTCAGTAGGACAGAGGACGGTGTCAGTAGGGCAGTGGACGGTGTCAGTAGGGCAGAGGACGGTGTCAGTAGGGCAGAGGACGGTGTCAGTAGGGCAGAGGACGGTGTCAGTAGAGCAGAGGACGGTGTCAGTAGGGCAGTGGACGGTGTCAGTAGGGCAGTGGACGGTGTCAGTAGAGCAGAGGACGGTGTCAGTAGAGCAGAGGACGGTGTCAGTAGAGCAGAGGACGGTGTCAGTAGAGCAGTGGACGGTGTCAGTAGGACAGAGGACGGTGTCAGTAGAGCAGTGGACGGTGTCAGTAGGGCAGAGGACGGTGTCAGTAGGGCAGAGGACGGTGTCAGTAGGGCAGAGGACGGTGTCAGTGGGGCAGTGGACGGTGTCAGTAGAGCAGAGGACGGTGTCAGTAGGGCAGTGGACGGTGTCAGTAAAGCAGAGGACGGTGTCAGTAGAGCAGAGGACGGTGTCAGTAGAGCAGTGGACGGTGTCAGTAGAGCAGAGGACGGTGTCAGTAGAGCAGAGGACGGTGTCAGTAGGGCAGTGGACGGTGTCAGTAGGGCAGAGGACGGTGTCAGTAGGGCAGTGGACGGTGTCAGTAGAGCAGAGGACGGTGTCAGTAGGGCAGAGGACGGTGTCAGTAGGGCAGAGGACGGTGTCAGTAGAGCAGAGGACGGTGTCAGTAGGGCAGAGGACGGTGTCAGTAGGGCAGTGGACGGTGTCAGTAGAGCAGAGGACGGTGTCAGTAGGGCAGAGGACGGTGTCAGTAGGGCAGAGGACGGTGTCAGTAGGGCAGAGGACGGTGTCAGTAGGGCAGAGGACGGTGTCAGTAGGGCAGAGGACGGTGTCAGTAGAGCAGTGGACGGTGTCAGTAGGGCAGTGGACGGTGTCGGTAGAGCAGAGGACGGTGTCAGTAGAGCAGAGGACGGTGTCAGTAGGGCAGAGGACGAGTCAGTAGGGCAGTGGACGGTGTCAGTAGGGCAGTGGACGGTGTCGGTAGGGCAGTGGACGGTGTCAGTAGGGCAGAGGACGAGTCAGTAGGGCAGAGGACGAGTCAGTAGAGCAGTGGACGGTGTCAGTAGGGCAGTGGACGGTGTCGGTAGGGCAGTGGACGGTGTCAGTAGGGCAGTGGACGGTGTCGGTAGGGCAGTGGACGGTGTCAGTAGAGCAGAGGACGGTGTCAGTAGGGCAGAGGACGAGTCAGTAGAGCAGTGGACGGTGTCGGTAGGGCAGTGGACGGTGTCGGTAGGGCAGAGGACGGTCTCAGTAGAGCAGTGGACGGTGTCAGTAGGGCAGAGGACGGTGTCAGTAGGGCAGAGGACGGTGTCAGTAGGGCAGTGGACGGTGTCAGTAGGGCAGAGGACGGTGTCAGTAGCGCAGAGGACGGTGTCAGTAGAGCAGTGGACGGTGTCAGTAGGGCAGTGGACGGTGTCAGTGGGGCAGAGGACGGTGTCAGTAAAGCAGAGGACGGTGTCAGTAGAGCAGAGGACGGTGTCAGTAGGGCAGAGGACGGTGTCAGTAGAGCAGTGGACGGTGTCGGTAGGGCAGAGGACGGTGTCGGTAGAGCAGTGGACGGTGTCAGTAGAGCAGAGGACGGTGTCAGTAGGGCAGTGGACGGTGTCAGTAGCGCAGAGGACGGTGTCAGTAGAGCAGAGGACGGTGTCAGTAGGGCAGTGGACGGTGTCAGTGGGGCAGAGGACGGTGTCAGTAAAGCAGAGGACGGTGTCAGTAGAGCAGTGGACGGTGTCAGTAGGGCAGAGGACGGTGTCAGTAGGGCAGTGGACAGTGTCAGTAGAGCAGTGGACGGTGTCAGTAGGGCAGTGGACGGTATCAGTAGGGCAGAGGACGGTGTCAGTAGAGCAATGGACGGTGTCAGTAAAGCAGAGGACGGTGTCAGTAGGGCAGTGGACGGTGTCGGTAGGGCAGTGGACGGTGTCAGTAGAGCAGAGGACGGTGTCAGTAGGGCAGTGGACGGTGTCAGTGGGGCAGAGGACGGTGTCAGTGGGGAAGAGGACGGTGTCGGTAGGGCAGAGGACGGTGTCAGTAGAGCAGAGGACGGTGTCAGTAGAGCAGAGGACGGTGTCAGTGGGGCAGTGGACGGTGTCAGTGGGGCAGAGGACGGTGTCAGTAGAGCAGAGGACGGTGTCAGTAGAGCAGTGGACGGTGTCAGTAGAGCAGAGGACGGTGTCAGTGGGGCAGTGGACGGTGTCAGTGGGGCAGAGGACGGTGTCAGTAGAGCAGAGGACGGTGTCAGTAGAGCAGAGGACGGTGTCAGTAGAGCAGAGGACGGTGTCAGTAGAGCAGTGGACGGTGTCAGTAGAGCAGTGGACGGTGTCAGTGGGGCAGAGGACGGTGTCAGTAGAGCAGTGGACGGTGTCAGTAGGGTAGTGGACGGTGTCAGTAGAGCAGAGGACGGTGTCAGTAGAGCAGAGGACGGTGTCAGTAGGGCAGTGGACGGTGTCAGTAGGGCAGAGGACGGTGTCAGTAGGGCAGTGGACGGTGTCAGTAGAGCAGTGGACGGTGTCAGTAGGGCAGTGGACGGTGTCAGTAGAGCAGTGGACGGTGTCAGTAGAGCAGTGAAAGGTGTCAGTAGAGCAGAGGACGGTGTCAGTAGGGTAGTGGACGGTGTCCCTACGCAGACTCCTCCCCTTCATTCCAAAGGAGGACAAAGCAGTGGTAGTTGGAACAGTCATTAATTCACGACTTGACTACACAAATTCCCTGTACATAGGATTACCCCAATATCAACTTGTGCGCTTACAACTCATCCAAAACACGGCGGCAAGACTGATAACAGGAAAAAAAACTGGGAATCCATCGCCCCGCCCCTGAGGAGTCTACATTGGCCAACCGTAAAGAATCGGGTCATTTTCAAGACCCTCTGCCTCACCCACAAATGTACCCATGGAGACGCTCCGCAATACCTTCTCGAGAAAATAAAACACTACACACCCAATCGCAGTCTTCGATCGTCCGACCAAAACCTCCTCCTCATCCCCAAATCCCGCTACAAATCAAAGGGGGAACGGAGATTCGCAGTCCAAGGACCTCGGCTATGGAACGCTCTACCAACCGACATCCCCATGGAAGAAAACCATCAGGCCTTCAGGAAAAAACTCAAGACCACCTCTTCTAAGAAGGGTGACAACAAAGCACTAATACAGCGCCTTGAGGCGATTCGGTTTGCATTGTAGCGCTAAACAAATCATTCATATCACCTTGCAGTCACAATGCAATGGCATCATCACCACACTTTCCATCATTGGGGTGAGTATAAAAACAATGTAAAAAATATATGTGGGGGAGGGGAAAATATTATTGGGTCCATTGAACGTAAACACCCACAAGGGTTCAGGGCCGCTGATAAGCCAGTACAACTGGCCCTGTTGTACCGGGCCTGGCCACCAGGGGGGCCCGAGCACAGCCCTTTCCTCCGGCTCCTCCCTCATCCGCTGCTCTCAATGAGAACTCACTCCGGGCTAAACATCTCAGAGGCAGAGAGGTGGAGTCTGACTGTTATATACTGTAGTTGGAGTGGGCGGGAGGGGGTGTGGCCAGCTTCCAGGATGATCGTTCCAGTGGCTTCTGTGCACACATGAGCTGCATTAACAATATGGTGGCAGTGGATCTGGATTCTCAGGTTAGCCCAGTCACATTAACTGCAAAGTAAAGTCTAATGTCTGCTTTTTCATGTAGCACGGCTGTCCTGACTGAGAAATGGGGTTTTATGCTGCACTGTCATATTTCATGAAAAAGGAGATGCCATCAATGCAGAGCCGATCCGCCCTATACGCGGACTACGCAAGCTGCGCGGGGCCCCGAGGGCGGATCGGCTCTGCTCGGGGGCCCCGAGGGCGGATCGGCTCTGCTCGGGGGCCCCTGGGGCCGCTGCCGCCGTTGCGAGGGCAGTGGAGCCTGAAAAAAGATGGCCGCGGGGCCGACATGCAACTGCGCATGCGCCCGCCTTTCCGAAAATTGCAGAGCAGCGGCAACAGCGCTGACGCATGCGCAGTTGCATGTTGGCCCCTCGGCCATCTTTTTTTCAGGCGCCGCTGCCCTCTCAGCTGCGGCAGCGGCCCCATGCGCAGTGACACGATGGCGCCGAGTGGCGCCATTTTAAAAAAAAAAATAAAACGTCCCCTCCACAGCCTCTGACCTCCTGGGCCCCCTCCCCCGCCCCCTCGCAGCCTCTGACCTCCTGCCCCCCCCGCAGCCTCTGACCTCCTGCCCCCCCCGCAGTCTCTGACCTCCTGCCCCCCCCCCCCCCCCCCCTCGCAGCCTCTGACCTCCTGCCCCCCCGCAGTCTCTGACCTCCTGCCCCCCCTCGCAGCCTCTGACCTCCTGCCCCCCCTCGCAGCCTCTGACCTCCTGCCCCCCCCTCGCAGCCTCTGACCTCCTGCCCCCCCCCGCAGCCTCAGACCTCCTCCCCCCCCCCTCGCAGCCTCAGACCTCCCCCCCCTCGCAGCCTCTGACCTCCTGTCCCCCCCTCGCAGCCTCTGACCTCCTGTCCCCCCCCCCTTGCAGCCTCTGACCTCCTGTCGTCCCCCCCCCCCTGCAGCCTCTGACCTCCTGTCGTCCCCCCCCCCCTGCAGCCTCTGACCTCCTGTCGTCCCCCCCTTCGCAGCCTCTGACCTCTCCTGTTGTCCCATCCGCAGCCTCTGACCTCCCCTGAGTCAAGAGTGGGAGCGCAGCCAGGATGGGGGTCATGGGAGAAGTCAGACATGTGTGGACTGCGGAGAGGAAACTTTGGGATAAAACCAGAGCCACCAAGCTGGAGCCGCCTGACTGAGCCCTGCACGATGCACCTGAGAGGAGGTCAGTGACAGCACCGCCAGGCCAGTCTAGGGGGGGTCAATACAATATTGTAAGGGGGCACTGATATAAAGGTTTCCCCCTTATCAGTAAACCCCCTTATCTTAGTGTTTTCTTTCTCTGGTCACCACAGTCCTCCCCACATTCCCAGAGTTCCCCTTTACATCATAGTATGCAGGATTCCACCTTAAAGTGCAAGGGGGGACTCTGATGTAAAGGGCAATGCTGCAGACCCTGATGTAAGTAGGGAGGCTCTCTGAGGACCCCGATGTAAGGAGGGGCTTCATAGGGATGCTCTCTGGGGACCCTGATGTAATTGGGGTGCTCTCTGGGGACCCTGATGTAATTGGGGTGCTCTCTGGGGACCCTGATGTAATTGGGGTGCTCTCTGGGGACCCTGTTGTAAGGGGGGCTCTCTGAGGACCCTGATGTAATCGGGGTGCTCTCTGGGGACCCTGATGAAAGGGGGGCTCTCTGGGGACCCTGATGAAAGGGGGCTCTCTGGGGACCCTGATGAAAGGGGGGCTCTCTGGGGACCCTGATGTAATTGGGGTGCTCTCTGGGGACCCTGATGAAAAGGGGGCTCTCTGGGGACCCTGATGAAAGGGGGCTCTCTGGGGACCCTGATGTAATTGGGGTGCTCTCTGGGGACCCTGATGAAAGGGGGGCTCTCTGGGGACCCTGATGTAATTGGGGTGCTCTCTGGGGACCCTGATGAAAGGGGGGCTCTCTGGGGACCCTGATGAAAGGGGGGCTCTCTGGGGACCCTGATGAAAGGGGGGCTCTCTGGGGACCCTGATGAAAGGGGGGCTCTCTGGGGACCCTGATGTAATTGGGGTGCTCTCTGGGGACCTCATTCTGTTCTATTTTGTTGTACTTATTCTTTGACTGTTTTGTGTAAAGGAGGAAGGATTGTTTTGGGAGCGCTGAAGTGTCAGGTGTGACTGTGTGGCAAATGGTTTACATAGCTCGCGGCATCACGGGTCAGGTAGAGGGCCCCTTAGCAGAATTTTGCTTAGGGCCCCAGGGAGGTCAGGATCGGCACTGCATCAATGTCAGCAAACCCCACTTTTTATTACTTCTATCTAAATGTTGAGATCACTGGATCACACCACGCCTGGAGCTGAATCACACAGGAACGCACTGCGCATTCCTGTGCAATTCACATGCGGGTCTGTGCGGTGCAATTTCAAGCTCATTCATTTTGAATGGGCTAAAATTGCAATGCACCAAATGTAGTGTATGCACTGCAACCAGATCACATGGGTATCCAGGGCTGGCAGGGGCGGGGCAACACACACTATGTTTGCGACCTGCGTTTTAGGTGTCATTAACTTTTTATTGACAGTTTGACACCTGCTACAGATCGCAAAAGCAGTGCATTTTGCATGCAGGTTGAATTGTACAGGAATCCACAGCGCATTCATTCGCAATTCAGATGCAGGCAAGGTGTGAACCGCCCCTTAGATATAATATTACTTCTCATTAAAAGTTTATAAAAAACTTTGTTTAAAAAAAGTGGGCTTAGCTGACATAAATGCCATCATCTTCTTCTTTTTCATGTAGAACTGTTTGACTTTGACAAATTGGACAGTGCGGTTTTGAATGCAGCCCAGTATCATCTGCATCCTACACAGTCATCTTAGACTAACCACAATTTAGCCTTTATGTATACCCTAGCCCAGTGATGGCGAACGCGTGGCACGCGTGCCACTGCCGGCACGCCGAGTCTTCTCTGTGGGCACGGCAGGAAAACTGAGAAAACGCACTGAAACACTGACATCCAATCGCACACCGAACCCCCCATCGCAAACTACAACTCCCACAGGTCTGTAGGACAGCAGTGACATGTCCGAGGTGGGTGTGACTAAGAAGAAGCAGCCAGGGGTGACGTGCGGGCGGAAATCCAATCATGGAAGCTGTCTCATCCACACCACACCCACCATCAAACTATATCTCCCACAAATCTCTGGGGTCAGCAGTGACGTGCTGGGCATGACAGAGAGAACACGCGGCTGGGATCGGAGGAGGCTTGCGGGCGGGAATGAGCTACTGACAGATTGGAAACAGGTGAGAGATGTGGAGTGGACATGTACACTTCTCAGTCCGAAGAAAAGGGGGTTCACACTGCTCCAGGCATGTTATCCCATGGATAACCCAATCTGCCTCACTCTCAGACAGCAGGTGCCAGCTCTGCACACGTGCACTGCAGACAATCAAGAAAGGCAGCTGCAATTACCACCTTTTATTGTGCAAGATTAATTAAAATCCAAAACGGTCAATCTATGTACAAAAAGCTAGCTGTTCTTTTTGTACCTCTTCTGTACATGGATTGACTGTTTTGGATTTTATTCAATTTTGCACAATAAAGGTGTTAATTTGTTGTGTGGCCATCCTGCTACCTTTCTTGAGTAGCTTCTCAGTCCATGGTGTCCCGCTTCTTAGTGGCAGAGACTCAAGCAGCTCACCTACTGGTGGGTACCTTCCCCTTTTAACTCCTTCCTGTCCAGTTTCACTTGTTGTTTTAGGTAAGCGAGTGTAATGGTCAGGTAGGTGAGGGTAATGTCAGGTAGGTGAGGGTAATCGTCAGGTAGGAGTGCACGTGTCAGGCAGGTGAGGGTAATGACAGGTAGGTGAGGGTAATCGTCAGGTAGGAGTGCACGTGTCAGGCAGGTGAGGGTAATGTCAGATAGGTGAGTGTAATGGTCAGGTAGGAGTGCACGTGTCAGGCAGGTGAGGGTAATGTCAGGTAGGTGAGTGTAATGGTCAGGTAGGAGTGCACGTGTCAGGCAGGTGAGGGTAATGTCAGGTAGGTGAGTGTAATGGTCAGGTAGGAGTGCACGTGTCAGGCAGGTGAGGGTAATGTCAGGTAGGTGAGTGTAATGGTCAGGTAGGAGTGCACGTGTCAGGTAGGTGAGGGTAATGTCAGGTAGGTGAGGGTAATCGTCAGGTAGGAGTGCACGTGTCAGGTAGGTGAGGGTAATGTCAGGTATGTGAGTGTAATCGTCAGGTAGGAGTGCACGTGTCAGGTAGGTGAGGGTAATGTCAGGTAGGTGAGTGTAATGGTCAGGTAGGAGTGCACGTGTCAGGCAGGTGAGGGTAATGTCAGGTAGGTGAGTGTAATGGTCAGGTAGGAGTGCACGTGTCAGGCAGGTGAGGGTAATGTCAGGTAGGTGAGTGTAATGGTCAGGTAGGAGTGCACGTGTCAGGTAGGTGAGGGTAATGTCAGGTAGGTGAGGGTAATCGTCAGGTAGGAGTGCACGTGTCAGGTAGGTGAGGGTAATGTCAGGTATGTGAGTGTAATCGTCAGGTAGGAGTGCACGTGTCAGGTAGGTGAGGGTAATGTCAGGTAGGTGAGTGTAATGGTCAGGTAGGAGTGCACGTGTCAGGCAGGTGAGGGTAATGTCAGGTAGGTGAGTGTAATGGTCAGGTAGGAGTGCACGTGTCAGGCAGGTGAGGGTAATGTCAGGTATGTGAGTGTAATCGTCAGGTAGGAGTGCACGTGTCAGGTAGGTGAGGGTAATGTCAGGTAGGTGAGTGTAATGGTCAGGTAGGAGTGCACGTGTCAGGCAGGTGAGGGTAATGTCAGGTAGGTGAGTGTAATGGTCAGGTAGGAGTGCACGTGTCAGGCAGGTGAGGGTAATGTCAGGTAGGTGAGTGTAATGGTCAGGTAGGAGTGCACGTGTCAGGCAGGTGAGGGTAATGTCAGGTAGGTGAGGGTAATCGTCAGGTAGGAGTGCACGTGTCAGGTAGGTGAGGGTAATGTCAGGTAGGTGAGTGTAATGGTCAGGTAGGAGTGCACGTGTCAGGCAGGTGAGGGTAATGTCAGGTAGGTGAGGGTAATCGTCAGGTAGGAGTGCACGTGTCAGGTAGGTGAGGGTAATGTCAGGTAGGTGAGTGTAATGGTCAGGTAGGAGTGCACGTGTCAGGCAGGTGAGGGTAATGTCAGGTAGGTGAGTGTAATGGTCAGGTAGGAGTGCACGTGTCAGGCAGGTGAGGGTAATGTCAGGTAGGTGAGTGTAATGGTCAGGTAGGAGTGCACGTGTCAGGTAGGTGAGGGTAATGTCAGGTAGGTGAGGGTAATCGTCAGGTAGGAGTGCACGTGTCAGGCAGGTGAGGGTAATGTCAGGTAGGTGAGTGTAATGGTCAGGTAGGAGTGCACGTGTCAGGTAGGTGAGGGTAATGTCAGGTAGGTGAGGGTAATCGTCAGGTAGGAGTGCACGTGTCAGGTAGGTGAGGGTAATGTCAGGTAGGTGAGGGTAATCGTCAGGTAGGAGTGCACGTGTCAGGTAGGTGAGGGTAATGTCAGGTAGGTGAGGGTAATGGTCAGGTAGGAGTGCACGTGTCAGGTAGGTGAGGGTAATGTCAGGTAGGTGAGTGTAATGGTCAGGTAGGAGTGCACGTGTCAGGCAGGTGAGGGTAATGTCAGGTAGGTGAGTGTAATGGTCAGGTAGGAGTGCACGTGTCAGGCAGGTGAGGGTAATGTCAGGTAGGTGAGTGTAATGGTCAGGTAGGAGTACACGTGTCAGGCAGGTGAGGGTAATGTCAGGTAGGTGAGGGTAATCGTCAGGTAGGAGTGCACGTGTCAGGTAGGTGAGGGTAATGTCAGGTAGGTGAGTGTAATGGTCAGGTAGGAGTGCACGTGTCAGGTAGGTGAGTGTAATGGTCAGGTAGGAGTGCACGTGTCAGGTAGGTGAGGGTAATGTCAGGTAGGTGAGTGTAATGGTCAGGTAGGAGTGCACGTGTCAGGCAGGTGAGGGTAATGTCAGGTAGGTGAGGGTAATCGTCAGGTAGGAGTGCACGTGTCAGGTAGGTGAGGGTAATGTCAGGTAGGTGAGTGTAATGGTCAGGTAGGAGTGCACGTGTCAGGCAGGTGAGGGTAATGTCAGGTAGGTGAGTGTAATGGTCAGGTAGGAGTGCACGTGTCAGGCAGGTGAGGGTAATGTCAGGTAGGTGAGTGTAATGGTCAGGTAGGAGTGCACGTGTCAGGCAGGTGAGGGTAATGTCAGGTAGGTGAGGGTAATCGTCAGGTAGGAGTGCATGTGTCAGGTAGGTGAGGGTAATGTCAGGTAGGTGAGTGTAATGGTCAGGTAGGAGTGCACGTGTCAGGCAGGTGAGGGTAATCGTCAGGTAGGAGTGCACGTGTCAGGCAGGTGAGGGTAATGTCAGGTAGGTGAGTGTAATGGTCAGGTAGGAGTGCACGTGTCAGGCAGGTGAGGGTAATGTCAGGTAGGTGAGGGTAATCGTCAGGTAGGAGTGCACGTGTCAGGTAGGTGAGGGTAATGTCAGGTAGGTGAGTGTAATGGTCAGGTAGGAGTGCACGTGTCAGGCAGGTGAGGGTAATGTCAGGTAGGTGAGTGTAATGGTCAGGTAGGAGTGCACGTGTCAGGCAGGTGAGGGTAATGTCAGGTAGGTGAGGGTAATGTCAGGCAGGTGAGGGTAATGTCAGGTATGTGAGGGTAATCGTCAGGTAGGAGTGCACGTGTCAGGTAGGTGAGGGTAATGTCAGGTAGGTGAGGGTAATCGTCAGGTAGGAGTGCACGTGTCAGGCAGGTGAGGGTAATGTCAGGTAGGTGAGGGTAATCGTCAGGTAGGAGTGCACGTGTCAGGTAGGTGAGGGTAATGTCAGGTAGGTGAGTGTAATGGTCAGGTAGGAGTGCACGTGTCAGGCAGGTGAGGGTAATGTCAGGTAGGTGAGGGTAATCGTCAGGTAGGAGTGCACGTGTCAGGCAGGTGAGGGTAATGTCAGGTAGGTGAGGGTAATCGTCAGGTAGGAGTGCACGTGTCAGGTAGGTGAGGGTAATGTCAGGTAGGTGAGGGTAATCGTCAGGTAGGAGTGCACGTGTCAGGCAGGTGAGGGTAATGTCAGGTAGGTGAGGGTAATCGTCAGGTAGGAGTGCACGTGTCAGGTAGGTGAGGGTAATGTCAGGTAGGTGAGTGTAATGGTCAGGTAGGAGTGCACGTGTCAGGCAGGTGAGGGTAATGTCAGGTAGGTGAGGGTAATCGTCAGGTAGGAGTGCACGTGTCAGGCAGGTGAGGGTAATGTCAGGTAGGTGAGGGTAATCGTCAGGTAGGAGTGCACGTGTCAGGTAGGTGAGGGTAATGTCAGGTAGGTGAGTGTAATGGTCAGGTAGGAGTGCACGTGTCAGGCAGGTGAGGGTAATGTCAGGTAGGTGAGTGTAATGGTCAGGTAGGAGTGCACGTGTCAGGCAGGTGAGGGTAATGTCAGGTAGGTGAGGGTAATGTCAGGCAGGTGAGGGTAATGTCAGGTATGTGAGGGTAATCGTCAGGTAGGAGTGCACGTGTCAGGTAGGTGAGGGTAATGTCAGGTAGGTGAGGGTAATCGTCAGGTAGGAGTGCACGTGTCAGGCAGGTGAGGGTAATGTCAGGTAGGTGAGGGTAATCGTCAGGTAGGAGTGCACGTGTCAGGCAGGTGAGGGTAATGTCAGGTAGGTGAGGGTAATCGTCAGGTAGGAGTGCACGTGTCAGGTAGGTGAGGGTAATGTCAGGTAGGTGAGTGTAATGGTCAGGTAGGAGTGCACGTGTCAGGCAGGTGAGGGTAATGTCAGGTAGGTGAGGGTAATCGTCAGGTAGGAGTGCACGTGTCAGGTAGGTGAGGGTAATGTCAGGTAGGTGAGTGTAATGGTCAGGTAGGAGTGCACGTGTCAGGCAGGTGAGGGTAATGTCAGGTAGGTGAGTGTAATGGTCAGGTAGGAGTGCACGTGTCAGGCAGGTGAGGGTAATGTCAGGTAGGTGAGTGTAATGGTCAGGTAGGAGTGCACGTGTCAGGTAGGTGAGGGTAATGTCAGGTAGGTGAGGGTAATCGTCAGGTAGGAGTGCACGTGTCAGGAAGGTGAGGGTAATGTCAGGTAGGTGAGTGTAATGGTCAGGTAGGAGTGCACGTGTCAGGTAGGTGAGGGTAATGTCAGGTAGGTGAGGGTAATCGTCAGGTAGGAGTGCACGTGTCAGGTAGGTGAGGGTAATGTCAGGTAGGTGAGGGTAATCGTCAGGTAGGAGTGCACGTGTCAGGTAGGTGAGGGTAATGTCAGGTAGGTGAGGGTAATGGTCAGGTAGGAGTGCACGTGTCAGGTAGGTGAGGGTAATGTCAGGTAGGTGAGTGTAATGGTCAGGTAGGAGTGCACGTGTCAGGCAGGTGAGGGTAATGTCAGGTAGGTGAGTGTAATGGTCAGGTAGGAGTGCACGTGTCAGGCAGGTGAGGGTAATGTCAGGTAGGTGAGTGTAATGGTCAGGTAGGAGTACACGTGTCAGGCAGGTGAGGGTAATGTCAGGTAGGTGAGGGTAATCGTCAGGTAGGAGTGCACGTGTCAGGTAGGTGAGGGTAATGTCAGGTAGGTGAGTGTAATGGTCAGGTAGGAGTGCACGTGTCAGGTAGGTGAGTGTAATGGTCAGGTAGGAGTGCACGTGTCAGGTAGGTGAGGGTAATGTCAGGTAGGTGAGTGTAATGGTCAGGTAGGAGTGCACGTGTCAGGCAGGTGAGGGTAATGTCAGGTAGGTGAGGGTAATCGTCAGGTAGGAGTGCACGTGTCAGGTAGGTGAGGGTAATGTCAGGTAGGTGAGTGTAATGGTCAGGTAGGAGTGCACGTGTCAGGCAGGTGAGGGTAATGTCAGGTAGGTGAGTGTAATGGTCAGGTAGGAGTGCACGTGTCAGGCAGGTGAGGGTAATGTCAGGTAGGTGAGTGTAATGGTCAGGTAGGAGTGCACGTGTCAGGCAGGTGAGGGTAATGTCAGGTAGGTGAGGGTAATCGTCAGGTAGGAGTGCATGTGTCAGGTAGGTGAGGGTAATGTCAGGTAGGTGAGTGTAATGGTCAGGTAGGAGTGCACGTGTCAGGCAGGTGAGGGTAATCGTCAGGTAGGAGTGCACGTGTCAGGCAGGTGAGGGTAATGTCAGGTAGGTGAGTGTAATGGTCAGGTAGGAGTGCACGTGTCAGGCAGGTGAGGGTAATGTCAGGTAGGTGAGGGTAATCGTCAGGTAGGAGTGCACGTGTCAGGGAGGTGAGGGTAATGTCAGGTAGGTGAGTGTAATGGTCAGGTAGGAGTGCACGTGTCAGGCAGGTGAGGGTAATGTCAGGTAGGTGAGGGTAATCGTCAGGTAGGAGTGCACGTGTCAGGCAGGTGAGGGTAATGTCAGGTAGGTGAGGGTAATCGTCAGGTAGGAGTGCACGTGTCAGGTAGGTGAGGGTAATGTCAGGTAGGTGAGTGTAATGGTCAGGTAGGAGTGCACGTGTCAGGCAGGTGAGGGTAATGTCAGGTAGGTGAGGGTAATCGTCAGGTAGGAGTGCACGTGTCAGGCAGGTGAGGGTAATGTCAGGTAGGTGAGGGTAATCGTCAGGTAGGAGTGCACGTGTCAGGTAGGTGAGGGTAATGTCAGGTAGGTGAATGTAATGGTCAGGTAGGAGTGCACGTGTCAGGCAGGTGAGGGTAATGTCAGGTAGGTGAGTGTAATGGTCAGGTAGGAGTGCACGTGTCAGGCAGGTGAGGGTAATGTCAGGTATGTGAGGGTAATCGTCAGGTAGGAGTGCACGTGTCAGGTAGGTGAGGGTAATGTCAGGTAGGTGAGGGTAATCGTCAGGTAGGAGTGCACGTGTCAGGCAGGTGAGGGTAATGTCAGGTAGGTGAGGGTAATCGTCAGGTAGGAGTGCACGTGTCAGGCAGGTGAGGGTAATGTCAGGTAGGTGAGGGTAATCGTCAGGTAGGAGTGCACGTGTCAGGTAGGTGAGGGTAATGTCAGGTAGGTGAGTGTAATGGTCAGGTAGGAGTGCACGTGTCAGGCAGGTGAGGGTAATGTCAGGTAGGTGAGTGTAATGGTCAGGTAGGAGTGCACGTGTCAGGCAGGTGAGGGTAATGTCAGGTAGGTGAGGGTAATCGTCAGGTAGGAGTGCACGTGTCAGGTAGGTGAGGGTAATGTCAGGTAGGTGAGGGTAATGTCAGGTAGGAGTGCACGTGTCAGGTAGGTGAGGGTAATGTCAGGTAGGTGAGGGTAATGTCAGGTAGGAGTGCACGTGTCAGGCAGGTGAGGGTAATGTCAGGTAGGTGAGGGTAATCGTCAGCTAGGTGAGTGTAATGGTCAGTGCATGTATCAGGTAGGTCAGTGTATGTTGCACAGTGTATTCTGAGCACAACACATTCCTGAACCCTGCATTCTGAGTGAATCTGGCAGAATCCTAAGTTTTTGGTCCCTTATGGCTCATTCAGAGGGATGATCAGTCCCATCCTCTGTACAGAGCCGCTGGTAGGTTTAGGCTGGGTTCACACCTATGCGAATTGGATGAGGGTTTCTCCGCATCCAATTGGCATAGCAGGAGAATGTGACCGGCTCTCTATGGAGACGGTTCACATATCTCCGGGGCGGCTGCAGAGTGCACAGCACAGAAACGCTGTTTGTCTCTAGCTGCATTTCAGGGCCGAATTCAGGCAAAGATTCGGCCCTAATTCGACCCTGAAGCGGAGAATGGAGACGCACAGCTTTCCCCGTGCGATCCGCAGCCGGTTCCAGTGTGAACCGAGCCTAAATTCTGTGTTGGCACTTTGAAAGAAATAAGTTGGTTTTGTGTCGCGATTTGGGCACTCGGGCTTAAAAAGGTTCGCCATCACTGCCCTAGCCTCTCTGCATAAGGGCGGGGCCAGGGGTGGGGCTGAAGGAGGGACCAGGGGTTGGGCTGAAGGGGGCCCTGTCAGGTAGGCTGTAGGGGGGGCCCCATGATTTCTATCAGCGGCCCTGCATGGGTTGATTGGGCCCTCAATAAACACAAAGCTAACAGCAAATAAAAATAGTGGGTTCGCAGTCCTCCGACCACTCATAACACAGGAGACGTTTAGGATATGTCTGTTGTAGCACATGCAGCGGTACTGGTCCAATCCTCCTCCTCACTGAATGGCTTCATCATTGCTATGGATCCAGGAGGTGAATGTGTACATGATACACTCCGTATCCTAGACCCAACACCAAACCACCAATCCGTATCCTAGACCCAACACCAAACCACCAATCCGTATCCTAGACCCAACACCAAACCACCAATCTGTATCCTAGACCCAACACCAAACCACCAATCCGTATCCTAGACCCAACACCAAACCACCAATCCGTATCCTAGACCCAACACCAAACCACCAATCCGTATCCTAGACCCAACACCAAACCACCAATCCGTATCCTAGACCCAACACCAAACCACCAATCCGTATCCTAGACCCAACACCAAACCACCAATCCGTATCCTAGACCCAACACCAAACCACCAATCCGTATCCTAGACCCAACACCAAACCACCGATCCGTATCCTAGACCCAACACCAAACCACCAATCCGTATCCTAGACCCAACACCAAACCACCAATCCGTATCCTAGACCCAACACCAAACCACCAATCCGTATCCTAGACCCAACACCAAACCACCAATCCGTATCCTAGACCCAACACCTAACACTCAACCAAACCCCCTCTCTACATTATATCCTAGACCCAACACCAAAGACCTAATCAAAACGCCTACACGTTATCCCAGACCTAAGACTTAACCAAACCCCCAATTTGAGTCCTAGACCCAACACCTAACACTCAGCCAAACCACCAATCCGTATCCTACTTAGACCCAACACCGAAAACCCAACCAAACCCCCACTCCTAATCGTAGATCCAACACATAACACATTTAAAAAAATCTACACCTGTTTCTCAACCAAACACCTACATCTTATCCCCAATACTGCACCTTATCCTAAAACCAAGACAGTCTGCATCCCAAAAGATCTCTGTTTTCTGTTTTTCTCATAAAAAAACACTTTTCACCTCACCTCAGTGCTGCTGATCTCCTCCAGTCTCTTTCGGACACTTCCTGTCCACCTGCACGGCTCCAGCATCGTCTGCACATCATTTCTCTGGACGGACAATAGTGGACCGCACACAACCACTTGTAGTCTCCACCAGAGGGCGATGTGACAAGGTGACGACCCAGGAGAAAAACTTGGGGACATATTTCACCCCATAACAGGAAGTGCCTGAACAAGGCCCCTCATGGCGGGATCACCAGGAATTATTTTAATGAAAACAATTGAAATTACATTATCATGTTAACCATTTGCCTACCGGGCACTGCCCCCCCCCCCCCCCCTGCCCAGGCTAATTCTCACCTTTCAGCACTGTCTCACTTTGAATGACAATTACGCGGTCATGTGACACTGTACACAGAGGACATTTTTATCATTTTCTTCTCACAAATAGAGATTTCTTTATTTGGTATTTCATCACCTCCGGGGGGGGGGGGGGGGGTTATTTGTTGCTAAATAAACAAAAAAAGACTGAAAATTTTGAGAAAAAATAAAAGCTTTTCTTAGTTCCTGTTATAAAATTTTGTAAATAAGCAATTTTTCTTCTCCACTGAGGGGCACTGATGTGCAGCACTGATAGGTGGCACTAATGGGCACTGATGGGCATTTATAGACGACATTGATGGGAACTGATATGTGCCACTGATGGGCACTGATAGGTGACACTGATGGGCACTGATAGACAGCACTGATGGGCATTGATATGCAGAACTGATAGACGGCACTGATGAGCACTGACAGGCATCACTGATGGGCACTGATAGACAACACTGAGGGGCACTGATATCCGGCACTGATAGACAACACTGCGGGGCACTGATATGCGGCACTGATTAGCACTGATGGGCACTGATAGACAACACTGAGGGGCACTGATATGCAGCACTGATTGGCATTAATGGGCACTGACAGGCATCACTGATGGGCACTGATAGACGGCACTGATATGCAGCACTGATGGGCACTGATAGACGGCACTGATGGGCACTATGTGGCACAGATGGGTACTGACAGGCATCACTGATGGGCACTGATAGACGGCACTGCGGGGCACTGATATCCGGCACTGATTAGCACTGATGGGCACTGACAGGCATCACTGATGGGCACTGATAGACAGTGATGTAAGTAACTGAGTTAAAATAAACTGAGTTACTTTAGAGGGTAACGAGTATCTAACTGATTACTTTTCCCCTCATGGTAACTCAGTTCCCATTACTTGGGCGGCATTACCTCAATTACTTCTACCGCCACTAGATGGCAGTAGTGTAATTCCGGTGTCCTGATGAAAAAGTTCCCCCGCCGGATAAGGACCCCCCTGTACTGCGCAGGGGCAGCGCTTGCGCAGTACGAAGGACTACGGAGCTTCCGAAAATTGCCGAACCTAAACAGCTCTGAGTGAACTTTACACCGCGCAGGCGCAGTTAACATGTAATTGTACGAGGCGATGCCGCACCCTCATGATGCTCGTTCTACTCTGCAAGGGGCGTCTATCGTGTAACTAAGGGGCGGGTCTAGTATTACTGTAACCAAGGGGCGCATTTATTATTATTGTTATATATCGAGCGCTGCCCATTAATTTAACATTCGCCCTCTTCTGTAGCCATCCGCCCCTTACACCATATAATAATAATAGACCCGCCCCTTACACGATATAATAATAATAGACCCGCCCCTTACACGATATAATAATAGACCCGCCCCTTACACGATATAATAATAGACCCGCCCCTTACACGATATAATAATAGACCCGCCCCTTACACGATATAATAATAGACCCGCCCCTTACACGATATAATAATAATAGACCCGCCCCTTACACGATATAATAATAATAGACCCGCCCCTTACACGATATAATAATAATAGACCCCGCCCCTTACACGATATAACAGATCTGCCCCTTGGTTACAGTAATACTAGACCCGCCCCTTACTTACACGTATAGAATATTTTAAAAAAAGTCAGTTACTTTGCTGCATAACTAATTACTTTTCCAATGTAGTAACTGAGTTACTAACGCAATTACTTTTTGGGAGAAGTAATTTGTAACTTAACTAATTACTTTTTTTAAAACCGCTGGGAGGCGGTGCTCTGGGGGTGCGCTGGGAGGCGGTGCGCTGGGAGGCGGGGTTCTGGGGGTGTGCGCTGGGAGGCGGGGTTCTGGGGGTGTGCGCTGGGAGGCGGGGTTCTGGGGGTGCGCTGGGAGGCGGGGCTCTGGGGGTGCGCTGGGAGGGGGGGTTCTGGGGGTGCGCTGGGAGGCGGGGCTCTGGGGGTGCGCTGGGAAGCGGGGTTCTGGGGGTGCGCTGGGAGGCGGGGCTCTGGGGGTGCGCTGGGAGGCGGGGATCTGGGGGTGCGCTGGGAGGCGGGGATCTGGGGGTGCGCTGGGAGGCGGGGCTCTGGGGGTGCGCTGGGAAGCGGGGTTCTGGGGGTGCGCTGGGAGGCGGGGCTCTGGGGGTGCGCTGGGAGGCAGGGTTCTGGGGGTGCGCTGGGAGGGGGGATTCTGGGGTGCGCTGGGAGGCAGGGTTCTGGGGGTGCGCTGGGAGGGGGGATTCTGGGGTGTGCTGGGAGGCGGGGTTCTGGGGGTGCGCTGGGAGGCGGGGTTCTGGGGGTGCGCTGGGAGGCGGGGTTCTGGGGGGGTGTTGGGAGGGGGGGTTCTGGGGGTGTGTTGGGAGGGGGGGTTCTGGGGGTGTGTTGGGAGGCGGGGTTCTGGGGGGATGTAAATAGACCCCCCTCCTGGAAATGCTCTGTAGCAGTCATTATAGTTGGGAAGAGGTTGGAATTTATGGGAATTTAGTGATTGATAAAACTTTCAGTCATTCGTCTTTCACATCATTGTGTGTCGGGCGGCTCTGATGATCAATTTTCATGATGGATTTTGTTTAAAAAAAACGGAATAAATGATGGGACAATCGCATGCGCTATTTTCGATTGATAGAATTGTTCGGTTTTCCTCTCGTCTGTGGCATAGAAAGTAAAATACTATCAATAAAAACAATCCTCTCTAGACTGAAAGTTTCCCGCTATCCTTCATAATAACATTTAATTCTGATATTAAACCAACAAGCAATCCCAGCATCAGTCGGACATCAAAAAATTATTAGAAACTCATAATTGTTCCTCTCCACGGAAATCTTTAGTAAAAGGCGAAAGATTTATTCGATCTGAAGAGAAACCAGAGTATAACGATCCAACGGCCTCCATGAGGTCTCCGGCGGCGCCCAGAAGCTGCTCTACTCATGGCGACTCCGGAGACCAAATCATTTCTAAGCAAAAACAGCCAAATAAGGTGCAGAACTGGGAAAGAAAGAAGGAGAAGTCAAACACCACTAGAAAGAGTTTATCAAGCTAAAAACTTCTAAATATATATTATCTGAGCTACATTAGGGTTATGCAAATAAAGAAAAGCGCAAGGACGGCCCACCGCCGGGACAATGAGAGAAGCCGCTATAGAGCAGGACAGCCTAATCTGCATGTCTTTACAGCCACATAGCGGGAATCAGCAGTTTTGGGGGTATTTGTACTGGGGGGGGGGATATTTGGGGGGTATTTGTACTGGGGGGTGATTTGGGGGTATTTGTACTGGGGGGGGATTTGGGGGTATTTGTACTGGGGGGGGGGGATTTGGGGGGAATTTGTACTGGGGGGGTGATTTGGGGGGATTTGTACTGGGGGGTGATTTGGGTACAGTGTCACATGACTGGGCAATTAGCAGATAAAGTAGCGCAGTACTGAATAGGGTCATGAAGGGGGGGGGGGGAGTTCTGATGTTTTCAGCTTTAACAATATAATTAATAATAATAATAAACTTTGTATTATTGGATCCCGAATGACGTCATTTTTGCTGGTCTTCCTATATGGAAAGCACTGAGCCCCTCCCCCGCCCTCAGCTCCCCATGTCTAGCGCCCCCCTATGGTAAGAACTGAGCAGAGCCTTTTATCACAGGGAAAGTGAATTTACATGACACAGGAAGCCCCTCCCACATCCTGCTGCTTTAAAAGAATTACACAAATTGCTACAATTAAAACATCAGAGAGAAGAACCACCAATCAGAATCAGCGATACGAATCTATGAGGATATCAGGAAATAATCACAGAGAACGTCCGACCCCCCAATGAGGGGCAATAATATGCTGTGATCACCCCGGGGTATTATTGTTTTATTTATATAGATCTGACATATACCGCAGCGCTGTACAGAGATCACTGAGCCAATCACATCAGTCTCTGTACAGAGGAGCTTACACTCTAATGTCCCCTCCCCCACAGTCACATCAGTCTCTGTACAGAGGAGCTTACACTCTAATGTCCCCTCCCCCCACAGTCACATCAGTCTCTGTACAGAGGAGCTTACACTCTAATGTCCCCTCCCCCCCACAGTCACATCAGTCTCTGTACAGAGGAGCTTACACTCTAATGTCCCCTCCCCCACAGTCCCATCAGTCTCTGTACAGAGGAGCTTACACTCTAATGTCCCCCTCCCCCACACTCACATCAGTCTCTATACAGAGGAGCTTACACTCTAATGCCCCCTCCCCCACAGTCACATCAGTCTCTGTACAGAGGAGCTTACACTCTAATGTCCCCTCCCCCTGTGCTGTGCCCATTATGAGGGGCTCCCCCCATCCCTGTGCTGTGCTCATTATGAGGGGCTCCCCCTATCCCTGTGCTGTGCCCATTATGAGGGGCTCCCACCATCCCTGTGCTGTGCCCATTATGAGGGGCTCCCCCCATCCCTGTGCTGTGCCCATTATGAGGGCCCCCACCATCCCTGTGCTGTGCCCATTATGAGAGGCTCCCCCCATCCCTGTGCTGTGCCCATTTTGAGGGGCTCCCCCATCCCTGTGCTGTGCCCATTATGAGGGGCCCCCTCCATCCCTGTGCTGTGCCCATTATGAGGGGCTCCCCCCCATCCCCCCATCCCTGTGCCCATTATGAGGGGCTCCCCCCATCCCTGTGCTGTGCCCATTATGAGGGCTTCCCCCATCCCTGTGCTGTGCCCATTATGAGGGGCTCCCCCCATCCCTGTGCTGTGCTCATTATGAGGGGCTCCCCCATCCCTGTGCTGTGCCCATTATGAGGGGCTTCCCCCATCCCTGTGCTGTGCCCATTATGAGGGGCTCCCACCATCCCTGTGCTGTGCTCATTATGAGGGGCTCCCCCCATCCCTGTGCTGTGCTCATTATGAGGGCCCCCCCCCCATCCCTGTGCTGTGCCCATTATGAGGGGCTCCCACCATCCCTGTGCTGTGCCCATTATGAGGGCTCCCACCATCCCTGTGCTGTGCCCATTATGAGGGCTCCCACCATCCCTGTGCTGTGCCCATTATGAGGGGCTCCCCCATCCCTGTGCTGTGCCCATTATGAGGGGCTCCCCCCATCCCTGTGCTGTGCCCATTATGAGGGGCTCCCCCCATCCCTGTGCTGTGCCCATTATGAGGGGCTCCCCCCATCCCTGTGCTGTGCCCATTATGAGGGGCTCCCACCATCCCTGTGCTGTGCCCATTATGAGGGGCTCCCCCATCCCTGTGCTGTGCCCATTATGAGGGCTCCCACCATCCCTGTGCTGTGCTCATTATGAGGGGCTCCCCCCATCCCTGTGCTGTGCCCATTATGAGGGCTCCCACCATCCCTGTGCTGTGCCCATTATGAGGGGCTCCCACCATCCCTGTGCTGTGCCCATTATGAGGGGCCCCCACCATCCCTGTGCTGTGCCCATTATGAGGGGCTCCCACCATCCCTGTGCTGTGCCATTATGAGGGGCTCCCACCATCCCTGTGCTGTGCCCATTATGAGGGGCTCCCACCATCCCTGTGCTGTGCCCATTATGAGGGCTCCCACCATCCCTGTGCTGTGCCCATTATGAGGGGCTCCCCCCATCCCTGTGCTGTGCCCATTATGAGGGGCTCCCACCATCCCTGTGCTGTGCCCATTATGAGGGGCTCCCCCCATCCCTGTGCTGTGCCCATTATGAGGGGCTCCCCCCATCCCTGTGCTGTGCCCATTATGAGGGGCTCCCATCCCTGTGCTGTGCCATTATGAGGGGCTCCCCCATCCCTGTGCTGTGCCCATTATGAGGGGCCCCCCCATCCCTGTGCTGTGCCATTATGAGGGGCTCCCACCATCCCTGTGCTGTGCCCATTATGAGGGGCTCCCACCATCCCTGTGCTGTGCCATTATGAGGGGCCCCCACCATCCCTGTGCTGTGCCCATTATGAGGGGCTCCCACCATCCCTGTGCTGTGCCATTTATGAGGGGCTCCCACCATCCCTGTGCTGTGCCCATTATGAGGGGCTCCCACCATCCCTGTGCTGTGCCCATTATGAGGGGCTCCCCCATCCCTGTGCTGTGCCCATTATGAGGGGCTCCCACCATCCCTGTGCTGTGCCCATTATGAGGGGCTCCCCCCATCCCTGTGCTGTGCCCATTATGAGGGGCTCCCACCATCCCTGTGCTGTGCCCATTTTGAGGGGCTCCCCCCATCCCTGTGCTGTGCCCATTATGAGGGGCTCCCACCATCCCTGTGCTGTGCCCATTATGAGGGCCCCCCCATCCCTGTGCTGTGCCCATTATGAGGGGCTCCCACCATCCTGTGCTGTGCCCATTATGAGGGGCTCCCCCCATCCCTGTGCTGTGCCCATTATGAGGGGCTCCCACCCTCCCTGTGCTGTGCCCATTATGAGGGGCTCCCACCATCCCTGTGCTGTGCCCATTATGAGGGGCCCCCCCATCCCTGTGCTGTGCCCATTATGAGGGGCTCCCACCATCCCTGTGCCCATTATGAGGGGCTCCCACCATCCCTGTGCTGTGCCCATTATGAGGGGCTCCCCCCATCCCCTGTGCTGTGCCCATTATGAGGGGCTCCCACCATCCCTGTGCTGTGCCCATTATGAGGGGCTCCCACCATCCCTGTGCTGTGCCCATTATGAGGGGCTCCCACCATCCCTGTGCTGTGCCCATTATGAGGGCTCCCACCATCCCTGTGCTGTGCCCATTATGAGGGGCTCCCCCCCCCATCCCTGTGCTGTGCCCATTATGAGGGGCTCCCACCATCCCTGTGCTGTGCCCATTATGAGGGGCTCCCACCATCCCTGTGCTGTGCCCATTATGAGGGCCCCCACCATCCCTGTGCTGTGCCCATTATGAGGGGCTCCCACCATCCCTGTGCTGTGCCCATTATGAGGGGCTCCCCCCATCCCTGTGCTGTGCCCATTATGAGGGGCCCCCACCATCCCTGTGCTGTGCCCATTATGAGGGGCTCCCACCATCCCTGTGCTGTGCTCATTATGAGGGGCTCCCCCCATCCCTGTGCTGTGCCCATTATGAGGGGCTCCTCCCATCCCTGTGCTGTGCCCATTATGAGGGGCTCCCACCATCCCTGTGCTGTGCCCATTATGAGGGGCTCCCACCATCCCTGTGCTGTGCCCATTATGAGGGGCTCCCCACCATCCCTGTGCTGTGCCCATTATGAGGGGCCCCACCATCCCTGTGCCCATTATGAGGGGCTCCCCCCATCCATGTGCTGTGCCCATTATGAGGGGGCTCCCACCATCCCTGTGCTGTGCCCATTATGAGGGGCTCCCACCATCCCTGTGCTGTGCCCATTATGAGGGGCTCCCCCCATCCCTGTGCTGTGCCCATTATGAGGGGCTCCCACCATCCTGTGCTGTGCCCATTATGAGGGGCTCCCCCATCCCTGTGCTGTGCCCATTATGAGGGGCCCCCTCCATCCCTGTGCTGTGCCCATTATGAGGGGCTCCCACCATCCCTGTGCGGTGCCCATTATGAGGGCTCCCCCCATCCCTGTGCTGTGCCCATTATGAGGGGCCCCACCATCCCTGTGCTGTGCTCATTATGAGGTGCTCCCCCCATCCCTGTGCTGTGCCCATTATGAGGGGCTCCCACCATCCCTGTGCTGTGCTCATTATGAGGGGCTCCCCCCATCCCTGTGCTGTGCCCATTATGAGGGGCTCCCCCGATCCCTGTGCTGTGCCCATTATGAGGGGCTCCCCCCATCCCTGTGCTGTGCCCATTATGAGGGGCTCCCCCCATCCCTGTGCTGTGCCCATTATGAGGGGCTCCCCCCATCCCTGTGCTGTGCCCATTATGAGGGGCTCCCCCCATCCCTGTTCTGTGCCCATTATGAGGGGCTCCCCCCCATCCCTGTGCTGTGCCCATTATGAGGGGCTCCCCCCCATCCCTGTGCTGTGCCCATTATGAGGGGCTCCCACCATCCCTGTGCTGTGCCCATTATGAGGGGCTCCCCCCATCCCTGTGCTGTGCCCATTATGAGGGGCTCCCACCATCCCTGTGCTGTGCCCATTATGAGGGGCTCCCACCATCCCTGTGCTGTGCCCATTATGAGGGGCCCCCTCCATCCCTGTGCTGTGCCCATTATGAGGGCTCCCCCCATCCCTGTGCTGTGCCCATTATGAGGGGCTCCCCCCATCCCTGTGCTGTGCCCATTATGAGGGCTCCCCCCATCCCTGTGCTGTGCCCATTATGAGGGGCTCCCCCCATCCCTGTGCTGTGCCCATTATGAGGGGCTCCCACCATCCCTGTGCTGTGCCCATTATGAGGGGCTCCCACCATCCCTGTGCTGTGCCCATTATGAGGGGCTCCCCCCCCATCCCTGTGCTGTGCCCATTATGAGGGGCTCCCCCCATCCCTGTGCTGTGCCCATTATGAGGGGCTCCCCCATCCCTGTGCTGTGCCCATTATGAGGGGCTCCCCCCATCCCTGTGCTGTGCCCATTATGAGGGGCTCCCCCATCCCTGTGCTGTGCCCATTATGAGGGGGGCTCCCACCATCCCTGTGCTGTGCCCATTATGAGGGGGCTCCCCCCATCCCTGTGCTGTGCCCATTATGAGGGGCTCCCCCCATCCCTGTGCTGTGCCCATTATGAGGGGCTCCCCCCATCCCTGTGCTGTGCCCATTATGAGGGGCTCCCCCCATCCCTGTGCTGTGCCCATTATGAGGGGCTCCCCCCATCCCTGTGCTGTGCCCATTATGAGGGCTCCCACCATCCCTGTGCTGTGCCCATTATGAGGGGCTCCCCCCATCCCTGTGCTGTGCCCATTATGAGGGGCTGCCCCCATCCCTGTGCTGTGCCCATTATGAGGGGCTCCCACCATCCCTGTGCTGTGCCCATTATGAGGGGCTCCCACCATCCCTGTGCTGTGCCATTATGAGGGGCTCCCCCCATCCCTGTGCTGTGCCCATTATGAGGGGCTCCCCCCATCCCTGTGCTGTGATGACTTCCTGGGTTTCATCATAAAGAATAATTGTAATTAATTATCTTATTTTCGGATTCTGAATCTCTCATATTATAAAAGGTCATTTTCCCAACCCCCAAGAAAACCTCTGATTGGTCAACAAAACACCGATAACGTTTCCGTTGTAACAGAATTTGGATACGAAATTTTGTACAAAATTCGGAATCCTAGAAATTCGTATTTCGGATCCTCCGGAATGTGGAAATTTACGGAAACGAATCGCATGTCTATTATATAACAGAAGCCAGAGACATTTTGTTCTGTCAAAAAATGTCCGCCTATCGGATAGTGTCCCCCCCGTACTGCGCAGTACAGAGGACAAGGAGATTCGGAAAATCCCCGAAGATGAACGGCGCCGGCGCTGTGAGTCCGGGTGAAGCCTCTCCATCCAAGGGGACATAGGGCTACACAAAGTTAGAGCGCCCCTCGCTTCGCTCGCCGCGCTTCGGGCACGGCCTCTCGCTGCGCTTGGCAATTTTTTATTCTGCTCTATATCCACTTGGATGGAGGGGCTGAACCCGGAGTCACAGCGCAGGCGCCGTTCATCTTCGAAGATTTTCGGAATCTGCTTGTCATCCGTACTGCGCATGCGCATTACACAGCGGACAGTATCCGACAGGACACCCGCCGCATTCCAGACACATGGGAAGTGTTTAGACCTCATATTAGATGGATTTGGTGAATCTAAAGACGATTGTATGGTGTGTGTCCAGGATCCGTACATACTCTGCAGACCACCAATCAGAGCACAGCCGGACGGAGAGGAGAACGGTCCATAGATCATCGCCGTCTGCGCTGGGCGCACTTCCTGTCAGTGTATGATGTGCCGGGGGCCACCCAGGACTGGACAGCAGCCTGCCGGGTGACAGAGGAGACTAATCCATACGGAGGGAAGAGCCGCCTTCTATCACAACAATGGCAGCAGCCCACCCAGGCAGCTCCCCCCCCCAACCAGACATTAACCCCTTCACCACCCCCACACACTATTATCTGACATATACCGCAGCGCTGTACAGAGGAGCTTACACTCTAATGTCCCCCCCCCCCCCCACAGTCACATCAGTCTCTGTACAGAGGAGCTTACACTCTAATGTCCCCTCCCCCCCCCCCACAGTCACATCAGTCTCTGTACAGAGGAGCTTACACTCTAATGTCCCCTCCCCCACAGTCACATCAGTCTCTGTACAGAGGAGCTTACACTCTAATGTCCCCTCCCCCCACAGTCACATCAGTCTCTGTACAGAGGAGCTTACACTCTAATGTCCCCTCCCCCACAGTCACATCAGTCTCTGTACAGAGGAGCTTACACTCTAATGTCCCCTCCCCCCCACAGTCACATCAGTCTCTGTACAGAGGAGCTTACACTCTAATGTCCCCTCCCCCCACAGTCACATCAGTCTCTGTACAGAGGAGCTTACACTCTAATGTCCCCTCCCCCCACAGTCACATCAGTCTCTGTACAGAGGAGCTTACACTCTAATGTCCCCTCCCCCACAGTCACATCAGTCTCTGTACAGAGGAGCTTACACTCTAATGTCCCCTCCCCCCCCACAGTCACATCAGTCTCTGTACAGAGGAGCTTACACTCTAATGTCCCCTCCCCCCACAGTCACATCAGTCTCTATACAGAGGAGCTTACACTCTAATGTCCCCTCCCCCACAGTCACATCAGTCTCTGTACAGAGGAGCTTACACTCTAATGCCCCCCCCCCCCCCACAGTCACATCAGTCTCTGTACAGAGGAGCTTACACTCTAATGTCCCCTCCCCCCACAGTCACATCAGTCTCTTTACAGAGGAGCTTACACTCTAATGTCCCCTCCCCCCACAGTCACATCAGTCTCTGTACAGAGGAGCTTACACTCTAATGTCCCCTCCCCCACAGTCACATCAGTCTCTGTACAGAGGAGCTTACACTCTAATGTCCCCTCCCCCCCACAGTCACATCAGTCTCTGTACAGAGGAGCTTACACTCTAATGTCCCCTCCCCCCACAGTCACATCAGTCTCTATACAGAGGAGCTTACACTCTAATGTCCCCTCCCCACAGTCACATCAGTCTCTGTACAGAGGAGCTTACACTCTAATGCCCCCCCCCCCCACAGTCACATCAGTCTCTGTACAGAGGAGCTTACACTCTAATGTCCCCTCCCCCCACAGTCACATCATTCTCTATACAGAGGAGCTTAAACTCTAATGTCCCCCCCCCCCCACAGTCACATCAGTCTCTGTACAGAGGAGCTTACACTCTAATGTCCCCTCCCCCACATCAGTCCCTGTACAGAGGAGCTTACACTCTAATGTCCCCTCCCCCACAGTCACATCAGTCTCTGTACAGAGGAGCTTACACTCTAATGTCCCCTCCCCCACAGTCACATCAGTCTCTGTACAGAGGAGCTTACACTCTAATGTCCCCTCCCCCCACACACTATTATCATTATACATTATGACATATACCGCAGTGCTGTACTGAGTCTGTTGGTGGTCGGGGGGGGATTTGGGGGTCCGGCAGTCAGTACAGTGGGCGGCGGTCAGACTGCGGTGTGGCCCCTGCAGGGTTAAGGCGTCTTGCAGGGCCCCTGTGACCCGGGACTGTGCTCTGTGCTGGGGGGGTCTTGTTGGGTGGTCTGCTGTCTAATTAATTTTCTTGTCACTCTCCCCCCTCCCCTCCCCCGGGGGACAGGTTACTAAAGAGAAGGATGAGATGTCCCCCCCCCCCCCCCCCCTCTGTAACTAATCCCAAACTTCCCACCTAGCCCATTGTCTGCATTGTGTGTCATGGCTCCTTCCACCCGCACATTGTAAATAGACACAGATCCTGGGGAGAGCGTGTGACCGGACCCCCCCCCCCCCCCGACCCGCTCAGTGATTGGATGATTCTGTCCCACAATGACGGGGGACATTTCACCAGATATTCTGAGGACCCCATAGATGTCAATTGTCACATCTGACAGTCATTGGGAAGATCTGGACCCCCAAGTGTCAGGGTGTCATTGTTCTGGGACCCCCAAGTGTCAGGGTGTCATTGTTCTGGGACCCCCAAGTGTCAGGGTGTCATTGTTCTGGACCCCCAAGTGTCAGGGTGTCATTGTTCTGGGACCCCCAAGTGTCAGGGTGTCATTGTTCTGGGACCCCCCCCCAAGTGTCAGGGTGTCATTGTTCTGGGACCCCCAAGTGTCAGTGTGTCATTGTTCTGGGACCCCCAAGTGTCAGGGTGTCATTGTTCTGGGACCCCCCAAGTGTCAGGGTGTCATTGTTCTGGGACCCCCAAGTGTCAGGGTGTCATTGTTCTGGGACCCCCCAAGTGTCAGGGTGTCATTGTTCTGGGACCCCCAAGTGTCAGGGTGTCATTGTTCTGGACCCCCAAGTGTCAGGGTGTCATTGTTCTGGACCCCCAAGTGTCAGGGTGTCATTGTTCTGGGACCCCCCAAGTGTCAGGGTGTCATTGTTCTGGACCCCCAAGTGTCAGGGTGTCATTGTTCTGGACCCCCCAAGTGTCAGTGTGTCATTGTTCTGGGACCCCCAAGTGTCAGGGTGTCATTGTTCTGGGACCCCCAAGTGTCAGGGTGTCATTGTTCTGGGACCCCCAAGTGTCAGGTGTCATTGTTCTGGGACCCCCAAGTGTCAGGGTGTCATTGTTCTGGACCCCCAAGTGTCAGGGTGTCATTGTTCTGGGATCCCCAAGTGTCAGGGTGTCATTGTTCTGGACCCCAAGTGTCAGGTGTCATTGTTCTGGACCCCCAGGTGTCAGGGTGTCATTGTTCTGGACCCCCAAGTGTCAGGGTGTCATTGTTCTGGACCCCCGAGTGTCAGGGTGTCATTGTTCTGGGACCCCCAGTGTCAGGGTGTCATTGTTCTGGACCCCCAAGTGTCAGGGTGTCATTGTTCTGGACCCCAAGTGTCAGGGTGTCATTGTTCTGGACCCCCAAGTGTCAGTGTGTCATTGTTCTGGGACCCCCAAGTGTCAGGTGTCATTGTTCTGGGACCCCCAAGTGTCAGGGTGTCATTGTTCTGGGACCCCCAAGTGTCAGGGTGTCATTGTTCTGGGACCCCCAAGTGTCAGGGTGTCATTGTTCTGGGACCCCCAAGTGTCAGGGTGTCATTGTTCTGGGATCCCCAAGGTGTCAGGGTGTCATTGTTCTGGACCCCCAAGTGTCAGGGTGTCATTGTTCTGGACCCCCAGGTGTCAGGGTGTCATTGTTCTGGACCCCCAAGTGTCAGGGTGTCATTGTTCTGGACCCCCGAGTGTCAGGGTGTCATTGTTCTGGGACCCCCGAGTGTCAGGGTGTCATTGTTCTGGACCCCCAAGTGTCAGGGTGTCATTGTTCTGGACCCCCAAGTGTCAGGGTGTCATTGTTCTGGACCCCCAAGTGTCAGGGTGTCATTATTCTGGACCCCCAAGTGTCAGGGTGTCATTATTCTGGACCCCCAAGTGTCAGGGTGTCATTATTCTGGACCCCCAAGTGTCAGTCTGTCATTGTTCTGGGACCCCCGAGTGTCAGGGTGTCATTGTTCTGGGACCCCTGAGTGTCAGGGTGTCATTGTTCTGGGACCCCCAAGTGTCAGTCTGTCATTGTTCTGGGACCCCCAAGTGTCAGGGTGTCATTGTTCTGGACCCCCAAGTGTCAGTGTGTCATTGTTCTGGACCCCCCAAGTGTCAGGGTGTCATTGTTCTGGGACCCCCAAGTGTCAGGGTGTCATTGTTCTGGGACCCCCAAATGTCAGGGTGTCATTGTTCTGGGATCCCCAAGTGTCAGGGTGTCATTGTTCTGGGACCCCCAAGTGTCAGGGTGTCATTGTTCTGGGACCCCCAAGTGTCAGGGTGTCATTGTTCTGGGACCCCCAAGTGTCAGGGTGTCATTGTTCTGGGACCCCCAAGTGTCAGTGTGTCATTGTTCTGGACCCCCAAGTGTCAGGGTGTCATTGTTCTGGGACCCCCAAGTGTCGGGGTGTCATTGTTCTGGGACCCCCAAGTCTCAGGGTGTCATTGTTCTGGGCCCCCAAGTGTCAGGGTGTCATTGTTCTGGGCCCCCAAGTGTCAGGGTGTCATTGTTCTGGGCCCCCAAGTGTCAGGGTGTCATTGTTCTGGGCCCCCAAGTGTCAGGGTGTCATTGTTCTGGGCCCCCAAGTGTCAGGGTGTCATTGTTCTGGACCCCCATTTATTAGAGATATTTCCCGGCAGACACAGGAGAGGCTCTTCCCGGTGAATGTGTCTGGCGGGGCTGTGGGTGGTCCGGCGCTCTCCATGTGTCAGTGAGGTGCTTGTGGTTGATGTATTGAGGGAAGGATCAGTAAACACTTCTGTGTGTGATACAGACAGACCACCCACAGCCCCCGATCTGTCACCGCCGGTGTCACTCCGCTACCCGGTGTCACCTGCTCCACAGGAACCACAAGTACCAGCAGATCCTCAGATCTCTCACTATTGGCACTTTTCATTACAATCACACCAGAACTTGTTTCTTTTAGATTCGGGTGGAGTGTGGAATGATGAGGGTCTGGTATAGGGAGACCCCCCAACAAAAATCATAAATCATTCCAGGCCCTTCGGGTCCCCCCCACAAAAATCAGGACATGTCAGGGTTTAGGAGGGCAGAAAAAATGCAGATTTATTTTAGCATTTTAATTTATTTTATGTTTTATTTGTATATTTATTTATATTTTAAAAATATATAATATTTCTTTTAATATCAATATATTTATATTATTATTTAAATGTATTTATAAATATATATATTGGAAAAAAATACACAAACATATATATATATATATAGCTATTATTATTTATTTTGTATTATTATTTTTTTATGTTCTATTTATTTATCTTTTTATTTGTCTTTTTATGTATAATTATTTATATTTAAACATATGCTATATTTAAATTTAATATTTAGATTTGTATTTATATATATTTGTATAATTGTATTATTTTTTATTTATATTTATTTATTTATTATGATTATTCACTTATTTGTTTATATTTATTCTTTGCTGGATGTGTAAATTGTATTGCAGTGTAATTCAGACCCCTTTCACACGGAAGCGCCGATCATTTTAGTGGCGCTTTTTTTTTACCTGACAACTTGACCTTAAAATTTTTTAAAAAACACCTGTTTTCTAAGCGCAGCCCATTCATTGCAATGGGGGGGGGGGGGGGAGGGGGCGTTTTTGCAGCGATCCGCACGCCCCAAAGATGCTGCTTGCAGTATTTTTTCTAACGTCCCGCAATTGCCCCGCCCCCGTGTGAAAGCGTCCCGCCCCAGTGTGAAAGCACCCCGCCTCCACGTGAAAGCACCCCGCCCCAGTGTGAAAGCACCCCGCCTCCGTGTGAAAGCACCCCGCCCCAGTGTAAAAAGCGACCCGCCCCCGTGTGAAAGTGACCCGCCCCCGTGTGAAAGCGCCCCGCCCCCGTGTGAAAGCGCCCCGCCCCCGTGTGAAAGTGCCCCGCCCCTGTGTGAAAGCGCCCCGCCCCGTGTGAAAGCGCCCCGCCCCGTGTGAAAGCGCCCCGCCCCGTGTGAAAGCGCCCCGCCCCGTGTGAAAGCGCCCCGCCCCCGTGTGAAAGCGCTCATTCAAATGAATGGGAGGTGGTTTTCAGAGGTTTTTTCTAGTGCTGAAATGCCTGAAAAGTGCCTCAGTGTGAAAGGGGTGTAGAGACGGCCTGCGCCCCTCCTGGGGAGACCCCCCTCCCCCCTCTATTTGTCCTGTTTCCAGTTATCACTGAGAGTGAAAGGAAATCGTACATTTTGGGTTGTCACCAGAACAGGAATGGAGGGGAAATCTTCCGATGGGGACACTACAGGGATTCCCTCACTTCCTGTTGTGGTCAGGGGACAGGAAGTGAAGGGAAATCTCCCCAATGGGGACACAGGAGGCAAAATCTGACAGAGTTTAGTAAAATCCTCTATTACTCTGTTCAAAATGAAAAATACGTTTTGCCTTCAGTTCTACTTTAAAGTGCGTCACATCCCGGAGGTAATAAAGGGGCTCAACCTGGTGCAGAACTACAAGTCCCAAGAGGCAGTGCAGGCCGCTGAGGCATGATGGGACTTGTAGTTGGAGGGCTGCAGGTTGAGCGCCCCCCTTAGGATATGAAGTGGATGGAATGGATACAAAGTTATCGATCACTTCATTGATTTCCAATTTCTTCCTGAAATGTAGAATAAAAGTCCTCTGCTGCCCTCTGCTGGTGAACGCCGAGTACTGCAGGTTTTCACACAAAATGAAGTTTAACCCTCTCAGTGTCAGAGAATAAGAGATACTGAAAAAAGTCATCAATCATATGTATAGATAACGATGATGGCCGATATTTATATTGGATGTTTTCATTACATTTGTCAGTAAAACATTTTTCTCATATGCATTATATATATATACATTATATCCCTATATACATTGTATACATTATACAGTAGAACTTCGGTTTACGAGTAACGCGATTGACAAGCATTTTAAAATACGAGCAACTTTTTAAAAAAAATTCTGACTCGGTTTGCGAGTTTTGTGTCGTAAGTCGAGCAGAATTCAAGGTAATAGAGCCTGCAGTACCGCATTTGGCCTGAGGTGCGGGGGGCGCCAGATCCGAGAAAGAGCCAAACGACGGCAATTACAGCCGATCGGCCCCATTCGGCAATACTCAGAAAGACACAGAAATACTCCGTTTCCGAGGTCAGCCGAGGTGTCCTCGGGCCTTTCCGGACATTTCCGAGGCTCTCTGGCGCCCCCCATCTCTGCCCGCATGTGGTATTGCATCCTATTGAAGTCAATGCGGAACAAATTATTTTTGTTTCCATTGACTTCTATGGGGAAACTCGTTTTGATATGCGAGTGCTTTGGATTACAAGCATTCTCCTGGAACGGATTATACTCGTAATCCGAGGTTCCACTGTATATACATTATATCCCTATATACATTATATATATACACACACATTGTATCCTCATATACATTATATATACATTGTTTTTCTTTCTGCGAGGAGAGAGAGAAAAAACAACTCTGTAAAAAATTAAAAAAAAAATAACACTAAAGAAAGAATATCGAGATGAAGGGTTGCTGGAGGTCAAGGGTCAGTATTGGGGTCAGGGGTCAGTATTGGGGTCAGGGGTCAGTATTGGGGTCAGGGGTCGGGTCATGGTCAGTATTGGGGTCAGGGGTCAGTATTGGGGTCAGGGGGCGGGTCAGGGGGAGGGTCAGGGGTCAGTATTGGGGGTCAGGGTCAGTATTGGGATCAGGGGGCGGGTCAGGGGTCAGTATTGGGGTCAGGGGTCAGTATTGGGGTCAGGGGTCAGTATTGGGGGTCAGGGTCAGGGGTCAGTAGGCGGGTCAGGGGGAGGGTCAGGGGTCAGTATTGGGGGGTCAGGGGTCAGTATTGGGGTCAGGGGTCAGTAGATTTTTGTCGGTGTGTTTGCCGTAGGAGAAATGCGCGGTCTTGACCCTCCCCCTGACCCCCAATACTGACCCCTGACCCCAATACTGACCCCTGACCATGACCCGACCCCTGACCCCAATACTGACCCCTGACCTCCAGCAACCCTTCATCTTGATATTCTTTCTTTAGTGTTTTTTTATTTTTTATTTTACAGAGTTGTTTTTTCTCGCTCTCTTCTCTTACAAGAATGTTTTGTGCTTATTTTGTGATATTTTCACATGAACTGGAAAGCTGCGTACTGTTGATCAGATTATCGATCGCTCCGAATGCCGATGTTCTCATCATTTGTACGAAGCATTAATGAGCACTTCACCCATGGGGGGGGGGGGCAGTTTGTTCGCCCCGGGCGCTGAATGACCTTCTCCCGGCACTGAAACTTTCACCTGTGTTGATGTGATCTGCACTGCGATAGAGAGCGATAATTCCGATCTCCCTCTGCGCTTCGCAGATCCTCAGATAACTCCTCCGACAATCTGTAGATATGACAACTAACAAATATGCCCAGAATAGAACGGAAAACTCTCTTCCTCTGATCAGCTGCGCCTGCAAATACACTTGTAACTGCGTGAGGTCAATTTATGTACTGCGCATGCGCGAGCAGCATTTGCGCCCGTTCATGTGCTCTGCTTCACTGCACCAGCAAAATCTTAGTAAATGTCACGCCACGGAGGTTCATTTGCATAAGTTGAACGGGCGGTCGGGCGCACCTCTCAACTTGCCTTTTTTTGCGCCGGTCACTTCTATGGGGTTTTGTCAGCATTAAGAAAAAAAAGAAATGAAGAAAAAAAATGGGGTGGGGTCCCCCAAAATTCCATACCAGACCCTTCACCGAGCAACCTGGCAGAGGAAGGAGGGGGGGACGAGAGAGCGCCCCCCCCCTCCTGAACCGTACCAGGCCACCTGCCCTCAACATTGGGAGGGGGCTTTGGGGTCCCCATGTTGATGAGGAAACATGGAACCGTTCGGCAGAGGGGGGCGGGATCACCGGGTGGCCCCGCCCTCCGTTATATAAGACCTGTCAGAAGAAGAGAAGCGTCACACAGCGGGAGCCTCCCATTGTGCGGAGCGGCCCGAGAACGAAGAAGAGTCGCTGTGGAGGAAGATGCCGGACGAGAAAACCGGAGCAAGAAGAAGATGGAGGAAGAAGAAGATGGAGGAAGAAGAAGAAGAAACCGAAGGATGAAGAAAGAAGATTTTAATAAAGGAATTTCAAAGACCGTCTCCTGTCATTTTTACCATTTTTGGCACTTTTTTGGTGAAATGATAGGGGTACCCCCTTACCATTTCACACAGGGGGGGGGGGCGGGATCTGGGGGTCCCCTTGTTAAAGGGGGCTTTTAGATTCCGATAAGACCCTCACCTGCAGACCCCAACAACCAACGGCCAGGGTTGTGGGGATGAGGCCCTTGTCCTCATCAACATGGGGACAAGGTGCTTTGGGGGGTCTCAGACCCCCAAAGCACCCTCCCAATGTTGAGGGCATGTGGCCTGGTACGGTTCAGGAGGAGGGGGGGGGCGCTCTCGTCCCCCCCTCCTTTCCTGCGGCCTGCCAGGTTGCATGCCCGGATAAAGGGTCTGGTATGGATTTTGAGGGGGGGACCCCACGCCATTTTTTTTTTTTTGCGCGGGGTTCCCCTTAAAATCCATAGCAGACCTGAAGGGCCTGGTTTGCTCTTGGAGGGGAACCCATGTCGTTTTTTTTTCTAAATTAAAGTCGCCTGGCCTGGGGGGGGACTTAAAGTCGTGTTGTAAGTCGCGCTGGAAGTCGTGTTGCCCGTGTGAATGGACTGTAATGATAACGGCGTGCGCTATTCGCGGTGCACCGCTATATTATGTGTTGCGCCGGTTCATACGCTCAAGTAATAATTTATCTGGCGCACCAATTGTGATATGAACCGGCGCAGCGCATTCATCTTGGTAAATCAGCCCCAATGTGTGATCCATATACCTGCAATACCAACATTTCACCACTATATGGAGATCTCCACCTACATTCACCTATACAAGGATCTGATAGAGGACACCACAGACCAGCAGATGATTGGCTCCACATTCCCCCTTCCAGAGTAAAACAAACCGCCATCTGTGGTGCCCAGGAGCCCCCCGTGCCGCGATCCGTCACCCCCAGACATGAATGGTGGGAGGCAACCGTACATGAGAATGAACAAAGCCACGCATGCGCAGAGACCACGAACACGGACCGTTTGTGCAACACAATCTGATTGTACAATCTCCTTCACATCCCCCGAGTATTACCTGACCCCTCCCCCACAGAGGAGAGATCTCTATAGACCCCACATCTCTCCATAAAGAGGACCTGTCACCACCTATTACTGTCACATGGGATGTTTACATTCATTATAGACCCCAGATCTCTCCATAAAGAGGACCCGTCACCTCCTATTACTGTCACATGGGATGTTTACATTCATTATAGACCCCAGATCTCTCCATAAAGAGGACCCGTCACCTCCTATTACTGTCACATGGGATGTTTACATTCATTATAGACCCCTGATCTCTCCATAAAGAGGACCCGTCACCTCCTATTACTGTCACATGGGATGTTTACATTATAGACCCCAGATCTCTCCATAAAGAGGACCCGTCACCTCCTATTACTGTCACATGGGATGTTTACATTCATTATAGACCCCAGATCTCTTCATAAAGAGGACCCGTCACCTCCTATTACTGTCACATGGGATGTTTACATTCATTATAGACCCCGGATCTCTCCATAAAGAGGACCCATCACCAACTATTACTGTCACATGGGATGTTTACATTCATTATAGACCCCGGATCTCTCCATAAAGAGGACCCGTCACCTCCTATTACTGTCACATGGGATGTTTACATTATAGACCCCAGATCTCTCCATAAAGATGACCCGTCACCTCCTATTACTGTCACATGGGATGTTTACATTCATTATAGACCCCAGATCTCTCCATAAAGAGGACCCGTCACCTCCTATTACTGTCACATGGGATGTTTACATTCATTATAGACCCCAGATCTCTCCATAAAGAGGACCGTCACCTCCTATTACTGTCACATGGGATGTTTACATTCATTATAGACCCCAGATCTCTCCATAAAGAGGACCCGTCACCTCCTATTACTGTCACATGGGATGTTTACATTCATTATAGACCCCAGATCTCTCCATAAAGAGGACCCGTCACCTCCTATTACTGTCACATGGGATGTTTACATTCATTATAGACCCCTGATCTCTCCATAAAGAGGACCCGTCACCTCCTATTACTGTCACATGGGATGTTTACATTATAGACCCCAGATCTCTCCATAAAGAGGACCCGTCACCTCCTATTACTGTCACATGGGATGTTTACATTCATTATAGACCCCATATCTCTTCATAAAGAGGACCCGTCACCTCCTATTACTGTCACATGGGATGTTTACATTCATTATAGACCCCGGATCTCTCCATAAAGAGGACCCATCACCAACTATTACTGTCACATGGGATGTTTACATTCATTATAGACCCCGGATCTCTCCATAAAGAGGACCCGTCACCTCCTATTACTGTCACATGGGATGTTTACATTATAGACCCCAGATCTCTCCATAAAGAGGACCCGTCACCTCCTATTACTGTCACATGGGATGTTTACATTCATTATAGACCCCAGATCTCTCCATAAAGAGGACCCGTCACCTCCTATTACTGTCACATGGGATGTTTACATTCATTATAGACCCCAGATCTCTCCATAAAGAGGACCTGTCACCTCCTATTACTGTCACATGGGATGTTTACATTCATTATAGACCCCGGATCTCTCCATAAAGAGGACCCGTCACCTCCTATTACTGTCACATGGGATGTTTACATTATAGACCCCAGATCTCTCCATAAAGAGGACCCGTCACCTCCTATTACTGTCACATGGGATGTTTACATTCATTATAGACCCCGGATCTCTCCATAAAGAGGACCCGTCACCTCCTATTACTGTCACATGGGATGTTTACATTCATTATAGACCCCAGATCTCTCCATAAAGAGGACCTGTCACCTCCTATTACTGTCACATTGGATGTTTACATTCATTATAGACCCCAGATCTTGTCATAAAGAGGACCCGTCACCTCCTATTACTGTCACATGGGATGTTTACATTATAGACCCCAGATCTCTCCATAAAGAGGACCCGTCACCTCCTATTACTGTCACATGGATGTTTACATTCATTATAGACCCCAGATCTCTCCATAAAGAGGACCCGTCACCTCCTATTACTGTCACATGGGATGTTTACATTCATTATAGACCCCAGATCTCTCCATAAAGAGGACCCGTCACCTCCTATTACTGTCACATGGGATGTTTACATTCATTATAGACCCCAGATCTCTCCATAAAGAGGACCTGTCACCGTCTATTACTGTCACATGGGATGTTTACATTCATTATAGACCCCAGATCCCTCCATAAAGAGGACCCGTCACCTCCTATTACTGTCACATGGGATGTTTACATTCATAATAGACCCCAGATCTCTCCACAAAGAGGACCCGTCACCTCCTATTACTGTCACATGGGATGTTTACATTCATTATAGACCCCAGATCTCTCCATAAAGAGGACCCGTCACCTCCTATTACTGTCACATGGGATGTTTACATTCATTATAGACCCCGGATCTCTCCATAAAGAGGACCTGTCACCTCCTATTACTGTCACACGGGATGTTTACATTCATTATAGACCCCAGATCTCTCCATAAAGAGGACCCGTCACCTCCTATTACTGTCACATGGGATGTTTACATTCATTATAGACCCCGGATCTCTCCATAAAGAGGACCCGTCACCTCCTATTACTGTCACATGGGATGTTTACATTTATTATAGACCCCAGATCTCTCCATAAAGAGGACCCGTCACCTCCTATTACTGTCACATGGGATGTTTACATTATAGACCCCAGATCTCTCCATAAAGAGGACCCGTCACCTCCTATTACTGTCACATGGGATGTTTACATTCATTATAGACCCCGGATCTCTCCAAAAGAGGACCCGTCACCTCCTATTACTGTCACATGGGATGTTTACATTCATTATAGACCCCAGATCTCTCCATAAAGAGGACCTGTCACCTCCTATTACTGTCACATGGGATGTTTACATTCATTATAGACCCCAGATCTCTCCATAAAGAGGACCCGTCACCTCCTATTACTGTCACATGGGATGTTTACATTAATTATAGACCCCAGATCTCTCCATAAAGAGGACCCGTCACCTCCTATTACTGTCACATGGGATGTTTACATTCATTATAGACCCCAGATCTCTCCATAAAGAGGACCTGTCACCCCCTATTACTGTCACATGGATGTTTACATTCATTATAGACCCCAGATTTCTCCATAAAGAGGACATGTCACCTCCTATTACTGTCACATGGGATGTTTACATTCATTATAGACCCCAGATCTCTCCATAAAGAGGACCCGTCACCTCCTATTACTGTCACATGGGATGTTTACATTCATTATAGACCCCAGATCTTGTCATAAAGAGGACCCGTCACCTCCTATTACTGTCACATGGGATGTTTACATTATAGACCCAGATCTCTCCATAAAGAGGACCCGTCACCTCCTATTATTGTCACATGGGATGTTTACATTCATTATAGACCCCAGATCTCTCCATAAAGAGGACCCGTCACCTCCTATTACTGTCACATGGGATGTTTACATTCATTATAGACCCCAGATCTCTCCATAAAGAGGACCTGTCACCATCTATTACTGTCACATGGGATGTTTACATTCATTATAGACCCCAGATCCCTCCATAAAGAGGACCCGTCACCTCCTATTACTGTCACATGGGATGTTTACATTCATAATAGACCCCAGATCTCTCCACAAAGAGGACCCGTCACCTCCTATTACTATCACATGGGATGTTTACATTCATTATAGACCCCAGATCTCTCCATAAAGAGGACCCGTCACCTCCTATTACTGTCACATGGGATGTTTACATTCATTATAGACCCCAGATCTCTCCATAAAGAGGACCTGTCACCTCCTATTACTGTCACATGGGATGTTTACATTCATAATAGACCCCAATCTCTCCATAAAGAGGACCCGTCACCTCCTATTACTGTCACATGGGATGTTTACATTCATTATAGACCCCAGATCCCTCCATAAAGAGGACCCGTCACCTCCTATTACTATCACATGGGATGTTTACATTCATTATAGACCCCAGATCTCTCCATAAAGAGGACCCGTCACCTCCTATTACTGTCACATGGGATGTTTACATTCATTATAGACCCCAGATCTCTCCATAAAGAGGACCTGTCACCTCCTATTACTGTCACATGGGATGTTTACATTCATAATAGACCCCAATCTCTCCATAAAGAGGACCCGTCACCTCCTATTACTGTCACATGGGATGTTTACATTCATTATAGACCCCAGATCCCTCCATAAAGAGGACCCGTCACCTCCTATTACTGTCACATGGGATGTTTACATTCATAATAGACCCCAGATCTCTCCACAAAGAGGACCCGTCACCTCCTATTACTGTCACATGGGATGTTTACATTCATTATAGACCCCAGATCTCTCCATAAAGAGGACCCGTCACCTCCTATTACTGTCACATGGGATGTTTACATTCATTATAGACCCCAGATCTCTCCATAAAGAGGGATGTTTACATTCATTATAGGCCCCAATCTCTCCATAAAGAGGACCCGTCACCTCCTATTACTGTCACATGGGATGTTTACATTCATTATAGACCCCAGATCTCTCCATAAAGAGGACCCGTCACCTCCTATTACTGTCACATGGGATGTTTACATTCATTATAGACCCCAGATCCCTCCATAAAGAGGACCCGTCACCTCCTATTACTATCACATGGGATGTTTACATTCATTATAGACCCCAGATCTCTCCATAAAGAGGACCCGTCACCCCCTATTACTGTCACATGGGATGTTTACATTCATTATAGACCCCAGATCCCTCCATAAAGAGGACCCGTCACCTCCTATTACTGTCACATGGGATGTTTACATTCATAATAGACCCCAGATCCCTCCATAAAGAGGACCCGTCACCTCCTATTACTATCACATGGGATGTTTACATTCATTATAGACCCCAGATCTCTCCATAAAGAGGACCCGTCACCTCCTATTACTGTCACATGGGATGTTTACATTCATTATAGACCCCAGATCTCTCCATAAAGAGGACCCGTCACCCCCTATTACTGTCACATGGGATGTTTACATTCATTATAATTAGAATGTGTCTGGCGGGGCTGTGGGTGGTCCGGCGCTCTCCATGTGTCAGTGAGGTGCTTGTGGTTGATGTATTGAGGGAAGGATCAGTAAACACTTCTGTGTGTGATACAGACAGACCACCCACAGCCCCCGATCTGTCACCGCCGGTGTCACTCCGCTACCCGGTGTCACTCCGCTACCCGGTGTCACCTGCTCCACAGGAACCACAAGTACCAGCAGATCCTCAGATCTCTCACTATTGGCACTTTTCATTACAATCACACCAGAACTTGTTTCTTTTAGATTCGGGTGGAGTGTGGAATGATGAGGGTCTGGTATAGGGAGACCCCCAACAAAAATCATAAATCATTCCAGGCCCTTCGGGTCCCCCCCACAAAAATCAGGACATGTCAGGGTTTAGGAGGGCAGAAAAAAATGCAGATTTATTTTAGCATTTTAATTTATTTTATGTTTTATTTGTATATTTATTTATATTTTAAAAATATATAATATTTCTTTTAATATCAATATATTTATATTATTATTTAAATGTATTTATAAATATATATATTGGAAAAAAATACACAAACATATATATATATATATAGCTATTATTATTTATTTTGTATTATTATTTTTTTATGTTCTATTTATTTATCTTTTTATTTGTCTTTTTATGTATAATTATTTAAACATATGCTATATTTAAATTTAATATTTAGATTTGTATTTATATATATTTGTATTATTGTATTATTTTTTATTTATATTTATTTATTTATTATGATTATTCACTTATTTGTTTATATTTATTCTTTGCTGGATGTGTAAATGGTATTGCAGTGTAATTCAGACCCCTTTCACACGGAAGCGCCGATCATTTTAGTGGCGCTTTTTTTACCTGACAACTTGACCTTAAAATTTTTTAAAAAACACCTGTTTTCTAAGCGCAGCCCATTCATTGCAATGGGGGGGGAGGGGGCGTTTTTGCAGCGCTCCGCACGCCCCAAAGATGCTGCTTGCAGTATTTTTTCTAACGTCCCGCAATTGCCCCGCCCCCGTGTGAAAGCGTCCCGCCCCAGTGTGAAAGCACCCCGCCTCCGCGTGAAAGCACCCCGCCCCAGTGTGAAAGCACCCCGCCTCCGTGTGAAAGCGCCCCGCCCCGTGTGAAAGTGTCCCGCCTCCATGTGAAAGCACCCCGCCCCAGTGTAAAAAGCGTCCCGCCCCAGTGTAAAAAGCGTCCCGCCCCAGTGTGAAAGCGTCCCGCCCCCGTGTGAAAGCGTCCCGCCTCCATGTGAAAGCACCCCGCCCCAGTGTAAAAAGCGTCCCGCCCCAGTGTAAAAAGCGTACCGCCCCTGTGTGAAAGCGTACCGCCCCTGTGTGAAAGCGTCCCGCCTCCATGTGAAAGCACCCCGCCCCAGTGTAAAAAGCGTACCGCCCCTGTGTGAAAGCGCCCCGCCCCAGTGTCAAAGCGCCCCGCCCCGTGTGAAAGCATCCCGCCTCCATGTGAAAGCGCCCCGCCCCAGTGTGAAAGCGTCCCGCCCCCGTGTGAAAGCGCTCATTCAAATGAATGGGAGGTGGTTTTCAGAGGTTTTTTCTAGCGCTGAAATGCCTGAAAAGTGCCTCAGTGTGAAAGGGGTGTAGAGACGGCGCTCCACCTGGGGAGACCCCCCTCCCCCCTCCATTTGTCCTGTTTCCAGTTATCACTGAGAGTGAAAGGAAATCGTACATTTTGGGTTGTCACGAGAACAGGAATGGAGGGGAAATCTTCCGATGGGGACACTACAGGGATTCCCTCACTTCCTGTTGTGGTCAGGGGACAGGAAGTGAAGGGAAATCTCCCGAATGGGGACACAGGAGGCAAAATCTGACAGAGTTTAGTATAATCCTCTATTACTCTGTTCAAAATGAAAAATACGTTTTGCCTTCAGTTCACATCCCGGAGGTAATAAAGGGGCTCAACCTGGAGCAGAACTACAAGTCCCAAGAGGCAGTGCAGGCCGCTGAGGCATGATGGGACTTGTAGTTGGAGGGCTGCAGGTTGAGCGCCCCCCTTAGGATATGAAGTGGATGGAATGGATACAAAGTTATCGATCACTTCATTGATTTCCAATTTCTTCCTGAAATGTAGAATAAAAGTCCTCTGCTGCCCTCTGCTGGTGAACGCCGAGTACTGCAGGTTTTCACACAAAATGAAGTTTAACCCTCTCAGTGTCAGAGAATAAGAGATACTGAAAAAAGTCATCAATCATATGTATAGATAACGATGATGGCCGATATTTATATTGGATGTTTTCATTACATTTTTCAGTAAAACATTTTTGTACATCGATTGTACTTGTTACATCGACCTTCTGAACTTTTCTCATATACATTATATATATACATTATATTCCTATATACATTGTATACATTATACAGTAGAACTTCGGTTTACGAGTAACGCGATTGACAAGCATTTTAAAATAGGAGCAACTTTTTAAAAAAAATTCTGACTCGGTTTGCGAGTTTTGTGTCGTAAGTCGAGCAGAATTCAAGGTAATAGAGCCTGCAGTACCGCATTTGGCCTGAGGTGCCGGGGGCGCCAGAGCCGAGAAGAGCCGAACGACGCCAATTACAGCCGATCGGCCCCATTCGGCAATACTCGGAAAGACACAGAAATACTCAGTTTCCGAGGTCAGCCGAGGTGTCCTCGGGCCTTTCCGGCCATTTCCGAGGCTCTCTGGTGCCCCCCATCTCTGGCCGCATGCGGTATTGCATCCTATTGAAGTCAATGCGGAACAAATTATTTTCGTTTCCATTGACTTCTATGGGGAAACTCGTTTTGATATGCGAGTGGTTTGGATTACAAGCATTCTCCTGGAACGGATTATACTCGTAATCCGAGGTTCCACTGTATATACATTATATCCCTATATATATTATATATATATATATATATACACACACATTGTATCCTCATATACATTATACATACATTGTTTTTCTTTCTACGAGGAGAGAGAGAAAAAACAACTCTGTAAAAATAAAAAAATAAAAACACTAAAGAAAGAATATCGAGATGAAGGGTTGCTGGAGGTCAGGGGTCAGTATTGGGGTCAGGGGTTGGGTCAGGGGTCAGGGGTCAGTATTGGGGTCAGGTCATAGTCAGGGGTCAGTATTGGGGTCAGGGGTCAGGGGTCAGTATTGGGGTCAGGGGTCGGGTCAGGGGGCGGGTCAGGGGTCAGTATTGGGGTCGGGTCATGGTCAGTATTGGGGTCACGGGTCAGTATTGGGGTCACGGGTCAGTATTGGGGGTCACGGGTCAGTATTGGGGGTCAGGGGTCAGTATTGGGGTCAGGGGTCAGTATTGGGGTCAGGGGCAGGTCAGGGGGAGGGTTAGGGATCAGTATTGGGGTCAGGGGTCAGTATTGGGGTCAGGGGCGGGTCAGGGGTCAGTATTGGGGTCAGGGGGAGGGTCAGGGATCAGTATTGGGGGTCAGTATTGGGGTCAGGGGGAGGGTCAGGGATCAGTATTTGGGGTCAGTATTGGGGTCAGTATTGGGGTCAGTATTGGGGTCAGGGGGAGGGTCAGGGATTAGTATTGGGGGTCAGTATTGGGGTCAGTATTGGGGTCAGGGGCGGGTCAGGGGTCAGTATTGGGGTCAGGGGTCAGTATTGGGGTCAGGGGCGGGTCAGGGGTCAGTATTGGGGGTCAGGGGTCAGTATTGGGGTCAGGGGCCAGTATTGGGGTCAGGGGCCAGTATTGGGGTCAGGGGTCAGTATTGGGGTCAGGGGCCAGTATTGGGGTCAGGGGTCAGTATTGGGGTCAGTGTTGGGGTCAGGGGTCAGTATTGGGGTCAGGGGCCAGTATTGGGGTCAGGGGTCAGTATTGGGGGTCAGGGTCAGGGTCAGGATTGGGGTCAGGGGCCAGTATTGGGGTCAGGGGTCAGTATTGTGGTCAGGGGTCGGGTCAGGGGTCAGTATTGGGGTCAGGGGTCAGTAGATTTTTGTCGGTGTGTTTGCAGTAGAAGAAATGCGCGGTCTTGTTTGTGGGCGGGACTCCGGGTACAAACATCACCTGACACACAATCCGGGGGGGGGGGGCGAGGGGACGGAGGGGGAGAAGGGACGGGGGGGGCGGGGGGGGCGGGGGGGGGGGGAGGGGGGCGGGTGGTTTTCCTTTGATAATAATTACAAAAATATCTGAAGATATTCACAACTATTTACCGCCAAACATCACCTGACACACAATCCGGGGTGTCTCTGCGATCGGTCGGAGCCGGAGAATTGATTTCAGGTTGTTTTTTGGTGATAACAAGAAATATATAGTCACATTTTTTTTTTACTATTTTGGGTGAGTTTTCCTTTGATAATAATTACAAAAATATCTGAAGATATTCACAACTATTTACCGCCAAATGAAAGCCCAACTTGTCCCGAGATGTATATATATATAGAATATATAGATCCCATCCCCCGCCATACACAATGTAGTTCTGATGCTTTGTACAGATTTACTAACAAATATCAAAGTTGCACAATTGTGTTTAGGCCTTTAGATTTGTTTTACCCCCGGGGGGGGGGGGGTAAACTTTCCAGGGCCGGTGTCCTGTCGGATACTATCCGCTGTGTACTGCGCATGCGCATGGACACAGGACAAGCAGATTCCGAAAATGAATGGCGCCTGCGCCGTGAGTCCAGGCTCAGCCCCTCCATCCACCTGTCCAGATTCACCCGGACAGTTTGGGTTTGGAATCATGCGTCCGGATCGCTTCTCGGCCTTTTGGCTAAGATCTGTTCTTATCAGTTGCCAAAGGAGGCGATGTTTCTGGCCCTATAGAGAGGGTGGCAGGCTCGCTCTCCGATGGCGTAATTAGTGCCTGGAAGGTACGGTTTCTGGAGGGGCACGCTGGGTACACTGGAACTGGTGTGGCAGCGTATGGCCTGAGTCTGAGCCGTGCTGGAAGGGTACTCCTGGTGAGGATGGGTGCTGCCATGGTCGGCGCCAAGGGGTCGAGTTACCTGGCCTTCTGGCCTGGATTGGGGTGGCTCTAGCCCCAGACAGTCTTTCGGGTAACAGAACACCGTGAATCCCTATGCTGCGGGGGAGGATCGGCTAGTATTTCCCGATTGTGATTAGGAGGGAGTGATGGGTAGCGACGGTGAACCTGTTGGTGGGACAGGCTCTCCCCAAGCTCCCTGATCTCTAGACCTTCCTGTCTGTGGTGGGGGCTGCTGTGGTCCGGACCGTTGGCCAGGGCGGTCTTGAAAGCCTATGGAGTATGTGCCCCTGGAGTGGCAGTCCAGGGGTGCCAAACAATCACTGTGTGTGAGGGACACATTGATTTATGGCACCACGGTCACTGCACCATATCACGCTTTTTTAGCACCTGCCTCTTGGGCCGGGCCTTTTGGCTGGGACCAGAGGAATTTTTTATTCCTGGCCGGAGGGCCTGGTCATTGTTTCACACAATGGCCACTTCTTTCACTCTCCTCTCCACTATCCCTTCCCCCACTTTATTTTATTTATTCCTTTGTTGTGTGTCACGTTGTTTTTTGTATTTTTATGTTTGTACACGGTTTAGCACGTGTGATTAGTAGGGTCACAGGTCCCAGGGCCTGTCCTGAACGTCAGGGAGGGGGTGGACATGGCCTTCTGGCTTAGTTCGCCCTCTCTCATAGGGTTGGGGTCTCTCTTCGGGAGAGCCTCACCTAGTATTTGGGTGGGTCTGTTTCGGCAGACCTTCCAGAGAACGGGGTCTGACTGGTTTCGGCCAGGAAGACCAAGTTTTACGGTCCTTGTCCCTGTCAGGAGCCTAACGCCCCGGGGGATTCAGGACAAGGTCCTCTGATTTTAGAGGTCTTGTGTACCCGTTGCACTTTTTTGTCGCACCTCTTTATGTTGTGCACATTTTTTATGCACCGGGTGAGTTTTTGAGTGTGTTTTGCACGCCACAGGCTTTCAAAAAAAAAAAAAAAAAAAAAAAATCATGCGTCCGGATTTGGCAATGGCAGGCTCGCTCTCCGATGGCGTAATTAGTGCCTGGAAGGTACGGTTTCTGGAGGGGCACGCTGGGTACACTGGAATTGGTGTGGCAGCGTATGGCCTGAGTCTGAGCCGTGCTGGAAAGGGTGCTCCTGGTGAGGATGGGTGCTGCCTTGGTCGGCGCCAGAGGGTCGAGTTACCTGGCCTTCTGGCCTGGATTGGGGTGGCTCTAGCCCCAGACAGTTTTTCGGGTAACAGAACGCCGTGAATCCCTAGCTGCGGGGGAGGATCGGTTAGTAATTCCCGATTGTGATTAGGAGGGAGTGATGGGAGCGACGGTGAACCTGTTGGTGGGACAGGCTCTCACCAAGCTTCCTGATCTCCATGCCTTCCTGTCTGTGGTGGGGGCTGCTGTGGTCCGGACCGTTGGTCAGGGCGGTCTTGAAAGCCTATGGAGTATGTGCCTCTGGAGTGGCAGTCCAGGGGTGCCAAACAATCACTGTGTGTGAGGGACACATTGATTTATGGCACCACGGTCACTGCACCATATCACGCTTTTTTAGCACCTGCCTCTTGGGCCGGGCCTTTTGGCTGGGACCAGAGGAATTTTTTATTCCTGGCCGGAGGGCCTGGTCATTGTTTCACACAATGGCCACTTCTTCACTCTCCTCTCCACTATCCCTTCCCCCACTTTATTTTATTTATTCCTTTGTTTGTTTGTCACTTTTTGTATTTTTATGTTTGTACACGATTTAGCACTTGTGTGATTAGTAGGGTCACCGGTCCCAGGACCTGTCCTGAACGTCAGGGAGGGGGTGGACATGGCCTTCTGGCTTAGTTCGCCCTCTCTCAGTAGGGTTGGGGTCTCTCTTCGGGAGAGCCTCACCTAGTATTTGGGTGGGTCTGTTTCGGCAGACCTTCCAGAGAACGGGGTCTGACTGGTTTCGGCCAGGACGACCAAGTTTTACGGTCCTTGTCCCTGTCAGGAGCCTAACGCCCCGGGGGATTCAGGACAAGGTCCTCTGATTTTAGAGGTCTTGTGTACCTGTTGCACTTTTTTGTCGCACCTCTTTATGTTGTGCACATTTTTTTCTGCATCTCCCCCCCCCCCCCATCCCTACCCCTGTGTCCGCCCCACACTACAATTACTATGGGTGAGTTTTTGAGTGTGTGTTTTGCACGCCACAGGCTTTCAATAAAAAACAAAAAAAAAAATATATGTACAGTTTATACAATAAAAAAAATAAAAAAAAAATTCTGTGTGCCGCTAAAGTGTTCTGGTTTGAATTGAAGAAAAGGTGGCGACCCTAAAACCTCCCGTACCTCCTGTGAGTCCCGCCCTGTTCTGCTATCCACACTGTGCCGACACTGTGCTGTGCTGTGCTGTGCCGACACTGTGCTGTGCCGACGCTGTGCTGTGCTGACACTGTGCTGTGCCGACACTGTGCTGTGCTGTGCTGACACTGTGCTGTGCCGACACTGTGCTGTGCTGTGCTGACACTGTGCTGTGCTGTGCTGACACTGTGCTGTGCCGACACTGTGCTGTGCTGTGCTGACACTGTGCTGTGCTGTGCTGACACTGTGCTGTGCTGTGCCGACACTGTGCTGTGCTGACACTGTGCTGTGCCGACACTGTGCTGTGCTGACACTGTGCTGTGCTGACACTGTGCTGTGCTGACACTGTGCTGTGCTGACACTGTGCTGTGCTGTGCTGACACTGTGCTGTGCCGACACTGTGCTGTGCTGTGCTGACACTGTGCTGTGCTGTGCTGACACTGTGCTGTGCTGACACTGTGCTGTGCTGTGCCGACACTGTGCTGTGCTGACACTGTGCTGTGCCGACACTGTGCTGTGCTGACACTGTGCTGTGCCGACACTGTGCTGTGCTGACACTGTGCTGTGCTGTGCTGACACTGTGCTGTGCTGACACTGTGCTGTGCTGACACTGTGCTGTGCTGACACTGTGCTGTGCTGTGCTGACACTGTGCTGTGCTGTGCTGACACTGTGCTGTGCTGACACTGTGCTGTGCTGACACTGTGCTGTGCTGTGCTGACACTGTGCTGTGCTGTGTGCTGACACTCGCACTGCAGATTTACTAAAGTAAAATGTTTATAAATGGGTTAGAAATATACCGGGACATCGATGTATCTTTATAATATATATTGTGTGTGGAGCGTCTATGAACAGTCCCAGTATATATATTTATATATTTCTATTTCTAAGCAGCCGGTGATGTGAAGCCCAAAGTAAGAAAGTTCCACCCTCAGGTCTGAATTCGGAGCAGAAACCAGCGATGCCAACCTCCCCTCCTCCCCTCCTGCCCTCCTCCCCTCCCCTCCCCTCCCCTCCTGCCCTCCTCCCCCCCTCCCCCCTCCCCTCCTCCCCTCCCTCCCCTCCCTCCTCCCCTCCTGCCCTCCTCCCCTCCCCTCCTCCCATCCTCCCCTCCCCTCCTCCCATCCTCCCCTCCCCTCCTCCCCTCCCCTCCCCTCCCCTCCCCTCCTCCCCTCCTGCCCTCCTCCCCTCCCCTCCTCCCATCCTCCCCTCCCCTCCTCCCCTCCCCTCCCCTCCCCTCCCCTCCTCCCCTCCTCCCCTCCTGCCCTCCTCCCCTCCCCTCCCCTGCCCTCCTCCCCTCCCCTGCCCTCCCCTCCTCCCCTCCCCTCCCCTCCTCCCCTCCTCCCCTCCCCTCCCCTCCCCTCCTGCCCTCCTCCCCTCCCCTGCCCTCCTCCCCTCCCCTCCTCCCATCCTCCCCTCCCCTCCCCTCCCCTCCCCTCCTCCCCTCCTCCCCTCCCCTCCTCCCCTCCTCCCCTCCTCCCCTCCTCCTCCTGCGCCGCAAAATCTTAGTAAATGTCACGCCACGGAGGTTCATTTGCATAAGTTGGTCGGGCGCACATCTCAACTTGACTGTTTTTGCGCTGTTCACTTCTATGGGGTTTTTAAAGGCTATTTGCACACAAGTCATGTCAGCATTAAGAAAATAAAGAAATGAAGAAAAAAAAATGGCGTGGGGTCCCCCCCAAAATCCATACCAGCGCCCTTATCCGAGCAACCTGGCAGGCCGCAGGAAAGGAGGGGGGACGAGAGAGCGCCCCCCCCCCCCTCCTGAACCGTACCAGGCCACATGCCCTCAACATTGGGAGGGTGCTTTGGGGTCCCCATGTGGATTTTGAGGGGGGCCCACACCATTTTTTTTGTGCGGGGGTTCCCCTTAAAATCCATCCCAGACCTGAAGGGCCTGGTTTGCTCTTGGAGGGGAACCCATCTCGTTTTTTTTTCTAAATTAAAGTTGCCTGGCCTGGGGGGGCGACTTAAAGTCGTGTTGCCCGTGTGAATGGACTGTAATGATAACAGCGTGCGCTATTCGCGGTGCACCGCTATATTATGTGTGCGCCGGTTCATACGCTCAAGTAATAATATATCTGGCGCACCAATTGTGATATGAACCGGCGCAGCGCATTCATCTTTGTAAATCAGCCCCAATGTGTGATCCATATACCTGCAATACCAACATTTCACCACTAGATGGAGATCTCCACCTACATTCACCTATACAAGGATCTGATAGAGGACACCACAGACCAGCAGATGATTGGCTCCACACTCAGGTGTTTCATCTGTGGTGCCCAGGAGCCCCCCGTGCCGCGATCCGTCACCCCCAGACATGAATGGTGGGAGGCAACCGTACACGAGAATGGACAAAGCCACGCATGCGCAGAGACCACGAACACGGACCGTTTGTGCAACACAATCTGATTGTACAATCTCCTTCACATCCCCCGAGTATTACCTGACCCCTCCCCCACAGAGGAGAGATCTCTATAGACCCCAGATCTCTCCATAAAGAGGACCCGTCACCGTCTATTACTGTCACATGGGATGTTTACATTCATTATAGACCCCAGATCTCTCCATAAAGAGGACCCGTCACCTCCTATTACTGTCACATGGGATGTTTACATTCATTATAGACCCAGATCTCTCCATAAAGAGGACCCGTCACCTCCTATTACTGTCACATGGGATGTTTACATTAATTATAGACCCCAGATCTCTCCATAAAGAGGACCCGTCACCTCCTATTACTGTCACATGGGATGTTTACATTATAGACCCCAGATCTCTCCACAAAGAGGACCCGTCACCTCCTATAACTGTCACATGGGATGTTTACATTCATTATAGACCCCAGATCCCTCCATAAAGAGGACCCGTCACCTCCTATTACTGTCATATGGGATGTTTACATTCATAATAGACCCCAGATCTCTCCACAAAGAGGACCCGTCACCTCCTATTACTATCACATGGGATGTTTACATTCATTATAGACCCCAGATCTCTCCATAAAGAGGACCCGTCACCTCCTATTACTGTCACATGGGATGTTTACATTCATTATAGACCCCAGATCTCTCCATAAAGAGGACCCGTCACCTCCTATTACTGTCACATGGGATGTTTACATTCATTATAGACCCCAGATCTCTCCATAAAGAGGACCCGTCACCACCTATTACTATCACATGGGATGTTTACATTCATTATAGACCCCAGATCTCTCCATAAAGAGGACCCGTCACCTCCTATTACTGTCACATGGGATGTTTACATTCATTATAGACCCCAGATCCCTCCATAAAGAGGACCCGTCACCTCCTATTACTGTCACATGGGATGTTTACATTCATAATAGACCCCAGATCTCTCCACAAAGAGGACCCGTCACCTCCTATTACTGTCACATGGGATGTTTACATTCATTATAGACCCCAGATCTCTCCATAAAGAGGACCCGTCACCTCCTATTACTGTCACATGGGATGTTTACATTCATTATAGACCCCAGATCCCTCCATAAAGAGGACCCGTCACCTCCTATTACTGTCACATGGGATGTTTACATTCATAATAGACCCCAGATCTCTCCATAAAGAGGACCCGTCACCTCCTATTACTGTCACATGGATGTTTACATTCATTATAGACCCCAGATCTCTCCATAAAGAGGACCCGTCACCTCCTATTACTGTCACATGGGATGTTTACATTCATTATAGACCCCAGATCTCTCCATAAAGAGGACCCGTCACCTCCTATTACTGTCACATGGGATGTTTACATTCATTATAGACCCCAGATCTCTCCATAAAGAGGACCCGTCACCTCCTATTACTGTCACATGGGATGTTTACATTATAGACCCCAGATCTCTCCATAAAGAGGACCCGTCACCTCCTATTACTGTCACATGGGATGTTTACATTCATTATAGACCCCAGATCCCTCCATAAAGAGGACCCGTCACCTCCTATTACTGTCACATGGGATGTTTACATTCATTATAGACCCCAGATCTCTCCATAAAGAGGACCCGTCACCTCCTATTACTGTCACATGGGATGTTTACATTCATTATAGACCCAGATCTCTCCATAAAGAGGACCCGTCACCTCCTATTACTGTCACATGGGATGTTTACATTCATTATAGACCCCCAGATCTCTCCATAAAGAGGACCCGTCACCTCCTATTACTGTCACATGGGATGTTTACATTCATTATAGACCCCCAGATCTCTCCATAAAGAGGACCTGTCACCTCTATTACTGTCACATGGGATGTTTACATTCATTATAGACCCCAGATCTCTCCATAAAGAGGACCCGTCACCTCCTATTACTGTCACATGGATGTTTACATTCATTATAGACCCCAGATCTCTCCATAAAGAGGACCCGTCACCTCCTATTACTGTCACATGGGATGTTTACATTCATTATAGACCCCAGATCTCTCCATAAAGAGGACCCGTCACCTCCTATTACTGTCACATGGGATGTTTACATTCATTATAGACCCCAGATCTCTCCATAAAGAGGACCCGTCACCTCCTATTACTGTCACATGGGATGTTTACATTCATTATAGACCCCAGATCTCTCCATAAAGAGGACCGTCACCTCCTATTACTGTCACATGGGATGTTTACATTCATTATAGACCCCAGATCTCTCCATAAAGAGGACCCGTCACCTCCTATTACTGTCACATGGGATGTTTACATTCATTATAGACCCCAGATCTCTCCATAAAGAGGACCCGTCACCTCCTATTACTGTCACATGGGATGTTTGCCTTCATTATAGACCCCAGATCTCTCCATAAAGAGGACCCGTCTCCTCCTATTACTGTCACATGGGATGTTTGCCTTCATTATAGACCCCAGATCTCTCCATAAAGAGGACCCGTCACCTCCTATTACTGTCACATGGGATGTTTACATTCATTATAGACCCCAGATCTCTCCATAAAGAGGACCCGTCACCTCCTATTACTGTCACATGGGATGTTTACATTCATTATAGACCCCAGATCTCTCCATAAAGAGGACCCGTCACCTCCTATTACTGTCACATGGGATGTTTGCCTTCATTATAGACCCCAGATCTCTCCATAAATAGGACCTGTCACCTCCTATTACTGTCATGGGATGTTTACATTCATAATAGACCCCAGATCTCTCCATAAAGAGGACCCGTCACCTCCTATTACTGTCACATGGGATGTTTACATTCATTATAGACCCCAGATCTCTCCATAAAGAGGACCCGTCACCTCCTATTACTGTCACATGGGATGTTTACATTATAGACCCCAGATCTCTCCATAAAAAGGACCCGTCACCTCCTATTACTGTCACATGGGATGTTTACATTAATTATAGACCCCAGATCCCTCCATAAGAGGACCCGTCACCTCCTATTACTGTCACATGGGATGTTTACATTCATAATAGACCCCAGATCTCTCCACAAAGAGGACCCGTCACCTCTTATTACTATCACATGGGATGTTTACATTCATTATAGACCCCAGATCTCTCCATAAAGAGGACCCATCACCTCCTATTACTATCACATGGGATGTTTACATTCATAATAGACCCCAGATCTCTCCACAAAGAGGACCCGTCACCTCCTATTACTGTCACATGGGATGTTTACATTCATTATAGACCCCAGATCTCTCCATAAAGAGGACCCGTCACCTCCTATTACTGTCACATGGGATGTTTACATTCATTATAGACCCCAGATCCCTCCATAAAGAGGACCCGTCACCTCCTATTACTGTCACATGGGATGTTTACATTCATAATAGACCCCAGATCTCTCCATAAAGAGGACCCGTCACCTCCTATTACTGTCACATGGGATGTTTACATTCATTATAGACCCCAGATCTCTCCATAAAGAGGACCTGTCACCTCCTATTACTGTCACATGGGATGTTTACATTCATTATAGACCCCAGATCCCTCCATAAAGAGGACCCGTCACCTCCTATTACTGTCACATTGGATGTTTACATTATAGACCCCAGATCTCTCCATAAAGAGGACCCGTCACCTTCTATTACTGTCACATGGGATGTTTACATTTATTATAGACCCCAGATCTCTCCATAAAGAGGACCCGTCACCTATTACTGTCACATGGGATGTTTACATTCATTATAGACCCCCAGATCTCTCCATAAAGAGGACTTGTCACCGTCTATTACTGTCACATGGGATGTTTACATTCATTATAGACCCCAATCTCTCCATAAAGAGGTCCCGTCACCTCCTATTACTGTCACATGGGATGTTTACATTCATTATAGACCCCAGATCTCTCCATAATGAGGACCCGTCACCTCCTATTACTGTCACATGGGATGTTTACATTCATTATAGACCCCAGATCTCTCCATAAAGAGGACCCGTCACCTCCTATTACTGTCACATGGGATGTTTACATTCATAATAGACCCCAATCTCTCCATAAAGAGGACCCGTCACCTCCTATTACTGTCACATGGGATGTTTACATTCATTATAGACCCCAGATCTCTCCATAAAGAGGACCCGTCACCTCCTATTACTGTCACATGGGATGTTTACATTCATTATAGACCCCAGATCTCTCCATAAAGAGGACCCGTCACCTCCTATTACTGTCACATGGGATGTTTACATTCATTATAGACCCCAGATCTCTCCATAAAGAGGACCCGTCACCTCCTATTACTGTCACATGGGATGTTTACATTCATTATAGACCCCAGATCTCTCCATAAAGAGGACCTGTCACCTCCTATAACTGTCACATGGGATGTTTACATTCATTATAGACCCCAGATCTCTCCATAAAGAGGACCCATCACCTCCTATTACTGTCACATGGGATCTTCGCATCCACTGTGACAACAATAAATGCGCTAAAACAAAATGCGTTTGAAAAACCGCTGCACAAATACCATGTGACAGACAAAGTGGCCATTTTATTCTCTAGGGCTTTAAATAATTATATAATGTTTGGGGGCAAAAAATACTAGACCGGCACTGCTGAAAAATCTCTTCGTTCTCATTTCTTTCGGGTTTTTTTTTTCTTTGTTTTTCTGGCCATTCGTTGATCGCAATTCACAAATTCAAAAATAAGAAAGAAAATCCCAAAAATCGAAATAATAACTGAACGAATAAATTATCGGAATTGGAATTTCTTTGCAGTTTGTTGGTGAATTCGTAACGAATAGAAATGTATCTGAAGTTATGAAATAACGAACGTCGCATCTAAACGAACGGATCGAATTTATAATAAATAATAATAATATAAAGTTTTCTGTCTTTAGCCCTGATGAAGGGGGTTGTTTTGGCCCCTGAAACGCGTCGGATGTTCTGTAGGACTAAAATCTTATTGATTAAAGTTGCTCTGAACTCGTCTCATCTTCTATCGCAGAGATCCGGCGCCAGCCGGGTAGATCCAAGAGAAATCTTCATTTTTGATCTCAAATTGTAAAAAGCTGACACATTTCGGGGGTTGGAAGGGCCGTCCATCAGGGCCGGCTATCCCCGGATATGGGAGATCTGCAGATTTGGGGTGGGATGTGAAGATTCTGTGCAGGAAAGATGACTTTCTGGGGGAGGGGTTACTGAAGGGCGCTCTGGAATACGTAATGAAACGCCCCACTCCCGCCTTCAGCCTCTTATAGACACGCCTCCACCCAGAATCACCAGCAGCTTTATACTCTTCATATAATTCAGCCAGGGTGATATATTGGGGTGTATTTGGGGCTGAGACCCCCAAATTAGGATCGTCCGTGATTGGCTGACACGCCCCGCGGCTCTTCTCAGGACGCTGTTCATGGAACGAGACAAGAAGATTCCATGATGAGAGATCCTCGGGGGCGGTCCCTGGGCGGAGCTCAGGTGTGATATCCCATAATAGCCAATTACAGAGCAGCTATTCCTGACAGCGCTCCGGTCTATGGGGGAGATATACTAAAGACAAATAGATCGAAAACTCTGCAAAGTCACTTCAGAGATTAGAAAATGAGGGGAAGCTCTGCTGACTTCCACCATCCAATCATATGCAGGCAAAAGTTCAGCTTTTAAAAAATAGTCCTTGCAGGTGATTGGGTATTCTTTGGAGTGAAGCTTCCCCTCTAGTAGCCAATAATAACGCTAATTAACCGCTTCAATACCCGCCCATGTACATATGACGCCCAGCAGGTGGATCTCCCATCCTGGGTGGGCGTCACATGACGTCCTCCCATTCCCCGCCGCCTAGGGGGCGCGTGCGCCTGCGGCGTCACTCGGGACCCGGTGCGTGTGCCCAGCGGCCGCGATGTCCGCCAGGCACCCGCGATTGCCCGTTAAAACAACGGGACCGAGCGGGACCGCGGAGTGTGTGTAATGATGGGGTGCAAACACACAGCTCCACGTCCTGTCAGCGGGGAGGAGACCGATCATGTGATCCCAGTACGGAGGAACACCGATCGGTCTCCTCCCCTTGTCAGTCCCCTCCCCCCACAGTTAGAATCACACATATAGGGAATACATTAACCCCTGCAGCCCCCCCTAGTGTTAACCCCTTCCCTGCCAGTCACATTTACACAGTAATCAGTGCAATTTTATAGCAACGATCGCTGTGTAAATGTAAATGGTCCCAAAAATGTGTCAAAAGTGTCCGAAGTGTCCGCCGCAATGTCGCAGTCACGAAAAAAAAAAAAATTGCAGATCGCCGCCATTACTAGTGAAAAAAAAAAATGCAATAAATCTATCCCCTATTTTGTAGACGCTATAACTTTTGCGCAAACCGATCAATATACGCTTATTGCGATTTTTTTTACCAAAAATATGTAGAAGAATACGTATCGGCCTAAACTGAGGAAAAAATATTTTTTTTTTTTTTTTAAAAATGGGATATTTATTATAGCAAAAAGTAAAAAATATTGTGTTTTTTTTTTCAAAACTGTCGCTCTTCTTTTGTTTATAGCGCAAAAAATAAAAAAACCGCAGAGGTGATCAAATACCACCAAAAGAAAGCTCTATTTGTGGGAAAAAAAGGACGTCAATTTTGTTTGGGTGTAACGTCGCACGACCGCGCAATTGTTAGTTAAAGCGACGCAGTGCCGAATCGCAAAAAGTGCTCTGGTAAGGAAGGGGGTAAAATCGCCCGGTGCTGAAGCGGTTAAGTAATATTCGTTTCGTTTTTTTCGTTTTTTCGTTATTTTCGTTCGTTCGTTTTCGTATGAATGAACGAATGATTCGCTAAAATTTTTACCGAATAAGGAATCGTTCGAAACGAAGGAATCCGAAAAACAACGAAAATCCGAAAAAAACTAATTAGAAACAAGGAATGAAGAAAATCCGAAAAACGAAAACAGGAACATCGAAAATGAACGAAAAAATTCGTAACCTTTTTTTTCGATTCGTAATTTTCCGTGTCTCTTAAAATGTAATAATAACACATTACATAAAATGATGAATTATTCTCCGATTACGAAAACAATCTTCCGAAAGTACGTATGTAACTAAATCTACGAAAAATAACTCTTACGAATCAACTAAAACGAAAAAAACGAAACGAAAATAAACACATTTTTTTGTTGTGCACATGTCTATTAAGTTATAAATTGTACATTGGGGGAGGGGGGGGGTTAAATAAAGGCAAACAGACTCAGCACTTTGCTAGTTGCTCCAGAGATTCGTAAATGAGGTGAAGCTTCACTTTGCCCAATCAGGTAGAAGGAAAATAGAAAATAAAAAACATTATTTTGCCTGCATATGATTGGATGATAGAAGTCCGCAGAGGTTCCCCTCGAGACGACGTCCCCCTTGTGACGAAACACGTAGGGTGAGGGACGTGCTGACGTCATCGCGTGTTGTCTCGCTCCGGACTGCTCAGCCGGGTTGTTTTTTCTGACTTTTAAATTTGCTGGTCGGCTTCATTACAAGCTGACATTTCGTGTTTCTCCTGTCTGTATATCGATCGAATTTTATGTAATTAAACCCGCAGATTTTACCTTTGGCGGCCCTTTTGTTTGTTTTGTGATCGATTCCCTCCATGGATGTTCGATCGCTCCGTTCCTTCCTGCTTATTCCCACACGGGTGACCTGCCAGCACTGCAGCCAGGATCAGAGGACCGAACAGGAGATCGTTCGATGTGGGAGGGTGTCTACAGGAGGGGGACGATCCTATTATATGAGGAGCCGTCATCGGGGGACTTCAATCGTCTTCATCACTTTATTATTTCTGTATATTGATCTTTAATACTCGGATATTTCTATTGTATAAATCTCGGGACATTCATTATATGTCATTCACATCACAGATATTCTCTATATAGTGAAGCCTTTTTATACCGCACAGTTTACTATGCTTCAGTTATGAATGGACACCGGGGGGATTGCCACCGATCACTCATTGTGTCCATTCAGAAAATGAAGGGGCCGGTAAATGACATTTTTACCGGCCCATCCCCCCCACTCTCCATCCTAAACAGACCCCCCTGTGCCCACAACTGCTGCCAGCGGGAGAGGATAGGGGGGCAGCTGGAAGCGAGGAAGGGGAAATACAAGAACTGATTCCCATGGACAAAATACAAGGCATTCTGTGAATGGAGGAGGGGAGGTCACGGCTCCCTCTTCTCCTCTACAAAGCATTCTGTGAATGGAGGAGGGGAGGTCACGGCTCCCTCTTCTCCTCTACAAGGCATTCTGTGAATAGAAGAGGGGGGGGGGGCTTATGTGACATTTCTGCCCCCTCCTGCCCCCCACATGGCATTTCTATGATCGGATGAGAGGAGATCACGTGGCATCACTGCCCATCCCCCTACAAGGAATGGAGATTCTGTGAATGGAGAAGGGGAGATCATGTGACAACTTTGTCCCCCTCCATTCACAGAATGTCTTATAGTGAAGAGGAGGGGGCAGGGATGGCACATGCTCTCCACTCCTCCATTCACAGAAAACAAAATGACAAGGCCATTTATTAATTATTGATCATATCAGAGATGATCCGATCCGATCATTTATCAGATCCTTTAATATTATTAATAAAGAACTCATTATAAATATCAGAAACTGATGAGCAAAATGTGACTTGGAGGGGTGAATGTGTGTTGTACATTGGTCGGGGAATGTGGTGTTGTACATTGGCCGGTGAATGTGGTGTTGTACATTGGTCGGTGAATGTGGTGTTGTACATTGGTCGGTGAATGTGGTGTTGTACATTGGTCGGTGAATGTGGTGTTGTACATTGGTCGGTGAATGTGGTGTTGTACATTGGTCGGTGAATGTGGTGTTGTACATTGGTCGGTGAATGTGGTGTTGTACATTGGTCGGTGAATGTGGTGTTGTACATTGGCCGGTGAATGTGTGTTGTACATTGGTCGGTGAATGTGTGTTGTACATTGGTCGGTGAATGTGGTGTTGTACATTGGTCGGTGAATGTGTGTTGTACATTGGTCGGTGAATGTGGTGTTGTACATTGGTCGGTGAATGTGGTGTTGTACATTGGTCGGTGAATGTGGTGTTGTACATTGGCCGGTGAATGTGTGTTGTACATTGGTCGGTGAATGTGGTGTTGTACATTGGTCGGTGAATGTGTGTTGGAAATGTGGTGTTGTACATTGGTCGGTGAATGTGGTGTTGTACATTGGCCGGTGAATGTGTGTTGTACATTGGTCGGTGAATGTGTGTTGTACATTGGTCGGTGAATGTGGTGTTGTACATTGGTCGGTGAATGTGGTGTTGTACATTGGTCGGTGAATGTGTGTTGTACATTGGTCGGTGAATGTGTGTTGTACATTGGTCGGTGAATGTGTGTTGTACATTGGTCGGTGAATGTGGTGTTGTACATTGGTCGGTGAATGTGGTGTTGTACATTGGTCGGTGAATGTGTGTTGTACATTGGTCGGTGAATGTGGTGTTGTACATTGGTCGGTGAATGTGTGTTGTACATTGGTCGGTGAATGTGGTGTTGTACATTGGTCGGTGAATGTGTGTTGGGAATGTGGTGTTGTACATTGGCCGGTGAATGTGGTGTTGTACATTGGTCGGTGAATGTGGTGTTGTACATTGGTCGGTGAATGTGGTGTTGTACATTGGCCGGTGAATGTGGTGTTGTACATTGGTCGGTGAATGTGTGTTGTACATTGGTCGGTGAATGTGGTGTTGTACATTGGTCGGTGAATGTGTGTTGTACATTGGTCGGTGAATGTGGTGTTGTACATTGGTCGGTGAATGTGGTGTTGTACATTGGTCGGTGAATGTGGTGTTGTACATTGGTCGGTGAATGTGGTGTTGTACATTGGTCGGTGAATGTGGTGTTGTACATTGGCCGGTGAATGTGTGTTGTACATTGGTCGGTGAATGTGTGTTGTACATTGGTCGGTGAATGTGGTGTTGTACATTGGTCGGTGAATGTGGTGTTGTACATTGGTCGGTGAATGTGGTGTTGTACATTGGCCGGTGAATGTGTGTTGTACATTGGTCGGTGAATGTGTGTTGTACATTGGTCGGTGAATGTGTGTTGTACATTGGTCGGTGAATGTGTGTTGTACATTGGTCGGTGAATGTGGTGTTGTACATTGGTCGGTGAATGTGTGTTGTACATTGGTCGGTGAATGTGTGTTGTACATTGGTCGGTGAATGTGTGTTGTACATTGGTCGGTGAATGTGGTGTTGTACATTGGTCGGTGAATGTGGTGTTGTACATTGGCCGGTGAATGTGTGTTGTACATTGGTCGGTGAATGTGTGTTGTACATTGGTCGGTGAATGTGGTGTTGTACATTGGTCGGTGAATGTGGTGTTGTACATTGGTCGGTGAATGTGTGTTGTACATTGGTCGGTGAATGTGTGTTGTACATTGGTCGGTGAATGTGGTGTTGTACATTGGTCGGTGAATGTGGTGTTGTACATTGGTCGGTGAATGTGGTGTTGTACATTGGTCGGTGAATGTGTGTTGGGAATGTGGTGTTGTACATTGGTCGGTGAATGTGGTGTTGTACATTGGTCGGTGAATGTGGTGTTGTACATTGGTCGGTGAATGTGGTGTTGTACATTGGTCGGTGAATGTGTGTTGGGAATGTGGTGTTGTACATTGGTCGGTGAATGTGGTGTTGTACATTGGTCGGTGAATGTGGTGTTGTACATTGGTCGGTGAATGTGGTGTTGTACATTGGTCGGTGAATGTGGTGTTGTACATTGGTCGGTGAATGTGGTGTTGTACATTGGTCGGTGAATGTGGTGTTGTACATTGGTCGGTGAATGTGTGTTGTACATTGGTCGGTGAATGTGGTGTTGTACATTGGTCGGTGAATGTGGTGCTGTACATTGGCCGGTGAATGTGTGTTGTACATTGGCCGGTGAATGTGGTGTTGTACATTGGTCGGTGAATGTGGTGCTGTACATTGGTCGGTGAATGTGTGTTGTACATTGGTCGGTGAATGTGGTGTTGTACATTGGTCGGTGAATGTGGTGTTGTACATTGGTCGGTGAATGTGTGTTGTACATTGGTCGGTGAATGTGGTGTTGTACATTGGTCGGTGAATGTGTGTTGGGAATGTGGTGTTGTACATTGGTCGGTGAATGTGGTGTTGTACATTGGCCGGTGAATGTGTGTTGTACATTGGTCGGTGAATGTGTGTTGTACATTGGTCGGTGAATGTGGTGTTGTACATTGGTCGGTGAATGTGTGTTGTACATTGGTCGGTGAATGTGGTGTTGTACATTGGTCGGTGAATGTGTGTTGGGAATGTGGTGTTGTACATTGGTCGGTGAATGTGGTGTTGTACATTGGCCGGTGAATGTGTGTTGTACATTGGTCGGTGAATGTGGTGTTGTACATTGGTCGGTGAATGTGGTGTTGTACATTGGCCGGTGAATGTGTGTTGTACATTGGTCGGTGAATGTGGTGTTGTACATTGGTCGGTGAATGTGGTGTTGTACATTGGTCGGTGAATGTGGTGTTGTACATTGGTCGGTGAATGTGGTGTTGTACATTGGTCGGTGAATGTGTGTTGTACATTGGTCGGTGAATGTGGTGTTGTACATTGGTCGGTGAATGTGGTGTTGTACATTGGTCGGTGAATGTGTGTTGTACATTGGTCGGTGAATGTGTGTTGTACATTGGCCGGTGAATGTGGTGTTGTACATTGGCCGGTGAATGTGTGTTGTACATTGGTCGGTGAATGTGGTGTTGTACATTGGTCGGTGAATGTGGTGTTGTACATTGGTCGGTGAATGTGGTGTTGTACATTGGCCGGTGAATGTGGTGTTGTACATTGGTCGGTGAATGTGGTGTTGTACATTGGTCGGTGAATGTGGTGTTGTACATTGGTCGGTGAATGTGGTGTTGTACATTGGTCGGTGAATGTGGTGTTGTACATTGGTCGGTGAATGTGGTGTTGTACATTGGCCGGTAAATGTGGTGTTGTACATTGGTCGGTGAATGTGGTGTTGTACATTGGTCGGTGAATGTGTGTTGTACATTGGTCGGTGAATGTGGTGTTGTACATTGGTCGGTGAATGTGTGTTGGAATGTGGTGTTGTACATTGGTCGGTGAATGTGGTGTTGTACATTGGCCGGTGAATGTGTGTTGTACATTGGTCGGTGAATGTGTGTTGTACATTGGTCGGTGAATGTGGTGTTGTACATTGGTCGGTGAATGTGTGTTGTACATTGGTCGGTGAATGTGGTGTTGTACATTGGTCGGTGAATGTGTGTTGGGAATGTGGTGTTGTACATTGGTCGGTGAATGTGGTGTTGTACATTGGCCGGTGAATGTGTGTTGTACATTGGTCGGTGAATGTGGTGTTGTACATTGGTCTGTGAATGTGGTGTTGTACATTGGCCGGTGAATGTGTGTTGTACATTGGTCGGTGAATGTGGTGTTGTACATTGGTCGGTGAATGTGGTGTTGTACATTGGTCGGTGAATGTGGTGTTGTACATTGGTCGGTGAATGTGGTGTTGTACATTGGTCGGTGAATGTGTGTTGTACATTGGTCGGTGAATGTGGTGTTGTACATTGGTCGGTGAATGTGGTGTTGTACATTGGTCGGTGAATGTGTGTTGTACATTGGTCGGTGAATGTGTGTTGTACATTGGCCGGTGAATGTGGTGTTGTACATTGGCCGGTGAATGTGTGTTGTACATTGGTCGGTGAATGTGGTGTTGTACATTGGTCGGTGAATGTGGTGTTGTACATTGGTCGGTGAATGTGTGTTGTACATTGGCCGGTGAATGTGGTGTTGTACATTGGCCGGTGAATGTGTGTTGTACATTGGTCGGTGAATGTGGTGTTGTACATTGGTCGGTGAATGTGGTGTTGTACATTGGTCGGTGAATGTGGTGTTGTACATTGGCCGGTGAATGTGGTGTTGTACATTGGTCGGTGAATGTGGTGTTGTACATTGGTCGGTGAATGTGGTGTTGTACATTGGTCGGTGAATGTGGTGTTGTACATTGGTCGGTGAATGTGGTGTTGTACATTGGTCGGTGAATGTGGTGTTGTACATTGGTCGGTGAATGTGGTGTTGTACATTGGTCGGTGAATGTGGTGTTGTACATTGGTCGGTGAATGTGTGTTGTACATTGCTCGGTGTTGTATGTGGGGTGCAGTACCGCCCGATCCCAGCCGGTGTCGCTGTTTGTCCACAGACCGCCCCCCGATCTCCCAGCACTGCAATGGGGTCCCAATGACAAGCAAGTCACAGAGTGCGATGACAGATGGCACCCCCTCCCCCCTACCAGCTGTCTGGGGGTCAGAGGTCAGGGGGTGACATTAATAAATGATGCCGGTGACACGTGTCGGTATAATCCCATTATAATGGGGGAGAGCGCCCCCCCTTGTTCCTGGCCGGACCCTCTTCTGCCCCCCCTCCCCTCCCCCCGGGGGCTTTTCTTTTTTAAATAACATCAAATTATCAGATGAATCCCAATTCCCCTTCCAGGACCATCAGGCGGCCGGTGCTGCGGAGGTGATGTGGCCCCCCAGGTCCTCAGACGGCCGGTGCTGCGGAGGTGATGTGGCCCCCCAGGTCCTCAGGCGGCCGGTGCTGCGGAGGTGATGTGGCCCCCCAGGTCCTCAGGCGGCCGGTGCTGCGGAGGTGATGTGGCCCCCCAGGACCATCAGACGGCCGGCGCTGCAGAGGTGATGTGGCCCCCCAGGTCCTCAGACGGCCGGCGCTGCGGAGGTGATGGGGCCCCCCAGGTCCTCAGACGGCTGGTGCTGCGGAGGTGATGTGGCCCCCCAGGTCCTCAGACGGCCGGTGCTGCGGAGGTGATGTGGCCCCCCAGGACCATCAGACGGCCGGCGCTGCGGAGGTGATGGGGCCCCCCAGGACCATCAGACGGCCGGTGCTGCGGAGGTGATGTGGCCCCCCAGGTCCTCAGACGGCCGGTGCTGCAGAGGTGATGGGGCCCCCCAGGTCCTCAGACGGCCGGTGCTGCAGAGGTGATGTGGCCCCCCAGGTCCTCAGACGGCCGGTGCTGCGGAGGTGATGTGGCCCCCCAGGTCCCCGGACAGGACAGTAACACCCATATTATGAGTTCAGTTTATTTCAATGGAACTGCAGCAGGAGGAGTGAGACTCCCTGTCAGAATCCCATCCATAACGGATGGAGGTCGGAGTGGCCCTGTAATTGGGGCCCCTGACCGGTAATAGGATCCTAATGAGATTATCTGTGATTGGCGGGAAGGTCGTGGCTCGTCATCCTGGGGAGGACACAAAACCACCGGGAGCCCCGCCCACCACTATTTATCTTCCCCTCCCCTCCCCCATCAATATTCTGTTTTCATTTGTTTGACAAAACTTTTCCATTTTCATACATATCTTATTTTATACACTGTGATGTCATCACCGGGTCTCTGTGCTTCTCTATGCAATGCAGGCAGATGATGGCAGGTGGGAGGGGCCAGCAGGGGGCTGTACATAACTTCCTGATAACATCCCAGCCCCCGAACTCAGTCCTCCTCTCCAGAGCCCTCAGTCCTGATGCAGTGGGAGGAGTTATGTAAATATTACAATGCCTTGGTGGGTGGGTGTCAGTCTGGAGGAGTGGGCGTTCCTAGACAGACCGTATTTGCATAGGTAACGCCCACATGTGATTCTGATCCTCCCTGATTGAAAGAACTGAAATCCAATGAGTGAAAAGGGCGGAGCCAGGGACAGAATTGGCATTGTGAGTAGGGTGAGGGGGAGGAGCCTGGAAGGTGGGAGGGAGGATTTAGAAAGGGGCGGGGCCAGGCACAGTCAGGCTGGGGAGGAAAGCACTAGATGATGCTGGGAGTTCTACAGCCAGGAAATGAGTCTGATAATAAGAGGCCGGCAAAGTTTAATAAGAAAACATCTTTATGAAATGTGAGATAATAACAATTCCCAGACGACGGCGTCATCAGGGGGTCCCCCGGAGCTAACGCTCGGCTCCTCCCTTCGGGGGCGGGTCCAGGTAGCGGTGATGGTCTCTGGGTAGAGTTCCCCTCCTGCGGCGGTAAAGTTGGGGCTCCGAGCCGACAACCTTTTTCAGGGCGTGGAATTTCCAGGACTGAGCGATCTGAACTTCCTGTGAAAACAGAAGACGGGATCAACGTGGATTCTGATTGGCCGGGAATTAGAGGAACTACATATTCCAGCAGCTCCTCATAGGCTGGAGGGCCTTACCGGGATCAGCTCGTCCTTGGCGTTCTCCTTCTCCAGGGTGGTCAGCTCCTCTGGGGACAGCAGGAAGAGGCGGAGCTCCCGCACCACTTCCTGTGCGACTTCAGCCACGGGCACATCCAGGACCGCCTACCCGAGAAACACCATCGTTACACAATGTCATCCAATAAAACATAAGAACCCGCCTATAAAGTGGATCTACCAGAAGCCTATTTTCAGGGAAAGCCCCACCTCCAAAATTTAGGACCGCCCCAGAGGATTCTCAGACAAATGTTAACTATACCATCCCTGTGCTGAGTTCCCGGGTCTGTACACCCGCTGTGCCCATTATGAGAGGTTCCCACCATCCCTGTGCTGAGTTCCCGGGTCTGTACACCCGCTGTGCCCATTATGAGGGGTTCCCACCATCCCTGTGCGAGTTCCCGGGTCTGTACACCCGCTGTGCCCATTATGAGGGGTTCCCACCATCCCTGTGCTGAGTTCCCGGGTCTGTACACCCGCTGTGCCCATTATGAGGGGTTCCCACCATCCCTGTGCCGAGTTCCCGGGTCTGTACACCCGCTGTGCCCATTATGAGAGGTTCCCACCATCCCTGTGCCGAGTTCCCGGGTCTGTACACCCGCTGTGCCCATTATGAGGGGTTCCCACCATCCCTGTGCTGAGTTCCCGGGTCTGTACACCCGCTGTGCCCATTATGAGGGGTTCCCACCATCCCTGTGCTGAGTTCCCGGGTCTGTACACCCGCTGTGCCCATTATGAGGGGTTCCCACCATCCCTGTGCTGAGTTCCCGGGTCTGTACACCCGCTGTGCCCATTATGAGGGGTTCCCACCATTCCTGTGCTGAGTTCCCAGGTCTGTACACCCGCTGTGCCCATTATGAGAGGTTCCCACCATCCCTGTGCAGTGTCTGTACACCCGCTGTGCCCAGTGAGGGGTTCCCACCATCCCTGTGCTGAGTTCCCGGGTCTGTACACCCGCTGTGCCCATTATGAGGGGTTCCCATCACCCCTGTGCTGAGTTCCCGGGTCTGTACACCCGCTGTGCCCATTATGAGTGGTTCCCACCATCCCTGTGCTGAGTTCCTCGGGTCTGTACACCCGCTGTGCCCGTTATGAGGGGTTCCCACCATCCCTGTGCTGAGTTCCCGGGTCTGTACACCCGATGTGCCCGTTATGAGGGGTTCCCACCATCCCTGTGCTGAGTTCCCGGGTCTGTACACCCGCTGTGCCCATTATGAGGGGTTCCCACCATCCCTGTGCTGAGTTCCCGGGTCTGTACACCCGCTGTGCCCATTATGAGGGGTTCCCATCATCCCTGTGCTGAGTTCCCGGGTCTGTACACCCGCTGTGCCCATTATGAGGGGTTCCCACCATCCCTGTGCGAGTTCCCGGGTCTGTACACCCGCTGTGCCCATTATGAGGGGTTCCCACCATCCCTGTGCCGAGTTCCCGGGTCTGTACACCCGCTGTGCCCATTATGAGGGGTTCCCACCATCCCTGTGCTGAGTTCCCGGGTCTGTACACCCGCTGTGCCCATTATGAGGGGTTCCCACCATCCCTGTGCTGAGTTCCCGGGTCTGTACACCCGCTGTGCCCATTATGAGGGGTTCCCACCATCCTGTGCTGAGTTCCCAGGTCTGTACACCCGCTGTGCCCATTATGAGGGGTTCCCACCATCTCTGTGCCCATTATGAGGGGTTCCCACCATCCCTGTGCTGAGTTCCCGGGTCTGTACACCCGCTGTGCCCATTATGAGGGGTTCCCACCATCCCTGTGCTGAGTTCCCGGGTCTGTACACCCGCTGTGCCCATTATGAGGGGTTCACACCATCCCTGTGCTGAGTTCCCGGGTCTGTACACCCGCTGTGCCCATTATGAGGGGTTCCCACCATCCCTGTGCTGAGTTCCCGGGTCTGTACACCCGCTGTGCCCATTATGAGGGGTTCCCACCATCCCTGTGCTGAGTTCCCGGGTCTGTACACCCGCTGTGCCCATTATGAGGGGTTCCCACCATCCCTGTGCTGAGTTCCCGGGTCTGTACACCCGCTGTGCCCATTATTCCTGAGGTCTGTACCATGTGATCACTGTGACCGATAACAGCTACCGACACCGAACAGCATAAAAAGAATCCATCCATTGTTTACAACTGATTGGTCACAGTGATCACATGACACTGGCAGCGGGCTGATCTAGTGATCGGTCATCTGCTGTCGCACCATAGCTCCGCCCAGCAAGGCACGTTCTAGGGAGGACGTCATGTGACATCAGAGGTGTCACCTCCGTATAATATACTCAGCACAGGAAATCTGATGACAGGTCCACTTTACACCCATTGGCCGAGATCACTCACTGAGCTGACGTGGGCCCATTCCCGCACCGCGCGAATCAGAGGAACTTCATCCAGGGAGATCCGATCGCTCTGCAGGATGCCGATCATTCCCAGATCAGAGAGTTCCCGGAAACTCCGCGTCCGAACCACGTCCTGCGAGGAAAGACGATTAATAATGGCAGCCGATCCCCGGAGCCCATCGATTGACTCCCCACCCCCGCTCCATATTACCCCCCCCACACCCACTCCGTATTAACCCCCCACCCGCTCCGTATTACCCCCCCCCCCACCCCACACCCGCTCCATATTATCCCCCCCACCCCCGCTCCATATTACCCCCGACACCCCACACCCGCTCCGCATTAACCCCCGACACCTCACACCCAGGTACGGATTAACATAGGGGCTATTGGAGCTGCAGCTCCAGGCCCCTTTCTCAAGATAGGCCCATTTGCCCAAAAAAATTACAAAAAAAAAAAAAAAAAAAGATCTACTTTGAGGGTTGTAGCTCAGCCACCAGGAGTCACAGAGACCCCACATTTGGGGGGTAGGTAGCAAAATACCTACTCCAACACTGGTTAAAATATGGGGATGTTATCATCTATAGTTCCAGAGATACAGGGCTGCTTGCGCAGTCGGTCAGAAGCTCCATAGAGAGCGGCCAGTATAAATACAAACTGGAACACTCTGCAGCAGACTGAGAGGATGACATCACAGTGCTTATAATAATTATTTGTATATTACTTATGATAATTAACCCCTCGCCACCCAGGCCAATTCTGACACTTCTCTCCTACATGTAAAAATCATCATTTTTTTTTTGATAGAAAATTACTCAGAACCCTCAAGCATTATATATGTTGTTTTCCATTTTCCCTATGGAATAAAATGGTGGCCTTTGCAACTTTTTATGTTACACGATATTTGCGCAGCAATTTTTCAAAAGTTTTTTTTGGGAAAGAAACTGTTTCATTCATAAAAAAACACTAAAGTTAGCACGATTTTTTGTGTGTAACAAGCGATGCTTTAAATTTTTTTACAGGTTACATGTTTAGAGTTACAGAGGAGGTCTAGTGCTAGAATTATTGCTCTCGCTCTAACGATCGCGGCGATACCTCACATGTGTGTATCTGGCTCTGATACTAACCAGTGCCTACCCAGCCACTGACTAGTATCTCTCCCCAGCCTGTCCCACACACCCTCTCACCTGCTGACCTGTGGATGGGGGAATCACTCCCGCAGTGTTATTGTGTTCTGCCAGTGAATACGATGATCAGTGTTGCTAACTATAGCTGGCAGCACTGATTGTTTTGGGGAAAACCTGACAGGCTGGTTGTACTCAAGTCGGTTAATAGGTTGACTTGTGTAAAACCAGGTAGCCCATACATAGATCGACTATGGCTGGTCTCTGCTTAATTGGTGTAATTTCAATCCATGTATGGCCCGCTTAACCACTACACAGTCCCTAAACATCCTTCCACAAACCTTTACATTTTTCCTTCCCAGATTACTTCATCCTCCTCTCCTATACATAGTGCCCACTGTCATACTCTCCACACTTCTCTCCTGTACATAGCGCCCGCTGTCATATCCTACACACTCCTCTCCTGTACATAGTGCCCGCTGTCATACACTTCTCTCCTGTACATAGTGCCCACTGTGATACTCTCCATACTTCTCTCCTGTACATAGTGCCCGCTGTCATATCCTACACACTCCTCTCCTGTACATAGTGCCCGCTGTCATATCCTACACACTCCTCTCCTGTACATAGTGCCCGCTGTCATATCCTACACACTCCTCTCCTGTACATACCGCCCACTGTCATACCCTCCACACTCCTCTCCTGTACATAGTGCCCGCTGTCATATCCTACACACTCCTCTCCTGTACATAGTGCCCGCTGTCGTACCCTCCACACTCCTCTCCTGTACATACTGCCCACTGTCATACTCTCCACACTTCTCTCCTATACATAGTGCCCACTGTCATACCCTCCACACTCCTCTCCTGTACATACTGCCCACTGTCATACCCTCCACACTCCTCTCCTGTACATACCACCCACTGTCATACCCTCCACACTCCTCTCCTGTACATACTGCCCACTGTCATACTCTCCACACTTCTCTCCTATACATACTGCCCACTGTCATACCCGCCACACTCCTCTCCTGTACATACTGCCTTCTGCCATACCCTCCGCACTCCTCTCCTGTACATACCGCTCACTGTCATACCCTCCGCACTCCTCTCCTGTACATACTGCCTTCTGCCATACCCTCAAAAACAGTTCTTTAAAATTATACTGAATATCCTCAATGCTCTAGAATGGGCCACTTCTGTTAGTTCAACTAAAGGAAATCTCAGTCCTCATATTTGTTCTGCCCATTATTAGTACTCATTTAATTTTGTAATTACTATTTGATGTATAGAGGAACACGGGGGATGTCAGCTACTCTAAATACAGCACTTGTAAAAAAAGTGTCCCTGAAAATATTTTTGAGAGGCTCCTGTGATATTAAAGCGGTAGTAAACTTTTCTAACATTACTACTTTTTAGAGGCCCTGAGGTAGGTTATGCCATAATGTACAAGTATGCACAGCATATTAGCACATTAGGGTACACTTAAATTGTCAGCCCTCCAGTGCTGTGCTGTGATCAATCCGGCGGGGCGCTTCCATCTTCACCCGGACTTCCTCCCGGGTTCTGTGCCTTCCGTCACTTGCCTTGGCCGGGCTGTGTTGATGTCATTCCCACACATTCTCATGTGCATCCTCTTTCTCTCAACCCCCCCTTTCTCTCTCAACCTCCCTCCCTCACTCCTCACACCTCTTTCATCCCCTTTTCTCTCTCCCTCTCCCTCTCTCATCCTCCCTCTCTCTCTTTAATTTAATTTGTTATAACAAAAAATAGTTTGCATTTTTATTTATAAAAGGCCCGACCAAAATCCTCAGCACCAGGCCCATGATGTTCTTAACCTGGCCCTGCCCACACCCGCTCCGCATTAACCCCCCACCCCACACCCGCTCCGTATTAACCCCCGACACCCACACCCGCTCCGTATTAACCCCCCACCCCACACCCGCTCCGTATTAACCCCCGACACCCACACCCGCTCCGTATTAACCCCCCACCCCACACCCGCTCCGTATTAACCCCCCACCCCACACCCGCTCCGTATTAACCCCCCACCCCACACCCGCTCCGCATTAACCCCCCACCCCACACCCGCTCCGTATTAACCCCCGACACCCACACCCGCTCCGCATTAACCCCCCACCCCACACCCGCTCCGTATTAACCCCCGACACCCACACCCGCTCCGTATTAACCCCCCACCCCACACCCGCTCCGTATTAACCCCCGACACCCACACCCGCTCCGTATTAAACCCCCCACCCCACACCCGCTCCGTATTAACCCCCCACCCCACACCCGCTCCGTATTAACCCCCCACCCCACACCCGCTCCGTATTAACCCCCCACCCCACACCAGCTCCGTATTAACCCCCCACCCCACACCAGCTCCGTATTAACCCCCCACCCCACACCAGCTCCGCATTAACCCCCCACCCCACACCCGCTCCGTATTAACCCCCGACACCCACACCCGCTCCGCATTAACCCCCCACCCCACACCCGCTCCGTATTAACCCCCGACACCCACACCCGCTCCGTATTAACCCCCCACCCCACACCCGCTCCGTATTAACCCCCGACACCCACACCCGCTCCGTATTAACCCCCCACCCCACACCCGCTCCGTATTATCCCCCCACCCCACACCCGCTCCGTATTAACCCCCCACCCCACACCCGCTCCGTATTAACCCCCCACCCCACACCCGCTCCGCATTAACCCCCCACCCCACACCCGCTCCGTATTAACCCCCGACACCCACACCCGCTCCGCATTAACCCCCCACCCCACACCCGCTCCGTATTAACCCCCGACACCCACACCCGCTCCGTATTAACCCCCCACCCCACACCCGCTCCGTATTAACCCCCGACACCCACACCCGCTCCGCATTAACCCCCACCCCCACACCCGCTCCGCATTAACCCCCCACCCCACACCCGCTCCGTATTAACCCCCCACCCCACACCCGCTCCGTATTAACCCCCCACACCCACACCCGCTCCGTATTAACCCCCCACCCCACACCCGCTCCGTATTAACCCCCCACCCCACACCCGCTCCGTATTAACCCCCCACCCCACACCAGCTCCGTATTAACCCCCCACCCCACACCAGCTCCGTATTAACCCCCCACCCCACACCAGCTCCGTATTAACCCCCCCCCCCCACCCGCTCCGTATTAACCCCCCACCCCACACCCGCTCCGTATTAACCCCCCACCCCACACCAGCTCCGTATTAACCCCCCCCCCACCCCACACCCGCTCCGTATTAACCCCCCACCCCACACCCGCTCCGTATTAACCCCCCACCCCACACCAGCTCCGTATTAACCCCCCACCCCACTCCCGCTCCGTATTAACCCCCCACCCCACACCCGCTCCGTATTAACCCCCCACCCCACACCAGCTCCGTATTAACCCCCCACCCCACACCAGCTCCGTATTAACCCCCCACCCCACACCAGCTCCGTATTAACCCCCCACCCCACACCCGCTCCGTATTAACCCCCGACACCCACACCCGCTCCGCATTAACCCCCCACCCCACACCCGCTCCGTATTAACCCCCCACCCCACACCAGCTCCGTATTAACCCCCACCCCACACCCGCTCCGTATTAACCCCCGACACCCACACCCGCTCCGTATTAACCCCCCACCCCACACCAGCTCCGTATTAACCCCCCACCCCACACCCGCTCCGTATTAACCCCCGACACCCACACCCGCTCCGTATTAACCCCCCACCCCACACCAGCTCCGTATTAACCCCCCACCCCACACCCGCTCCGTATTAACCCCCGACACCCACACCCGCTCCGTATTAACCCCCCACCCCACACCAGCTCCGTATTAACCCCCCACCCCACACCAGCTCCGTATTAACCCCCCACCCGCTCCGTATTAACCCCCCACCCCACACCCGCTCCGTATTAACCCCCCACCCCACACCAGCTCCGTATTAACCCCCCACCCCACACCAGCTCCGTATTAACCCCCCACCCCACACCCGCTCCGTATTAACCCCCGACACCCACACCCGCTCCGCATTAACCCCCCACCCCACACCCGCTCCGTATTAACCCCCGACACCCACACCCGCTCCGTATTAACCCCCCACCCCACACCCGCTCCGTATTAACCCCCGACACCCACACCCGCTCCGCATTAACCCCCCACCCCACACCCGCTCCGCATTAACCCCCCACCCCACACCCGCTCCGTATTAACCCCCCACCCCACACCCGCTCCGTATTAACCCCCGACACCCACACCCGCTCCGCATTAACCCCCCACCCCACACCCGCTCCGTATTAACCCCCGACACCCACACCCGCTCCGTATTAACCCCCCACCCCACACCCGCTCCGTATTAACCCCCGACACCCACACCCGCTCCGTATTAACCCCCCACCCCACACACCCGCTCCGTATTAACCCCCGACACCCCACACCCGCTCCGTATTAACCCCCCACCCCACACCCGCTCCGTATTAACCCCCCACCCCACACCCGCTCCGTATTAACCCCCCACCCCACACCCGCTCCGTATTAACCCCCCACCCCACACCCGCTCCGTATTAACCCCCCACCCCACACCCGCTCCGCATTAACCCCCAACCCCACACCCGCTCCGTATTAACCCCGACACCCACACCCGCTCCGCATTAACCCCCCACCCCACACCCGCTCCGTATTAACCCCCGACACCCACACCCGCTCCGTATTAACCCCCCACCCCACACCCGCTCCGTATTAACCCCCGACACCCACACCCGCTCCGCATTAACCCCCCACCCCACACCCGCTCCGTATTAACCCCCGACACCCACACCCGCTCCGTATTAACCCCCCACCCCACACCCGCTCCGTATTAACCCCCCACCCCACACCCGCTCCGTATTAACCCCCCACCCCACACCAGCTCCGTATTAACCCCCCACCCCACACCAGCTCCGTATTAACCCCCCCCCCACACCAGCTCCGTATTAACCCCCCACCCCCACACCCGCTCCGTATTAACCCCCCACCCCCACACCCGCTCCGTATTAACCCCCCACCCCACACCAGCTCCGTATTAACCCCCCACCCCACACCCGCTCCGTATTAACCCCCCACCCCACACCCGCTCCGTATTAACCCCCCACCCCACACCAGCTCCGTATTAACCCCCCACCCCACACCCGCTCCGTATTAACCCCCCCCCCACACCCGCTCCGTATTAACCCCCCACCCCACACCAGCTCCGTATTAACCCCCCCACCCCACACCAGCTCCGTATTAACCCCCCACCCCACACCAGCTCCGTATTAACCCCCCACCCCACACCCGCTCCGTATTAACCCCCGACACCCACACCCGCTCCGCATTAACCCCCCACCCCACACCCGCTCCGTATTAACCCCCCACCCCACACCAGCTCCGTATTAACCCCCCACCCCACACCCGCTCCGTATTAACCCCCGACACCCACACCCGCTCCGTATTAACCCCCCACCCCACACCAGCTCCGTATTAACCCCCCACCCCACACCCGCTCCGTATTAACCCCCGACACCCACACCCGCTCCGTATTAACCCCCCACCCCACACCAGCTCCGTATTAACCCCCCACCCCACACCCGCTCCGTATTAACCCCCGACACCCACACCCGCTCCGTATTAACCCCCCACCCCACACCAGCTCCGTATTAACCCCCCACCCCACACCAGCTCCGTATTAACCCCCACCCGCTCCGTATTAACCCCCCACCCCACACCCGCTCCGTATTAACCCCCCACCCCACACCAGCTCCGTATTAACCCCCCACCCCACACCAGCTCCGTATTAACCCCCCACCCCACACCCGCTCCGTATTAACCCCCGACACCCACACCCGCTCCGCATTAACCCCCCACCCCACACCCGCTCCGTATTAACCCCCGACACCCACACCCGCTCCGTATTAACCCCCCACCCCACACCCGCTCCGTATTAACCCCCGACACCCACACCCGCTCCGCATTAACCCCCCACCCCACACCCGCTCCGCATTAACCCCCCACCCCACACCCGCTCCGTATTAACCCCCCACCCCACACCCGCTCCGTATTAACCCCCGACACCCACACCCGCTCCGCATTAACCCCCCACCCCACACCCGCTCCGTATTAACCCCCGACACCCACACCCGCTCCGTATTAACCCCCCACCCCACACCCGCTCCGTATTAACCCCCGACACCCACACCCGCTCCGTATTAACCCCCCACCCCACACCCGCTCCGTATTAACCCCCGACACCCACACCCGCTCCGTATTAACCCCCCACCCCACACCCGCTCCGTATTAACCCCCCACCCCACACCCGCTCCGTATTAACCCCCCACCCCACACCCGCTCCGTATTAACCCCCCACCCCACACCCGCTCCGTATTAACCCCCCACCCCACACCCGCTCCGCATTAACCCCCCACCCCACACCCGCTCCGTATTAACCCCCGACACCCACACCCGCTCCGCATTAACCCCCCACCCCACACCCGCTCCGTATTAACCCCCGACACCCACACCCGCTCCGTATTAACCCCCCACCCCACACCCGCTCCGTATTAACCCCCGACACCCACACCCGCTCCGCATTAACCCCCCACCCCACACCCGCTCCGCATTAACCCCCCACCCCACACCCGCTCCGCATTAACCCCCCACCCCACACCCGCTCCGTATTAACCCCCCACCCCACACCCGCTCCGTATTAACCCCCGACACCCACACCCGCTCCGCATTAACCCCCCACCCCACACCCGCTCCGTATTAACCCCCGACACCCACACCCGCTCCGTATTAACCCCCCACCCCACACCCGCTCCGTATTAACCCCCGACACCCACACCCGCTCCGTATTAACCCCCCACCCCCACACCCGCTCCGTATTAACCCCCCACCCCACACCCGCTCCGTATTAACCCCCCACCCCACACCCGCTCCGTATTAACCCCCCACCCCACACCAGCTCCGTATTAACCCCCCCACCCCACACCAGCTCCGTATTAACCCCCCACCCCACACCAGCTCCGTATTAACCCCCCACCCCACACCCGCTCCGTATTAACCCCCCACCCCACACCCGCTCCGTATTAACCCCCCACCCCACACCAGCTCCGTATTAACCCCCCACCCCACACCCGCTCCGTATTAACCCCCCCCCCCACACCAGCTCCGTATTAACCCCCCACCCCACACCCGCTCCGTATTAACCCCCCACCCCACACCCGCTCCGTATTAACCCCCCACCCCACACCAGCTCCGTATTAACCCCCCACCCCACACCAGCTCCGTATTAACCCCCCACCCCACACCCGCTCCGTATTAACCCCCCACCCCACACCCGCTCCGTATTAACCCCCCACCCCACACCAGCTCCGTATTAACCCCCCACCCCACACCAGCTCCGTATTAACCCCCCACCCCACACCAGCTCCGTATTAACCCCCCACCCCACACCAGCTCCGTATTAACCCCCCACCCCACACCCGCTCCGTATTAACCCCCCACCCCACACCCGCTCCATATTACCCCCCCACACCCGCTCCATATTGACCCCCCACCCGCTCCGTATTACCCCCCCCCCCCCAGGCCCGCTCCGTATTACCCCCCCACCCCACACCCGCTCCATATTAACCCCCCACCCGCTCCGCATTAACCCCCCACCCCACACCCGCTCCGTATTAACCCCCGACACCCACACCCGCTCCGTATTAACCCCCCACCCCACACCCGCTCCGTATTAACCCCCGACACCCACACCCGCTCCGTATTAACCCCCCACCCCACACCCGCTCCGTATTAACCCCCGACACCCACACCCGCTCCGTATTAACCCCCCACCCCACACCCGCTCCGTATTAACCCCCCACCCCACACCCGCTCCGTATTAACCCCCCACCCCACACCCGCTCCGTATTAACCCCCCACCCCACACCCGCTCCGTATTAACCCCCCACCCCACACCCGCTCCGCATTAACCCCCCACCCCACACCCGCTCCGTATTAACCCCCGACACCCACACCCGCTCCGCATTAACCCCCCACCCCACACCCGCTCCGTATTAACCCCCGACACCCACACCCGCTCCGTATTAACCCCCCACCCCACACCCGCTCCGTATTAACCCCCGACACCCACACCCGCTCCGAATTAACCCCCCACCCCACACCCGCTCCGCATTAACCCCCCACCCCACACCCGCTCCGTATTAACCCCCCACCCCACACCCGCTCCGTATTAACCCCCGACACCCACACCCGCTCCGCATTAACCCCCCACCCCACACCCGCTCCGTATTAACCCCCGACACCCACACCCGCTCCGTATTAACCCCCACCCCACACCCGCTCCGTATTAACCCCCGACACCCACACCCGCTCCGTATTAACCCCCCACCCCACACCCGCTCCGTATTAACCCCCCACCCCACACCCGCTCCGTATTAACCCCCCACCCCACACCCGCTCCGTATTAACCCCCCACCCCACACCAGCTCCGTATTAACCCCCCACCCCACACCAGCTCCGTATTAACCCCCCACCCCACACCAGCTCCGTATTAACCCCCCACCCCACACCCGCTCCGTATTAACCCCCCACCCCACACCCGCTCCGTATTAACCCCCCACCCCACACCAGCTCCGTATTAACCCCCCACCCCACACCCGCTCCGTATTAACCCCCCACCCCACACCAGCTCCGTATTAACCCCCCACCCCACACCCGCTCCGTATTAACCCCCCACCCCACACCCGCTCCGTATTAACCCCCCACCCCACACCAGCTCCGTATTAACCCCCCACCCCACACCAGCTCCGTATTAACCCCCCACCCCACACCCGCTCCGTATTAACCCCCCACCCCACACCCGCTCCGTATTAACCCCCCACCCCACACCAGCTCCGTATTAACCCCCCACCCCACACCAGCTCCGTATTAACCCCCCACCCCACACCAGCTCCGTATTAACCCCCCACCCCACACCAGCTCCGTATTAACCCCCCACCCCACACCCGCTCCGTATTAACCCCCCACCCCACACCCGCTCCATATTACCCCCCCACACCCGCTCCATATTGACCCCCCACCCGCTCCGTATTACCCCCCCCCCCAGGCCCGCTCCGTATTACCCCCCCACCCCACACCCGCTCCATATTAACCCCCCACCCGCTCCGTATTACCCCCACACCCCCTTCCTGATTAACCCCTGACACCCCACACCCGCTCTGTATTAACCCCCCACACCCGCTCCACATTAACCCCCGACACCCCCACATCTGCACCAACTAACAGCCACTCACCCGCACCCCCCCAGACTGACAGCAACTCACCCGCACCCCCCAGACTGACAGACACTCAACCGCACCCCCCCAGACTGACAGCAACTCACCCGCACCCCCCAGACTGACAGCAACTCACCCGCACCCCCCAGACTGACAGCCACTCAACCGCACCCCCCCAGACTGACAGCCACTCACCCGCACCCCCCCAGACTGACAGAAACTCACCCGCACCCCCCAGACTGACAGCAAATTACCCGCACCCCCCAGACTGACAGCAACTCACCCGCACCCCCCAGACTGACAGCAACTCACCCGCACCCCCCAGACTGACAGCAACTCACCCGCACCCCCCAGACTGACAGCAACTCACCCGCACCCCCCAGACTGACAGCCACTCACCCGCACCCCCCAGACTGACAGCAACTCACCCGCACCCCCCAGACTGACAGCAACTCACCCGCACCCCCCAGACTGACAGCAACTCACCCGCACCCTCCAGACTGACAGCCACTCACCCGCACCCTCCAGACTGACAGCCACTCACCCGCACCCTCCAGACTGACAGCCACTCACCCGCACCCTCCAGACTGACAGCCACTCACCCGCACCCCCCAGACAGACAGCCACTCACCCGCACCCCCCAGACTGACAGCAACTCACCCGCACCCCCCCAGACTGACAGCCACTCACCCGCACCCCCCCAGACTGACAGCCACTCACCCGCACCCTCCAGACTGACAGCCACTCACCCGCACCCCCAGACTGACAGCCACTCACCCGCACCCTCCAGACTGACAGCCACTCACCCGCACCCCCCAGACTGACAGCCACTCACCCGCACCCCCCAGACTGACAGCAACTCACCCCGCACCCCCCCAGACTGACAGCAACTCACCCGCACCCCCCAGACTGACAGCAACTCACCCGCACCCCCCAGACTGACAGCAACTCACCCGCACCCCCCCCAGACTGACAGCAACTCACCCGCACCCCCCAGACTGACAGCAACTCACCCGCACCCCCCAGACTGACAGCCACTCAACCGCACCCCCCCAGACTGACAGCAACTCACCCGCACCCCCCAGACTGACAGCAACTCACCCGCACCCCCCAGACTGACAGCAACTCACCCGCACCCCCCAGACTGACAGCAACTCACCCGCACCCCCCCAGACTGACAGCAACTCACCCGCACCCCCCAGACTGACAGCCACTCAACCGCACCCCCCCAGACTGACAGCAACTCACCCGCACCCCCCAGACTGACAGCAACTCACCCGCACCCCCCAGACTGACAGCCACTCAACCGCACCCCCCCAGACTGACAGCAACTCACCCGCACCCCCCAGACTGACAGCCACTCACCCGCACCCCCCAGACTGACAGCAACTCACCCGCACCCCCCCAGACTGACAGCAACTCACCCGCACCCCCCAGACTGACAGCCACTCACCCGCACCCCCCAGACTGACAGAAACTCACCCGCACCCCCCAGACTGACAGCAAATTACCCGCACCCCCCAGACTGACAGCAACTCACCCGCACCCCCCAGACTGACAGCAACTCACCCGCACCCCCCCAGACTGACAGCAACTCACCCGCACCCCCCAGACTGACAGCAACTCACCCGCACCCCCCAGACTGACAGCCACTCACCCGCACCCCCCAGACTGACAGCAACTCACCCGCACCCCCCAGACTGACAGCAACTCACCCGCACCCCCCAGACTGACAGCAACTCACCCGCACCCCCCAGACTGACAGCCACTCACCCGCACCCCCCAGACTGACAGCAACTCACCCGCACCCCCCAGACTGACAGCCACTCACCCGCACCCCCCAGACTGACAGACACTCAACCGCACCCCCCCAGACTGACAGCAACTCACCCGCACCCCCCAGACTGACAGCAACTCACCCGCACCCCCCAGACTGACAGCCACTCAACCGCACCCCCCCAGACTGACAGCCACTCACCCGCACCCCCCCCAGACTGACAGAAACTCACCCGCACCCCCCAGACTGACAGCAAATTACCCGCACCCCCCAGACTGACAGCAACTCACCCGCACCCCCCAGACTGACAGCAACTCACCCGCACCCCCCAGACTGACAGCAACTCACCCGCACCCCCCAGACTGACAGCAACTCACCCGCACCCCCCAGACTGACAGCCACTCACCCGCACCCCCCAGACTGACAGCAACTCACCCGCACCCCCCAGACTGACAGCAACTCACCCGCACCCCCCAGACTGACAGCAACTCACCCGCACCCTCCAGACTGACAGCCACTCACCCGCACCCTCCAGACTGACAGCCACTCACCCGCACCCTCCAGACTGACAGCCACTCACCCGCACCCTCCAGACTGACAGCCACTCACCCGCACCCCCCAGACTGACAGCCACTCACCCGCACCCCCCAGACTGACAGCAACTCACCCGCACCCCCCAGACTGACAGCAACTCACCCGCACCCCCCAGACTGACAGCAACTCACCCGCACCCCCCAGACTGACAGCAACTCACCCGCACCCCCCAGACTGACAGCCACTCAACCGCACCCCCCCAGACTGACAGCAACTCACCCGCACCCCCCAGACTGACAGCAACTCACCCGCACCCCCCAGACTGACAGCAACTCACCCGCACCCCCCAGACTGACAGCAACTCACCCGCACCCCCCAGACTGACAGCAACTCACCCGCACCCCCCAGACTGACAGCCACTCAACCGCACCCCCCCAGACTGACAGCAACTCACCCGCACCCCCCAGACTGACAGCAACTCACCCGCACCCCCCAGACTGACAGCCACTCAACCGCACCCCCCCAGACTGACAGCAACTCACCCGCACCCCCCAGACTGACAGCCACTCACCCGCACCCCCCAGACTGACAGCAACTCACCCGCACCCCCCCAGACTGACAGCAACTCACCCGCACCCCCCCAGACTGACAGCCACTCACCCGCACCCCCCAGACTGACAGAAACTCACCCGCACCCCCCAGACTGACAGCAAATTACCCGCACCCCCCAGACTGACAGCAACTCACCCGCACCCCCCCAGACTGACAGCAACTCACCCGCACCCCCCAGACTGACAGCAACTCACCCGCACCCCCCAGACTGACAGCAACTCACCCGCACCCCCCAGACTGACAGCCACTCACCCGCACCCCCCAGACTGACAGCAACTCACCCGCACCCCCCAGACTGACAGCAACTCACCCGCACCCCCCAGACTGACAGCAACTCACCCGCACCCCCCAGACTGACAGCCACTCACCCGCACCCCCCAGACTGACAGCAACTCACCCGCACCCCCCAGACTGACAGCCACTCACCCGCACCCCCCAGACTGACAGCCACTCACCCGCACCCCCCAGACTGACAGCAACTAACCCGCACCCCCCAGACTGACAGCAAATTACCCGCACCCCCCAGACTGACAGCAACTCACCCGCACCCCCCAGACTGACAGCCACTCACCCGCACCCCCCAGACTGACAGCCACTCACCCGCACCCCCCAGACTGACAGCCACTCACCCGCACCCCCCCAGACTGACAGCCACTCACCCGCACCCCCCCCAGACTGACAGCAACTCACCCGCACCCCCCCCAGACTGACAGCAACTCACCCGCACCCCCCAGACTGACAGCCACTCACCCGCACCCCCCCCCAGACTGACAGCCACTCACCCGCCCCCCCCAGACTGACAGCAACTCACCCGCACCCCCCCAGACTGACAGCCACTCACCCGCACCCCCTAGACTGACAGCCACTCACCCGCACCCTCCAGACTGACAGCCACTCACCCGCACCCCCCCAGACTGACAGCAACTCACCCACATCCCCCAGACTGACAGCAACTCACCCGCACCCCCCCAGACTGACAGCCACTCACCCGCACCCCCCCAGACTGACAGCCACTCACCCGCACCCCCCCAGACTGATAGCAACTCACCCGCACCCCCCCAGACTGACAGCCACTCACCCGCACCCCCCAGACTGACAGCCACTCACCCGCACCCCCCCAGACTGACAGCAACTCACCCGCACCCCCCCCAGACTGACAGCAACTCACCCGCACCCCCCCAGACTGACAGCAACTCACCCGCACCCCCCCCAGACTGACAGCAACTCACCCGCACCCCCCAGACTGACAGCAACTCACCCGCACCCCCCAGACTGACAGCAACTCACCCGCACCCCCCAGACTGACAGCCACTCACCCGCACCCCCCAGACTGACAGCAACTCACCCGCACCCCCCCAGACTGACAGCCACTCACCCGCACCCCCCAGACTGACAGCAACTCACCCGCACCCCCCCAGACTGACAGCCACTCACCCGCACCCCCCCAGACTGACAGCAACTCACCCGCACCCCCCCAGACTGACAGCCACTCACCCGCACCCCCTAGACTGACAGCAACTCACCCGCACCCCCCCAGACTGACAGCCACTCACCCGCACCCCCTAGACTGACAGCCACTCACCCGCACCCCCCCAGACTGACAGCCACTCACCCGCACCCCCCCCAGACTGACAGCAACTCACCCGCACCCCCCCAGACTGACAGCCACTCACCCGCACCCCCCAGACTGACAGCAACTCACCCGCACCCCCCAGACTGACAGCAACTCACCCGCACCCCCCAGACTGACAGCAACTCACCCGCACCCCCCAGACTGACAGCAACTCACCCGCACCCCCCCAGACTGACAGCCACTCACCCGCACCCTCCAAACTGACAGCCACTCACCCGCACCCCCAGACTGACAGCCACTCACCCGCACCCCCCAGACTGACAGCCACTCACCCGCACCCCCCAGACTGACAGCAACTCACCCACATCCCCCAGACTGACAGCAACTCACCTGCACCCCCCCAGACTGACAGCCACTCACCCGCACCCTCCAAACTGACAGCCACTCACCCGCCCCCCCCCAGACTGACAGCCACTCACCCGCACCCCCCAAACTGACAGCCACTCACCCGCACCCCCCCAGACTGACAGCCACTCACCCGCACCCTCCAAACTGACAGCCACTCACCCGCACCCCCCCAGACTGACAGCAACTCACCCGCACCCCCCAGACTGACAGCCACTCACCCGCACCCCCCCAGACTGACAGCAACTCACCCGCACCCCGCAGACTGACAGACACTCACCCGCACCCCCCCAGACTGACAGCCACTCACCCGCACCCCCAGACTGACAGCCACTCACCCGCACCCCCCAGACTGACAGCCACTCATCCGCACCCCCCAGACTGACAGCAACTCACCCGCACCCCCCAGACTGACAGCCACTCACCCGCACCCCCCAGACTGACAGCCACTCACCCCCCAGACTGACAGCCACTCACCCCCCAGACTGACAGCAACTCACCCCCCAGACTGACAGCCACTCACCCGCACCCCCCAGACTGACAGCCAATCATCCGCACCCCCCAGACTGACAGCCAATCATCCGTACCCCCCAGACTGACAGCAACTCACCCGCACCCCCCAGACTGACAGCAACTCACCCGCACCCCCCAGACTGACAGCCACTCACCCCCCAGACTGACAGCCACTCACCCCCCAGACTGACAGCCACTCACCCGCACCCCCCAGACTGACAGCCAATCATCCGTACCCCCCAGACTGACAGCAACTCACCCGCACCCCCCAGACTGACAGCCACTCACCCGCACCCCCCAGACTGACAGGTGAATGAATGTCACAATCTCCCCTCCTCCAAATACAAAGCGACTTGTATCCAATTACAAGAATTTACTGAATGGAGGAGCTGTGATCTGAGGACTCCAGCCAGGACTGTAACTCTCTGCTGTGGATGTTGGGGTGGGGTGGGGGGAGGGTAAAGTCGCACATACACAGATCACACTTCATTAGAGGGGATTTCGTTTTCTATTCCATATTGTATTTGGGGCGGAGCAGCAGAGGACACTCCCCTCACTCACCTGTGTGTGGCGCTCAATGAACACCAGACATCGCTGCCGTAAGTCGGTCTGCCCGTAGGTGACCGCAGCCTGAAACAGCAAAATAAATGGCGGTGATTTCCATGCAAGAGGCAAAACAATAATCACCTAAAATCCGACCAATAAAAACAGAGATTACAGCGTCACTTTTCTTCCAGGCTTTGGATGGGGCGCAACATGTGACCCTCCAGAACTATTAGTCCCATCATGCCTCAGCCTTTGGGAGTCACGCTTCTAACTGTCAGCCTTGCAATGCCTCATGGGACTTGTAGTTCCACAACAGTTGGAGGGCCGCAGGCTGAGCCCCCATGCCTGGTTTTACCCGATGTCCCCACTGGGGGGATTTTCTGTCATCCCCTCTCCTGGAGACACAACAGGAAGTGAAGTGGAAGATCTCTCTAAAATAGAGGGAAGTTGAACTTCCTGTGCTGCACTCATATCAGTTACATTGTTTCCAGTTATCCATGAGGGCTACAGAACACCTCGCGGTGCGCCAATTTTAAATCGGCATATCAAGTTTGATAGAAGGAGCCGCCTGTCATACTCGCCCATTAAAGTGAGCGGTACTGTGCCACAACTGCGAGGTATTGCCGGTTGTAGTTCAATATAACATCCCCAACGGGACTGCAAAAAATCTGCCATTTAGGAGGTGACATTATCGCCTCCTGAATGCCTGTAAATCATCTCTACACCACTAGGGGGCGCCGCCCATGTGAACGAGCCCTAAGCTGCCCATTCATCTGATTGAACTGCCAGTGAAAGTCCGTAACTGCGCCAAAATGTACGCAAAGCAAAAATGGTCACCTGTGTTCATCCCTAATCATTTGTACAGCCATCAGCCAATCAGTGACAAGGAGGAGGAGATATGGCTCCGCCTGTTATATGACATCAAATATTTCTCACCTGTAAAGCTTCACACACCATCTCCACCGACAGCGACTGACCGATATAATCTACACAGAGCTGCAACATAAACCAACACACAGTGAGGATCCAATGAATTATATTATTATTATACATTTATATCGCTCTGACATGTACCGCAGTGCTGTACAGAGATCACTCAGCCAATCACATCAGTCTCTGTACAGAGGAGCTTACACTCTAATGTCCCCTCCCCCACAGTCACATCAGTCTCTGTACAGAGGAGCTTACACTCTAATGTCCCCTCCCCCACAGTCACATCAGTCTCTGTACAGAGGAGCTTACACTCTAATGTCCCCTCCCCCACAGTCACATCAGTCTCTGTACAGAGGAGCTTACACTCTAATGTCCCCTCCCCCACAGTCACATCAGTCTCTGTACAGAGGAGCTTACACTCTAATGTCCCCTCCCCCACAGTCACATCAGTCTCTGTACAGAGGAGCTTACACTCTAATGTCCCCTCCCCCCACAGTCACATCAGTCTCTGTACAGAGGAGCTTACACTCTAATGTCCCCTCCCCCCCCAGTCACATCAGTCTCTGTACAGAGGAGCTTACACTCTAATGTCCCCCTCCCCCCACAGTCACATCAGTCTCTGTACAGAGGAGCTTACACTCTAATGTCCCCTCCCCCCCACAATCACATCAGTCTCTGTACAGAGGAGCTTACACTCTAATGTCCCCTGCCCCCACAGTCACATCAGTCTCTGTACAGAGGAGCTTACACTCTAATGTCCCCCTCCCCACAGTCACATCAGTCTCTGTACAGAGGAGCTTACACTCTAATGTCCCCTCCCCCACAGTCACATCAGTCTCTGTACAGAGGAGCTTACACTCTAATGTCCCCTCCCCCACCAGTCACATCAGTCTCTGTACAGAGGAGCTTACACTCTAATGTCCCTCCCCCCACAGTCACATCAGTCTCTGTACAGAGGAGCTTACACTCTAATGTCCCCTTCCCCCCCCCACAGTCACATCAGTCTCTGTACAGAGGAGCTTACACTCTAAATGTCCCCTCCCCCCACAGTCACATCAGTCTCTGTACAGAGGAGCTTACACTCTAATGTCCCCTCCCCCCACAGTCACATCAGTCTCTGTACAGAGGAGCTTACACTCTAATGTCCCCTCCCCCCATAGTCACATCAGTCTCTGTACAGAGGAGCTTACACTCTAATGTCCCCTCCCCCCCCACAGTCACATCAGTCTCTGTACAGAGGAGCTTACACTCTAATGTCCCCTCCCCCACAGTCACACACTATTATTATTTATTATACATTTATATAGATCTGACATACTGCAGTGCTGTACAGAGATCACTGAGCCAATTAAAAACCAGTCTCTGCACCAGAGGAGCTCCTCCACCAGGTGGTGCTGTTCTGCAGGGTGCTGTTGTCTCACTCTGCTGTGATCTCAACAAGCCTGGGGCCTCTCCTGCAGGCTTCCCCCAGACAAGCATGGACCATATTGGGGAAGATGAAGGTGGAGGCTCTCCAGAGGCTGAGGCCTACTCCATGTGCTCAAGCTGCAATGGATCCTGGGCCTGTCCTTATGCAAGAGGAGTCCTTACCAGTCTTCCAGGATAAAGTGGTGAACAGATTTCACAGCTAAGGAGGAACAGAAACTTTCTGTCATGAAAGAAGATTTTAGGAAAAAAAATCCCTGGAATAGTAAGTCTGGAAAGAGTAAGAGGAAAGTCTCCAAGCTGAAGTCTCTGGAAGAGGCATTGAAAAAGCAGGAGAAGTTGGTCGCCTCTCTGAAGGAGAGCAGCGGTGTGTTCAAAGAAAAGTGTGAGAATGAGGAGAGATTCCAACTGATGAAGGAGAGTGCCTGTGCCGGTACCATTACATTGAATCTCCCTTGAGCGGCACAGACTCATCAGATGAGGATCATGATAATGGAGTGCTTGCTGAAAATCTCAATGTGTGGAGGAATTTCCCAAGATTGCATTTGCCAACAGATCCTTCCAATCAGCAGGGAATGCAGGATTAGCTGGCTGCAAGGAGTCCCACATGGACACTAATGCCGCGTACACACGATCGGAATTCTCATCGGAAACAACTCTGACGGAATTCCGCTCAAGCTGTGTTGCCTACACACGACACAATTCCGACGGTCAATAACACAGCGACATAAAACACGTTCGATGGCACTATAGAAGGGAAGTTTAATGCTTCCGAGCATGCGTCAAATTGTTTCTGAGCATGCGTCAAATTGTTTCTGAGCATGCGTCGGAATTTTGCGTGTCGGAATTGCATACACACGATCGGAAAATCCGATAGAAAGGTTTTCCGTCTGAAAAATTGAGAACAGGTTCTCAATTCAAAGTCCGTCGGAAATTCCGACAGAAAAAGACAGTTGGGCGTACACACGGTCGGAAAATCCGATGAAAAGCTCCCATCGGACTGTTTCCATCGGAAATTCCGACCGTGTGTACGCCGCATTACAGTGCAGAGCAGGAGTGCCGTATGAACGCTGAAACAGCTGGTGTTTTTTCTAAAAAGAAGACTTTACTTGATGACGGGACTGCTGGTATCTGTGGTACTTTTGGGACTATGGTGAGCGGGACTGTGGTGCTGGAGGGGAGGAGGGAGGATCAAGTGGTGGATAATTTACCAAACCAGATTTCAGAGGTTTCTATGCAGCCAATTAATGTGTCATCTGTCCCAGTTAGGAGTTATGCTAAGGCTGTGTCGGGACAAAGTCATGCTGCTGCTGGTGGAGTAAGGAAGCCAGTTGTGCGACTTTCACCTAACGCACCTTCTTCCATTGAACGCAGGAATGTGGTACAGCTCAGGTGGGAAGGAGGAGGTATTCCACCTATCAGGAGGGAGGTTGTGGATAAGATCCTAGGCCATGGGATTTAAGGCCGAGGATATTTATGCTCTTATCAGTCCGGCTGGTTCCTATGAATATGATTTGTCATTTGTGTGTCCAGAATCACTGGGTCTGTTTTGGGAGCGGTTTGAGCGTGTATATAGGGGCCAGCCGGACTTGAAGGGTCTTGTCCCCAAAGTTGTCTCACGACAGCTCTTGATAAAAAATGTGACTATCCTGACAAGGAATGAGTCTTTACCCCCCCCGGGTTTATGGGTCTGGTTGAGGAGGTTTGGTGAAATGTTGTGTCCCCTAAAGAAGATTGTGGTTGATGGAGGAATCTGGACGGGTGGGTGGTCGGTGTCAGTGAGGTTGAGTGTGTGTGGGAATGTGGTCCAGCATTTGTCCTCCTCAGCCTTTATTGGTAGAGATAGAATTACTGTCTTCTACCCTGGTCAACCTAATCTGTGCCATAAATGTGGAGTCAGGGGGCATTTCTCCTCTAAATGTCCAGAACAGAAGTGCTCTTTGTGTCAGGAACTGGGGGGCATCTGGCGAGGGATTGTAACATCATTAAATATAACCTACATGATGAGGTTGGTCACCCTTATAGCCGGTGCCCTGAGGCTTTGCACAATAAGCCAGAGCTGGTGGAGGAATTCTTCAGTCTGGATAGAGAAGAGTCTGGGTTGGCGGAGGTTGTACCAGGGGATCCTAGTGTCCCATCAGAATCTGTGTCTGTGAGGCCCTCTGTGGTGTCAGTGTCCCCCCCAGTCTGTGGTGTCAGTGTCCCCCCAGTCTGTGGTGTCAGTGTCCCCCAGTCTGTGGTGTCAGTGTCCCCCCAGTCTGTGGTGTCAGTGTCCTCCCAGTCTGTGGTGTCAGTGTCCCCCAGTCTGTGGTGTCAGTGTCCTCCCAGTCTGTGGTGTCAGTGTCCTCCCAGTCTGTGGTGTCAGTGTCCTCCCAGTCTGTGGTGTCAGTGTCCTCCCAGTCTGTGGTGTCAGTGTCCTCCCAGTCTGTGGTGTCAGTGTCCCCCCAGTCTGTGGTGTCAGTGTCCCCCCAGTCTGTGGTGTCAGTGTCCCCCCAGTCTGTGGTGTCAGTGTCCCCCAGTCTGTGGTGTCAGTGTCCTCCCAGTCTGTGGTGTCAGTGTCCTCCCAGTCTGTGGTGTCAGTGTCCTCCCAGTCTGTGGTGTCAGTGTCCTCCCAGTCTGTGGTGTCAGTGTCCTCCCAGTCTGTGGTGTCAGTGTCCTCCCCAGTCTGTGGTGTCAGTGTCCCCCCCAGTCTGTGTCAGAAAGTGTGGTTGTCAAGTCTGTGTCTGCACCTATTGTTTCTCCTGGTGTAGTGAAGGCAGTGGAGGGTGCTGGACCAGCATGTATGGTGGTGCCAACCCCTCCTCCTCGGCGTGGCATTTATCTAAGTCTCGCCAGTTCCTAAATGTCTTGCAGGACAATTTCATGGGTCAGATGGTAGACGCACCAACTAGAAATAAAGCGTTACTGGATCTACTGATTACCAACAATACAGACCTGATCACGAATGTTGAAATACGGGGCAATTTAGGGAACAGCGATCACAGGTCAATTCGCTTCAGTATAAACCACACAAATAGGAAACATAAGGGGAATACAAAGACACTGAATTTGAAAAGAGCCAACTTCCCTAAACTACGATCCTTACTAGAAGGCATAAATTGGGATAAAATCTTAGGAACAAAGAACACGGAGGAGAGATGGGTTTGTTTTAAGAGCATATTAAATAAGGGCATTAGCCAATGCATCCCATTGGGAAATGAATTTAAAAGAGCGAACAAAAGTCCTGGGTGGCTTAACTCCAATGTAAAAATGCATATAAAAGCAAAGAAGAAGGCCTTCAAAAAATACAAGCTTGAGGGATCATCATCAGCATTCAGACTTTACAAAGAATGCAACAAGAAATGTAAGGGTGCAATAAGGACGGCTAAGATAGAACATGAAAGACACATAACGGAGGCGAGCAAAAAAAATCCCAAGGATTCCTTAAGTATGTAAACAGTAAAAAAGGGAGGACAGACCATATTGGCCCCATAAAGAATGAGGAAGGACATCTGGTTACAAAGGATGAGGAGATGGTGAAGGTATTGAATTTATTCTTCTCCTCAGTCTTCACGAGGGAATCGGGGGGCTTCAGTAACCAAAACTGCAGTGTTTATCCTCATGACACATGAATTACAAATTAGACTTGGGAAACGTAACATTAATAAATCACCGGGACCAGATGGCTTGCACCCGAGGGTACTTAGGGAACTCAGTCAAGTAATTTCCAGACCATTGTTCCTAATGTTTACTGACAGTCTACTGACTGGAATGGTACCAGCTGATTGGAGAAAAGCCAATGTAGCACCAATATTTAAAAGGGGCCCAAAATACATCCCTGGCAATTACAGACCAGTTAGCCTAACATCAATAGTATGTAAACTCTTGTAGGGGATGATAAGGGACTATATACAAGATTTTAGTAATGAGAACGGTATCATTAGCAGTAATCAGCATGGATTCATGAAGAATCGTTCTTGCCAAACCAATCTACTAACCTTCTATGAGGAGGTGAGTTGCCATCTAGATAAAGGAAGGCTGTAGACGTGGTGTATCTGGATAAAGGAAGGCCCGTAGACGTGGTGTATCTAGATAAAGGAAGGCCCGTAGACGTGGTGTATCTAGATAAAGGAAGGCCCGTAGACGTGGAGTATCTAGAGATAAAGGAAGGCCCGTAGATGTGGTGTATCTGGATAAAGGAAGGCCCGTAGACGTGGTGTATCTAGATAAAGGAAGGCCCGTAGACGTGGTGTATCTAGATAAAGGAAGGCCCGTAGACGTGGTGTATCTAGATAAAGGAAGGCCCGTAGACGTGGTGTATCTGGATAAAGGAAGGTCCGTAGACGTGGTGTATCTAGATAAAGGAAGGCCCGTAGACGTGGTGTATCTAGATAAAGGAAGGCCCGTAGACGTGGTGTATCTGGATAAAGGAAGGTCCGTAGACGTGGTGTATATAGATAAAGGAAGGCCCGTAGACGTGGTGTATCTAGATAAAGGAAGGCCCGTAGACGTGGTGTATCTGGATAAAGGAAGGCCCGTAGACGTGGTGTATATAGATAAAGGAAGGCCCGTAGACGTGGTGTATCTAGATAAAGGAAGGCCCGTAGACGTGGTGTATCTAGATAAAGGAAGGCACGTAGACGTGGTGTATCTGGATAAAGGAAGGCCCGTAGACGTGGTGTATCTGGATAAAGGAAGGCCCGTAGACGTGGTGTATATAGATAAAGGAAGGCATGTAGACGTGGTGTATCTGGATAAAGGAAGGCCCGTAGACGTGGTGTATCTGGATAAAGGAAGGCCCGTAGACGTGGTGTATCTAGATAAAGGAAGGCCCGTAGACGTGGTGTATCTAGATAAAGGAAGGCCCGTAGACGTGTATCTAGATAAAGGAAGGCCCGTAGACGTGGTGTATCTAGATAAAGGAAGGCCCGTAGACGTGGTGTATCTAGATAAAGGAAGGCCCGTAGACGTGGTGCATCTAGATAAAGGAAGGCCCGTAGACGTGGTGTATCTGGATAAAGGAAGGCCCGTAGACGGGGTGTATCTGGATAAAGGAAGGCCCGTAGACGTGGTGTATCTAGATAAAGGAAGGCCCGTAGACGTGGTGTATCTGGATAAAGGAAGGCCCGTAGACGTGGTGTATCTGGATAAAGGAAGGCCCGTAGACGTGGTGTATCTAGATAAAGGAAGGCCCGTAGTCGTGGTGTATCTAGATAAAGGAAGGCCCGTAGACATGGTGTATCTAGATAAAGGAAGGGCCCGTAGACGTGGTGTATCTAGATAAAGGAAGGCCCGTAGACGTGGTGTATCTGGATAAAGAAAGGCCTGTAGACGTGGTGTATCTAGATAAAGGAAGGCCCGTAGACGTGGTGTATCTGGATAAAGGAAGGCCCGTAGACGGGGTGTATCTGGATAAAGGAAGGCCCGTAGACGTGGTGTATCTAGATAAAGGAAGGCCCGTAGACGTGGTGTATCTAGATAAAGGAAGGCCCGTAGACGTGGTGTATCTAGATAAAGGAAGGCCCGTAGACGTGATGTATCTGGATAAAGGAAGGCCCGTAGACGTGGTGTATCTGGATAAAGGAAGGCCCGTAGACGTGGTGTATCTAGATAAAGGAAGGCCCGTAGACGTGGTGTATCTAGATAAAGGAAGGCCTGTAGACGTGGTGTATCTAGATAAAAAGGAAGGCCCGTAGACGTGATGTATCTGGATAAAGGAAGGCCCGTAGACGTGGTGTATCTAGATAAAGGAAGGCCCGTAGATGTGGTGTATCTGGATAAAGGAAGGCCCGTAGACGTGGTGTATCTAGATAAAGGAAGGCCCGTAGACGTGGTGTATCTAGATAAAGGAAGGCCCGTAGACGTGGTGTATCTAGATAAAGGGAGGCCGTGGGGTGGGGAGTACTCGGAATGGTCGGGGGTGGGTAGTACTCGGAATGGTCGGGGGTGGGTAGTACTTGGAATGGTCGGGGCGGGGAGTACTCGGAATGGTCGGGGGTGGGGAGTACTCGGAATGGTCGGGGGTGGGGAATACTCGGAATGGTCGGGGTGGGGAGTACTCGGAATGGTCGGGGGTGGGTAGTACTCGGAATGGTCGGGGGTGGGGAGTACTCGGAATGGTCGGGGGTGGGGAGTACTCGGAATGGTCGGGGGTGGGTAGTACTCGGAATGGTCGGGGGTGGGTAGTACTCGGAATGGTCGGGGGTGGGTAGTACTCGGAATGGTCGGGGGTGGGTAGTACTCGGAATGGTCGGGGGTGGGGAGTACTCGGAATGGTCGGGGTGGGGAGTACTCGGAATGGTCGGGGGTGGGGAGTACTCGGAATGGTCGGGGGGTGGGGAGTACTCGGAATGGTCGGGGGTGGGGAGTACTCGGAATGGATCGGGGGTGGGGAGTACTCGGAATGGTCAGGGGTGGGGAGTACTCGGAATGGTCGGGAGTGGGGAGTACTCGGAATGGTCGGGGGTGGGTAGTACTCGGAATGGTCGGGGTGGGTAGTACTCGGAATGGTCGGGGGTGGGTAGTACTCGGAATGGTCGGGGGTGGGTAGTACTCGGAATGGTCGGGGGGGGTGGGGAGTACTCGGAATAGTCGGGGGTGGGGAGTACTCGGAATGGTCGGGGTGGGGAGTACTCGGAATAGTCGGGGGTGGGTAGTACTCGGAATGGTCGGGGGTGGGGCAGTACTCGGAATGGTCGGGGGTGGGCGGTACTCGGAATGGTCGGGGGGGGGGGGTACTCGGAATGGTCGGGGGGGGGGGGTACTCGGAATGGTCGGGGGTGGGGGGTACTCGGAATGGTCGGGGGTGGGGGGTACTCGGAATGGTCGGGGGTGGGGAGTACTCGGAATGATCGGGGGTGGGGAGTACTCGGAATGGTCGGGGGTGGGGGGGTACTCGGAATGGTCGGGGGGGGGGGGGTACTCGGAATGGTCGGGGGTGGGGAGTACTCGGAATGGTCGGGGTGGGTAGTGGGGTCCCCCAGGGTTCTGTGATGGGACCAATCCTATTTAATGTGTTGATAGATGACCTGGAGGATGGGGATGGGGGAAACAATCTCTGTATTTGCGGACGATACTGAGCTAAGCAGGGCAATAACTTCTCCGCAGGATGTGGAAACCTTCCAAGAAGATCTGAACAAATGAATGGGGGAGGGGGAGGGGCAACTACATGGCAAATGAGGTTCAATGTAGAAAAATGTAAAATAATGTATTTGGGTGGTAAAAATGTGAATGCAATCTATAGACTGGGGGGGGGACCTCTGGGGGGGATCTAGGATGGAGAAGGTCCTAGTAGATGATGGGCTCAGCAATGCCAAGCTGCTGGTAACAAAGCAAACAGAATATTGGCATTAAAAAAGGGGATCAACTCCAGAGATAAAAGGATAATTCTCCCGCTCTACAAGACTCTGGTCCGGCCGCACCTGGAGTATGCTGTCCAGTTCTGGGCACCAGTCCTCAGGAAGGATGTACTGGAAATGGAGCGACTACAAAGAAGGGCAACAAAGCTAATAAAGGGTCTGGAGGATATTAGTTATGAGGAAAGGTTGTGAGCACTGAACTTATTCTCTCTGGAGAAGAGACGCTTGACTGGTGACCCCACAATATATAAATACCGGACTGGTGCCCCCACAATATAGAAATACCGGACTGGTGACCGCACAATATATAAATACCGGACTGGTGACCCCACAATATAGAAATACCGGACTGGTGACCCCACAATATATAAATACCGGACTGGTGACCCCACAATATACAAATACCGGACTGGTGACCCCACAATATACAAATACCGGACTGGTGACCCCACAATATACAAATACCGGACTGGTGACCCCACAATATATAAATACCGGACTGGTGACCCCACAATATATAAATACCGGACTGGTGACCCCACAATATATAAATACCGGACTGGTGACCCCACAATATATAAATATCGGACTGGTGACCCCACAATATACAAATACCGGACTGGTGACCCCACAATATATAAATACCGGACTGGTGACCCCACAATATACAAATACCGGACTGGTGACCCCACAATATATAAATACCGGACTGGTGACCCCACAATATATAAATACCGGACTGGTGACCCCACAATATTTAAATACCGGACTGGTGACCCCACAATAGGGAGAAAACTTTTTCGCAGAAGGGAGTTTACCAAGACTCGTCGCCACTCATTAAAATGAGAAGAAAAGAAGTTTAACCTTAAACTATGTAGAGGGTTCTTTACTGTAAGAGCGGCAAGGATGTGGAATTCCTTCCACAGGTGGTGGTCTCAGCGGGGGGCATCGATAGTTTCAAGAAACTATTAGATAATCACCTGAATGACCGCAACATACAGGATATACAATGTAATACTGACATATAATCACACACAGAGGAGGGACTGGAAGGGATACAAGAGAAGAGAGATGATTGGTGGAATCTCCGACTCTCAGACAGAATATTAGAGGAGCCCGGAAACGCTGACATGTGAAGATGTAACTGATGGGGGGGGAGGGGGTCCCGGGTTTTATATAAAGTATTGGGGGGGAGGGGGTCCCGGGTTTTATATAAAGTATTGGGGGGGGGGGGGGTCCCGGGTTTTATATAAAGTATTGGGGGGGGAGGGGATCCCGGGTTTTATATAAAGTATTGGGGGGGGGGGGTCCCGGGTTTTATATAAAGTATTGGGGGGGGGGGGTCCCGGGTTTTATATAAAGTATTGGGGGGGGAGGGGATCCCGGGTTTTATATAAAGTATTGGGGGGGAGGGGGTCCCGGGTTTTATATAAAGTATTGGGGGGGAGGGGATCCCGGGTTTTATATAAAGTATTGGGGGGGGGGGGGGATCCCGGGTTTTATATAAAGTATTGGGGGGGAGGGGGTCCCGGGTTTTATATAAAGTATTGGGGGGGGAGGGGGTCCCGGGTTTTATATAAAGTATTGGGGGGGGGGGGTCCCGGGTTTTATATAAAGTATTGGGGGGGGGGGGGGGTCCCGGGTTTTATATAAAGTATTGGGGGGGGGGGGGAGGGGATCCCGGGTTTTATATAAAGTATTGGGGGGGGGGAGGGGGTCCCGGGTTTTATATAAAGTATTGGGGGGGAGGGGGTCCCGGGTTTTATATAAAGTATTGGGGGGGGAGGGGATCCCGGGTTTTATATAAAGTATTGGGGGGGAGGGGGTCCCGGGTTTTATATAAAGTATTGGGGGGGGAGGGGGTCCCGGGTTTTATATAAAGTATTGGGGGGGGAGGGGATCCCGGGTTTTATATAAAGTATTGGGGGGGAGGGGGTCCCGGGTTTTATATAAAGTATTGGGGGGGGAGGGGGTCCCGGGTTTTATATAAAGTATTGGGGGGGGAGGGGATCCCGGGTTTTATATAAAGTATTGGGGGGGAGGGGATCACGGGTTTTATATAAAGTATTGGGGGGGATCCCGGGTTTTATATAAAGTATTGGGGGGGGAGGGGATCCCGGGTTTTATATAAAGTATTGGGGGGGGAGGGGATCCCGGGTTTTATATAAAGTATTGGGGGGGGGGGTCCCGGGTTTTATATAAAGTATTGGGGGGGGGGGGGGTCCCGGGTTTTATATAAAGTATTGGGGGGGGAGGGGATCCCGGGTTTTATATAAAGTATTGGGGGGGATCCCGGGTTTTATATAAGGTGTGGGGGGGGATCCCGGGTTTTATATAAAGTGTGGGGGGGGGGGGATCCCAGGTTTTATATAAAGTGTGGGGGAGGGGATCCGGGTTTTATTTAAAGTATTGGGGGGGAGGGGATCCTGGGTTTTATATAAAGTATTGGGGGGGATCCCCGGTTTTATATAAAGTATTGGGGGGGGGGGGATCCCGGGTTTTATATAAAGTATTGGCGGAGGTTGGCGGGAAAGTTTTGTGGTTTATTATGAATGGAGAATGTTGTGTGCGGAGTTCCCCCGGCTCTCAGTCATGTCAGGAGAACTGTGAGTCACGGCGGGGATGAGGTTTCGGGAGTCACAATCATTTCCAGATGGAATGATTCAGAAGGGAAGTCCTAAAAGAAATGTCTATTCATCATTGTATCTATATATAGGTGGGGGGAGGGGGGCCCAGCTTCCCGTTAGACTCTCCTTCTCCCGGTGCACGTAACATGTCACACCGAACTCCAGCCAAACATTTATTTTTCAGCGTTAGGACAGAATGGGGGGGGGGGGGGCAAAGAATTAATATTTGCCCAGAGGCGGCTTTAATAATAAACCTGTCCTGGGGGGGGGGGGGGGGGGGGGGGGGGGGGGGGGGGGCAATGCTGCTCCTCCATAGACACAGTGCAGTGAGTTGTCCCCCCGGGGCAGGAAGTGCGTTTCTGGCAGGATCACCGGGTCACAATAAAAGGGAAAAAGAATAAAATAATACATACTGATGTCACATGACACACAGGTGGAGTCTATCTACTAATTAGGTGACTTCTGAAGGCAATTGGTTCCTCTAGATTTTAGTTATCAGAGTAAAGGGGGCTGAATACAAATGCCCCTCCCCCACACTTTTCACAGATTTATTTGTATCATTTTCCTTCCACTTCACAATTATGTGACACTTTGTGTTGGTCCATCACATAAAATCCCAATAAAATACATTTATGGTTTTGGTTGTAACAAAATGTGGGAGATTTCAGGGGTATGAATACTTTTTCCAGGCACTGTATCTCGGCGCGGTGCGGATGGTATATCTCGGCGCGGTGCGGATGGTATATCTCGGCGCGGTGCGGATGGTATATATCGGCGTGGTGCGGATGGTATATCTCGGCGCGGATGGTATATATCGGCGTGGTGCGGATGGTATATCTCGGCGCGGTGCGGATGGTATATCTCGGCGCGGATGGTATATCTCGGCGCGGATGGTATATCTCGGCGCGGTGCGGATGGTATATCTCGGCGCGGTGCGGATGGTATATCTCGGCGCGGCGCGGATGGTATATCTCTGCGCGGTGCGGATGGTATATCTCGGCGCGGTGCGGATGGTATATCTCGGTGCGGATGGTATATCTCGGCGCGGCGCGGATGGTATATCTCTGCGCGGTGCGGATGGTATATCTCGGCGCGGTGCGGATTGTATATCTCGGCGCGGATGGTATATCTCGGCGCGGTGCGGATGGTATATCTCGGCGCGGTGCAGATGGTATATATCGGCGCGGATGGTATATCTCGGCGCGGTGCGGATGGTATATATCGGCGCGGATGGTATATCTCGGCGCGGTGCGGATGGTATATATCGGCGGGGTGCGGATGGTATATCTCGGCGCGGTGCGGATGGTATATCTCGGCGCGGTGCGGATGGTATATATCGGCGAGGTGCGGATGGTATATCTCGGCGCGGTGCGGATGGTATATCTCGGCGCGGTGCGGATGGTGTATCTCGGCGCGGAGGGGATGGTATATCTCGGCGCGGATGGTATATCTCAGCGCGGTGCGGATGGTATATCTCGGCGCGGCGCGGATGGTATATCTCTGCGCGGTGCGGATGGTATATCTCGGCGCGGTGCGGATGGTATATATCGGCGCGGATGGTATATCTCGGCGCGGTGCGGATGGTATATCTCGGCGCGGTGCGGATGGTATATCTCGGCGCGGTGCGGATGGTATATATATCGGCGTGGTGCGGATGGTATATCTCGGCGCGGTGCGGATGGTATATCTCGGCGCGGTGCGGATGGTATATATCGGCGTGGTGCGGATGGTATATCTCGGCGCGGTGCGGATGGTATATCTCGGCGCGGTGCGGATGGTATATATCGGCGTGGTGCGGATGGTATATCTCGGCGCGGTGCGGATGGTATATCTCGGCGCGGTGCGGATGGTATATCTCGGCGCGGTGCGGATGGTGTATCTCGGCGCGGAGGGGATGGTATATCTCGGCGCGGATGGTATATCTCGGCGCGGTGCGGATGGTATATCTCGGCGCGGCGCGGATGGTATATCTCTGCGCGGTGCGGATGGTATATCTCGGCGCGGTGCGGATGGTATATCTCGGCGCGGTGCAGATGGTATATCTCGGTGCGGATGGTATATCTCGGCGCGGTGCGGATGGTATATATCGGCGCGGCGCGGATGGTATATCTCGGCGCGGTGCGGATGGTATATCTCGGCGCGGAGCGGATGGTATATCTCGGAGCGGATGGTATATCTCGGCGCGGTGCGGATGGTATATATCGGCGCGGATGGTATATCTCGGCGCGGTGCGGATGGTATATATCGGCGCGGTGCGGATGGTATATCTCGGCGCGGTGCGGATGGTATATATATCGGCGTGGTGCGGATGGTATATCTCGGCGCGGTGCGGATGGTATATATCGGCGTGGTGCGGATGGTATATCTCGGCGCGGTGCGGATGGTATATCTCGGCGCGGTGCGGATGGTATATCTCGGCGCGGAGGGGATGGTATATCTCGGCGCGGATGGTATATCTCGGCGCGGTGCGGATGGTATATCTCGGCGTGTTGGATGGTATATCTCGGCGCGGATGGTATATCTCGGCGTGGTGCGGACGGTATATTTCGGCGCGGATGGTATATCTCGGCGCGGTGCGGATGGTATATCTCGGCGCGGTGCGGATGGTATATCTCGGCGTGGATGGTATATCTTGGCGCAGTGCGGATGGTATATCTCGGCGCGGTGCGGATGGTATATCTCGGCGCGGGGGGGATGGTATATCTCGACGCCGATGGTATATCTCGGCGCGGTGCGGATGGTATATCTCGGCGCGGATGGTATATCTCGGCGCGGTGCGGACGGTATATTTCGGCGCGGATGGTATATCTTGGCGCGGTGCGGACGGTATATTTTGGCGCGGATGGTATATCTCGGCGCGGATGGTATATCTCGGCGCGGTGCGGACGGTATATTTCGGCGCGGATGGTATATCTCGGCGCGGTGCGGATGGTATATCTTGGCACGGATGGTATATCTTGGCGCAGTGCGGACGGTATATTTCGGAGCGGATGGTATATCCCGGCGCGGTGCGGATGGTATATCTCGGCGCGGTGCGGATGGTATATCTCGGCGCGGTGCGGATGGTATATCTCGGCGCGGTGCGGATGGTATATCTCGGCGCGGTGCGGATGGTATATCTCGGCGCGGTGCGGATGGTATATTTCGGCGCGGTGCGGATGGTATATATCGGCGCGGTGCGGATGGTGTATCCCGGCGCGGTGCGGATGGTGTATCTCGGGGCGGCGCGGATGGTGTATCTCGGTGTGTTGGATGGTATATCTCGGCGCGGTGCGGATGGTATATCTCGGCGCGGTGCGGATGGTATATCGCGGCACGGTGCGGATGGTATATTGCGGCGCGGTGCGGATGGTATATCTCGGTGCGGCGCGGATGGTATATCTCGGCGCGGTGCGGATGGTATATCTCGGCGCGGTGCGGATGGTATATCTCGGCGCGGTGCGGATGGTATATCTCGGCGCGGTGCGGATGGTATATTTCGGCGCGGTGCGGATGGTATATATCGGCGCGGTGCGGATGGTATATCTCGGCGCGGTGCGGATGGTATATCTCGGCGCGGTGTTGGATGGTATATCTCGGCGCGGTGCGGATGGTATATCTCGGTGCGGCGCGGATGGTATATCTCGGTGCGGCGCGGATGGTATATCTCGGCGCGGTGCGGATGGTATATCGCGGCGTGTTGGATGGTCTCCGGTGGGAAGTTCCACTAATTCATTGACAATGGTCCCTCTAATGATCAGCAGATGGAGGAAGACAGAATTCCCTTTTCTCTAAATAATTTCACATGAAAGTCTCGGAATGACCTCCGGGGGGGAAATCCGCAGCCGGAATCTATGATGTCATCACCTTCTGCCCCCCTCCCCCTCCCACATCCCAGCAGGAAATCATCATCTCCAATAGAAGTTTTCTGTCCTGAATAATAAGAAGCTGGGAAGAGGAAAATCTGTTGCGCTGGAACCAACCCCCTCCCCCGATCCGGAGACATCCAATCACATGAGGGGTGATGACATCACAGACAGTAATATTGGCTGAGAAGACATTTCATCATCTCTGATCTCATCCTTTTATGTGGATTGATTTCCTTTTTTCTCGCCCGGTGATCCTGCCAGTAACACTTCCTGTCTCAGGGTGACAACTGACTGTATTGTGTCTCTGGAGGAAGTGTTGTCCCCCCAGGACTACAGAACACCCCCTCCCCCTCCTCTATATAACACAGGGAAGGATTTCTCAACCTTTTAGAAGTAACACCGCCCTCTACAAGTCTGTAAAATCTTGGGGCTCCCCCCCCCCCCAGTGATATCAAAGTACCTTCTCACCTCATCGGCAGCACAGCTTATGCAGGAGCAGAGCATGGAAAGTTGTCACTGCTTTCTGACAGTGCCTGGCAGTCTGCAGGGGGGTCACCGGTGCCTGGCAGTCTGCAGGGGGGGTCACCGGTGCCTGGCAGTCTGCAGGGGGGTCACCAGTGCCTGGCAGTCTGCAGGGGGGGTCACCAATGCCTGGCAGTCTGCAGGGGGGGGGTCACTGGTGCCTGGCAGTCTGCAGGGGGGTCACCGGTGCCTGGCAGTCTGCAGGGGGGTCAACGGTGCCTGGCAGTCTGCAGGGGGGTCAACGGTGCCTGGCAGTCTGCAGGGGGGTCAACGGTGCCTGGCAGTCTGCAGGGGGGTCACCGGTGCCTGGCAGTCTGCAGGGGGGGTCACCGGTGCCTGGCAGTCTGCAGGGGGGTCACCTGTGCCTGGCAGTCTGCAGGGGGGTCAACGGTGCCTGGCAGTCTGCAGGGGGGGTCACCGGTGCCTGGCAGTCTGCAGGGGGGGTCATCTGTGCCTGGCAGTCTGCAGGGGGGGGGTCACCGGTGCCTGGCAGTCTGCAGGGGGGGTCACCGGTGCCTGGCAGTCTGCAGGGGGGGTCACTGGTGCCTGGCAGTCTGCAGGGGGGGGGTCACTGGTGCCTGGCAGTCTGCAGGGGGGGGGTCACTGGTGCCTGGCAGTCTGCAGGGGGGGGGTCACTGGTGCCTGGCAGTCTGCAGGGGGGGGTCACTGGTGCCTGGCAGTCTGCAGGGGGGGGGTCACTGGTGCCTGGCAGTCTGCAGGGGGGGGGTCACTGGTGCCTGGCAGTCTGCAGGGGGGTCACTGGTGCCTGGCAGTCTGCAGGGGGGTCACCGGTGCCTGGCAGTCTGCAGGGGGGGTCACTGGTGCCTGGCAGTTGGATGATCTGCAGGACAGGATTGTTTTACAGCAGCTCTTCTGTTTCCAGAGGCGACCTGCAGCCTGATGAACTACAAGTCCCAGAAGCCCCGCTGGCCCCTGGAGCCCCTCCAGGCCTGATTCAGTCCTCACATCTCGGGGGGGGGGGGGGGGATGGGACTTTGGTGGACGGACAGATGGGAAGATTTATAGTTTCCTGTTCTTCTGGAAATCTCTGAGACTTTTCCCACAGACCCCCCCCCCTCCCCCTCCTCCAAGATGTCTGCTTCTCACCCCCCATCCCCCCACTGCCTCCAAGTCAGATCCTATTCATTATCCGGTCCATATGAGGTCTTCAAGGAAATTTCGAAAATGCCAATCTGCCTGGCTGCCCCGTCACTGTCTGACCCGCATTAAGGCAGAACTACGGCCACAAAAAATTTAATTCCAATATATATTCCCCAAATAGCTGCAAAAAGGAGATAAATCCGCTCTGTGAGCACCAAATGTCTCTGCAAACCCAGATATTACCTTGTAAAAGTATCAGTGACGTCATCGTGCTGTACAGAGTTGTGGGAGGGGACTTGGCAGGCTCCACCCACTACAGAAAACTACAGGATGGGGCGGAGACAAGACCAGTCCACCTGCACAAGGATAGGGAGCAGAGCTGTGGGAGGGGCTCAGCAGGCACCACCCACTACAGGAGGGGCGGAGACAAAGAGAGAGATCAGCAGTGGGCGGTCTTTATTACAGGAAGTCTCACATTGGATGACCTCACAGATCTGGGAGGAGTCACATGACCCATTTATGATGATTGGATTTAGAGGATATTTGCTTTGTTCAGATTCTGGTCTGTCCTCCAACCCGTGTCCTGGATCAGGTATATATATATATCTCTAGTCCTGGATCAGGTATATATATATATATATATCTAGTCCTGGATCAGGTGTATATATATATATATCTCTAGTCCTGGATCAGGTATGTATATATATATATATATATCTCTAGTCCTGGATCAGGTATATATATATATATATATATCTCTAGTCCTGGATCAGGTATATATATATATATATATATCTCTAGTCCTGGATCAGGTATATATATATATATATATCTCTAGTCCTGGATCAGGTATATATATATATATATATATATATAGTCCTGGATCAGGTATATATATATATATATATATATCTAGTCCTGGATCAGGTATATATATATATATATATATATATATATATCTCTAGTCCTGGATCAGGTATATATATATATATATCTAGTCCTGGATCAGGTATATATATATATATATATATCTAGTCCTGGATCAGGTATATACATATATACACTTTAGATGATCTGACACTTCCGGGGGGGGGGGGGGGGCACATGAATGCCGACGGTGGCTCTCTTCCTCTGTACACATCAGAAGCCGATCAGCGGGTGCCGGGTACTCGATGTCCTCTGCCACCCGCCAATCTTTGGCAGATACAGAACTGCGATCTGCCTATAAACAAGGGGGGAGGGGATGGATCCTCTGTCTCTTCCCTTAGTACAAGCCCCTCCCCCACAGTACACATAAACACTAGCTAGGCACACAATTAAAGTGGAGGAATAATGTGTGTGGGGGGGGGGGGGGGGTGTATTGCATACAAGTACATCATGAAATACTTACCTAAGATCGAGGTCCCCACAGTGCCCCCCCTCCCCCTCCTCGCCGTCATGTTCCCCGGTGTTTCCTCCGGGCTCTGGCGCTGTGATTGGCCGGAGCCGTGATGACGTCACTGCCGCGCCTTGCGGGAACTCTCCATTCCGGCACGATAGGCTGGACCTTCAGAGCGCCGGTGACGTCATCATCCGGGGCGAACGTCTCGGAGATATTCATTTTACCTCCAGGTAAAAAATCACCAAGCGGGCAATTTAACCCTTCGATCGCCCCGGATGTTTAACCCCTTCCCAGCCGGTGTCATTAGTACAGTGACAGTGCATAGTATTATCACCCATCTCTGTATTGGTGTCACTGGTTCCCACAAAGTGTCAGATTGTCCGCCGCAATGCCGCAGTCCCGCTATAAATCGCCGATCGCCGCCATTATTAGTATAAAATAAATAAAATTATCCCATCGTTTGTAGACAAGACGCTTATTGGGACACGGAGCAGAAAAACGATCGGCCAAAATTTAGCAAGAAATTAGATTTTTTTTTTAATTGGATGTTTTATAGCAGAAAGTAAAAAATAATGTTATTTCAAAATTGTCTTTTCTTGTTTATAGCGCAATAAATAAAAAAAACGCAGAAATGATGAAATACCCCCAAAAAATCTCTATTTGTGAGAAAATAACGTAAATTTTATTTCTGTACAGCGTCACATGACCGTCCGGTAATACCGCAGTGCCGGATCGTAAGAAATCTCCTGTCATGAAGGGGTTAATCTTCCAGAGGGGGGAGGAGACTTCATGTATTTGGGGGGGGGAGGAGACTTAATGTATTGGGGGGGGGGGGATGCTTGAAAGATACAAATCTCCATCCACAGACATGGATACATTGTTACTGCTTTCCTCAGGAATTGTTAAATCCTCCCCTTCAGTCTTGCACAGGTGTAGTGGCTCCTCCCCTTCAGTCTTGCACAGGTGTAGCGGCTCCTCCCCTTCAGTCTTGCACAGGTCTAGCGGCTCCTCCCCTTCAGTCTTGCACAGGTGTGGCAGCTCCTCCCCTTCAGTCTTGCACAGGTGTAGCGGCTCCTCCCCTTCACTCTTGCACAGGTGTGGTGGCTCCTCCCCTTCAGTCGTGCACAGGTGTGGCGGCTCCTCCCCTTCAGTCTTGCACAGGTGTAGCGGCTCCTCCCCTTCAGTCTTGCACAGGTGTAGCGGCTCCTCCCCCTTCAGCCTTGCACAGGTGTATCGGCTCCTCCCCTTCAGTCTTGCACAGGTGTAGTGGCTCCTCCCCTTCAGTCTTGCACAGGTGTAGTGGCTCCTCCCCCTTCAGTCTTGCGCAGGTGTAGTGGCTCCTCCCCTGGACTCCTCTGATATCGCCGCACACTGTGAGCTTCTCACAATATTGTTGGTAACATTTGATGGTTTATTTATTTATATTAATTACTGACCTCACCTGGTTGTGCAATTGAAGCTCTTTTTTCACTTCTCAGAATGTGCAGCAAGTCAGATAGAGCTCCGCCCCATTTCATGGCTGGAGGACGTCCAACATCATCTCGTTCTTTCCTCCCCAGCCTGACTGTGTCTGGCCCCGCCCCTTTCATTCATTCTGTTCCTTTAATTATGGAGGCTCATGTGGGCGTTACCTATGCAAATACAGCCTGGCTAGGAACACCCACTCCTCCAGACTGACACCCACCCATCAAGGCTTTGTGATATTTAAATAACTCCTCCCACTCTTTGCATCAGGACTGAAGGGGGGCTCTTGGGAGGAGCTGTGAGGGAGGGAGCTGTGAGGTTTTCTATGTACAGCCCCCTGCCGGCCCCTCCCACCAGCCATGATCTGCCTGTAGTCAGGTGCAGTCTGTTTTCTCCACTGTAGGTGGCGCTAGTCTGCAGCGGCATTGCAGTTGGAGGGGAAGTCAAGAGGAAAATGACTCCTTTATGGTTTCCTGGGTTACCGGCAAGCTATTCGGTTGGATGCTCCCCCCCCCCATGTGACTCTGGCGGCCATCTTGGGTCAGGCAGAGCCTATTTAAAGCCCTAGATGACAGCAATACCAGATATAAGGGGATACTCTGATGGTGGCAACTGATTTATGGGGGGTAATCTGATGGGGGCTCCCATTGTGATGAATTACTCTGGTGGGGGCACCTGATGTAAAGGGGGACACTATTGGGGACATTTAGTATTACCGGAGTGAGGAGGAAACGGTAAGAAAAGCGCCAGAGAGTCCAAAAAAGGAAAGACGCCAACAATCTTCCATGACAAGACGTGTGACCCACCCCCGGCGTATATTATTACATCTCTGTATTCGTGTCACGGGTCCCCACAAAGGATCAGTTAGTGTCCAATTCTCTGCCGCAATGTCGCAGTCCCGCTATAAGTCGCTGATCGCAGCCAATAATTCCAGTATAAATCCCCCAGTCTGAAGACATGAAAACTTCTGTGCAAACCAATCAATATGGAGCAGAATACGGATTGGGATAAATTGATGAAGAAATTCGATTTTTTATTGGATGTTTTATAGCAGAAAGTAAAAAAAAAATATTGTTTTTTATCTTCAAAATTGTCGCTTTTTTTTTTTGTTTATAGATAAAAAAAAAAAATACAAAAAAATTTAAATCGCAGAGATGATCAAATCCCACCAAAAGAAATCTCTATTTGTACATTTCATTTATGTACAAAGTCGCACAACCGCGCAATTGTCATTCTAACTAACGCAGTGCCGTATCGCAAAAAGGGCCTGGTCAGGAGGGGGGGGGTAAATCTTCCGGAGGTCAAGTGTTTAGAATAATATGTGACTTGGTAACATAACATGATAAAGTCAGAAGATGACATTATAGCCAGGCGACCGGCATTTTCCAGCCCGGATTCAGACTAGTGCGCCGCACAGAAAGTCACATGACAAGTCAAAACGCATTCATTTTAATGGGTGTCGCCTTAACAAAAAAACTTCCTGCGCTACTTCTGTGCGACTCGCGGTGCGACTTCTCCCCATAGACATCCATGAATCCTCCCACAAGTCCATCGATAACTTCCATTAACCCTCTCCTCCCCCGTCATCCTTGCTGCCTACAAGCTCCGCCCAATCACACCGCAGCGTAGCGGAAAACGCACGTTCCCCATCGCATGTTTCACCAGTGAACACCCTTCACACATAGAGCAGCCCAATTCACCACCCGCCACGAACGCCCCAAAGTAGCTCATGAAGTCTTTCGATCGCTTTGTCCTGCGCCTGATAACTGCGATTTGGGGCGCCATTAACAACGACCTGCAGTCACATCTGTGCGTTTCCAAATGCAGCGACCGGCACAGAAAACGGGGGCCTTGGAAACGGTATGGCAATGTGCGGCAGATGCTTGGCACGCTTGTGCTGCCATTTGGGCAGCGTTCAGATCTGCGCGGCACACACCGCGTGCAGCTCGCTCAGGAAATGCGCGCTGTGCAGTGCGTTTTCTGGAAACTCGCATTGCCATTGTGGTGACACAAGCGACATGCGTGTTTGCAGCGCATTTCTGAATTGCGTGGCAAAGTGGGCGTTTCCTTGTGGGTTGCTGCGTATTTGGAAACGCGTCGATGTAAACGCAGCCCAATTGTCAATGACACCTCAATCGCTGGTTAGCGGATGCGTTTTTGTCGCACTACAAGACGCACCAAAATGCGCACTGAATATACACGCCACTCTCCACAACCCAATACGTTATTGAGCTACTTTGTGGCGTTTGTGGCATGTCGGGCCCAATCAGGTGAATCGCCTGCCCTGTGCGGAGTGAATGGAATGCGATTGGAAGGATGACGGGGAGGACAGATCCATCAAAGTCACATCGGAATGCGTCTCTCACAAACGGGTCGCACTGGAAATCGCAGGACAACGGGGCTGCAGCAGTGCGAGCCGAGGCTTCACCTGAGACCTTCCATTGATGGCCTGCACTGATCTCCCTCAGAAAATGCCAAATGCCTGGCTTCAGTTCTTTCCGAGACCCGGAAGGAGGAGATGAGGTGAGGAATGCTGCAGCCAGGCAATTAGCATTACCAGAAATGGCGGCCCCCTATGTCTGGTGTGACAGGTTCTGACTGAATCCAGGATCACAGGAAAGATATTTACAGCCCCTTTCATCTGTAATGACGCCCTAATATCTCATCCCCGGGATGCGGGCGTAGCGGGGCGTTCCGCCTCCTCCACCCTCTTCCCAGCCGCCTTCCCTTCTTTCATCTGAAGAACATTCCGCACAGAAAGGATCCGGGAACAGAAATCCTTCAATTATAACCGGATCACACGAGGAGCCGACATTCCCTCATCTGCCTCCTTCAGCAGGTTGGAAATGGATGGAGAATCCACCATTGTTCTCCACAGCTTGTCTCTTCCCCGGCCCGTCAGACACCCTGACTGGTGGAAGATGTTCATCGATAACAACCGTCCAGTACATTCTACATGCATGTTCCTGCTGGCATCCGTGTCATCCACAGTCCTGCTACCTGGTCCTGCCCGCTGCCCATCCGGTACACTCCCAGGCCCATCCGGTACACTCCAAGGCCCATCCGGTACACCCCAGGCCCATCCGGTACACTCCCAGGCCCATCCGGTACACTCCCAGGCCCATCCGGTACACTCCCAGGCCCATCCGGTACACTCCCAGGCCCATCCGGTACACTCCCGGGCCCATCCGGTACACTCCCGGGCCCATCCGGTACACCCCAGGCCCATCCGGTACACTCCCAGGCCCATCCGGTACACTCCCGGTACACTCCCAGGCCCATCCGGTACACTCCAAGGCCCATCCGGTACACTCCAAGGCCCATCCGGTACACTCCCAGACCCATCCGGTACACTCCCAGACCCATCCGGTACACTCCCAGGCCCATCCGGTACACTCCAAGGCCCATCCGGTACACTCCCAGACCCATCCGGTACACTCCCAGACCCACCCGGTACACCCCAGGCCCATCCGGTACACTCCCAGGCCCATCCGGTACACTCCCAGGCCCATCCGGTACACTACCAGGCCCAATCTGGTACACTCCCAGGCCCATCCGGTACACTCCCAGACCCATCCGGTACACTCCCAGGCCCATCCGGTACACTCCAGAACCATCCGGTACACTCCAGAACCATCCGGTACACTCCAAGGCCCATCCGGTACACTCCAAGGCCCATCCGGTACACTCCAAGGCCCATCCGGTACACTCCCAGACCCATCCGGTACACTCCCAGGCCCATCCGGTACACTCCCAGACCCACCCGGTACACCCCAGGCCCATCCGGTACACTCCCAGGCCCATCCGGTACACTCCCAGGCCCATCCGGTACACTACCAGGCCCAATCTGGTACACTCCCAGGCCTATCTGGTACACTCCCAGGCCCATCCGGTACACTCCCAGACCCATCCGGTACACTCCCAGACCCATCCGGTACACTCCCAGACCCATCCGGTACACCCCAGAACCATCCGGTACACTCCCAGGCCCATCCGGTACACTCCCAGACCCATCCGGTACACCCCAGGCCCATCCGGTACACCCCAGGCCCATCCGGTACACTCCCAGGCCCATCCGGTACACCCCAGACCCATCCGGTACACTCCCAGGCCCACCCGGTACACTCCCAGGCCCAATCCGGTACACTCCCAGACCCATCCAATACACTCCCAGGCCCATCCGGTACACTCCAGACCCATCCGGTACACTCCCAGGCCCACCCGGTACACTCCCAGGCCCATCCGGTACACTCCCAGGCCCATCCGGTACACTCCCAGACCCATCCGGTACACTCCCAGACCCATCCGGTACACTCCCAGGCCCACCCGGTACACTCCCAGGCCCAATCCGGTACACTCCCAGGCCCATCCGGTACACTCCCAGACCCATCCGGTACTCTCCAGACCCATCCGGTACACCCCAGAACCATCCGGTACACTCCCAGGCCCATCCGGTACACTCCCAGACCCATCCGGTACACTCCCAGACCCATCCGGTACACTCCAAGTCCATGATCCTACTGCCTTGGTCTGGCCGGTTGTCCATCCTGTACAATACAAACCATGTTCCTGCTGTCTTTCCGGTAAACTCTACACCAGTGATTATGCTGATTTTGGTGTCATCCACAGTCCTGCTGGCTGGTCCAGTCCGCTGCCCCTCCGGTACACTCCCAGGCCCATCCGGTACACTCCATGACTGCTGTTCTCACCGGCTTTGGTCTCATTGGCACTTCTGCTGCCTGTTCCCACTGGCTCTGGTGTTGCCCACTATCCTCCTACCTGGACTGGCCCGCTGTCCGTTCCGAGACACTCCATATCTGTGTCCCTGCTGGTTTTGGTGTCGTCCCCCTGGTCCTTCCTGCTCCCCTCTGGAATGCTCCAGATCCGTGTTCGTTCCAGCTTCTGCAGTCCTGCTGCCTGCTCCAGTTTGCGGTTCCTCTGGTACGCTCCAGTCCTCTGCTCTTACTGGTTTCAGTGAAGTCCTCAGTCCTGCTGTCTGGTCTGGCCCGCTGTCCATCCTGTACACTCCAGCCCTGTGTTCCCACTGTTTTCTGTGTTGTCTGCTGTCCTGCTGCGTGTTCTGGTCTGCTGCGTGCTCTGGTCTGCTGCGTGCTCTGGTCTGCTGCGTGCTCTGGTCTGCTGCGTGCTCTGGTCTGCTGCGTGCTCTGGTCTGCTGCGTGCTCTGGTCCGCTGCGTGCTCTGGTCCGCTGCGTGCTCTGGTCTGCTGCGTGCTCTGGTCTGCTGTCTTTCCGGTACATTCAACACCAGGGATCTTGCTGGCCCCAGTGTAGTCCCCAGTCCTGCTGTCTGGCCCACTGCCCATCCCCTCCCCTCCAGATCTGTGTTCCCATTGGCTCTGGTGTTGGCCTGGACTGGCCCGCTGGTTTTGGAAGTGTCCACAGTCCTGCCTCCTGGTCCTTCCTGCTGTCCCTCTGGAACACTGCAGCCCTGCACTCCAGCTGACCTTGGTGTCATCCCGGTCCTGCTGCCTGGCCCACTGTCCTTCCATCCCTACTCACATTAGAGCCCCGGGGAGGGCAGGGGCTAACTGGGGTCAGCATGAAGCTAAATCCAAACCTTCCTGATGGGGGTCCCCACCAGCTGCTCCTTAGACTCCGCCCCCTGGGGGCTCCCACCGGTGCTCCTTAGACTCCGCCCCCTGGGGGCTCCCACCGGTGCTCCCTACTCTCCCTCATGACATCCAGATTTAGAAAGACATTAATATGTTAAACTTTATAGAAGATTTCAGTAATCAGGTTATCGACTTTAATATAAAGTGATTGGAAACGATCAACATGTAAACCTCACCTGCCCTCTGATCCCGCCCACCCTCTGATCCCGCCTACCCTCCGATCCCGCCTACCCTCTGAGCTCGCCCGCCCTCCGATCTCGCCTACCCTCCGATCCCGCCTACCCTCCGATCTCACCTGCCCTCCGAGCTCGCCTGCCCGCCTGCCCTCCGATCTCGCCTGCCCTCCGATCCCGCCTGCCCTCCGATCCCGCCTGCCCTCCGATCCCACCTGCCCTCCGAGCTCGCCTGCCCTCCGAGATCGCCTGCCCTCCGATCCCGCCTACCCTCCGAGCTCGCCCGCCCTCCGATCCCGCCTACCCTCTGAGCTCGCCCGCCCTCCGATCCCGCCTACCCTCTGAGCTCGCTCGCCCTCCTATCCCGCCTACCCTCTGAGCTCGCCCGCCCTCCGATCCCGCCTACCCTCTGAGCTCGCCCGCCCTCCGATCTCGCCTACCCTCCGATCCCGCCTACCCTCCGATCCCGCCTACCCTCCGATCTCACCTGCCCTCCGAGCTCGCCCGCCCGCCTGCCCTCCGATCCCGCCTACCCTCCGAGCTCGCCCGCCCTCCGATCCCGCCTACCCTCTGAGCTCGCCCGCCCTCCGATCCCGCCTACCCTCTGAGCTTGCTCGCCCTCCGATCCCGCCTACCCTCTGAGCTCGCCCGCCCTCCGATCCTGCCTACCCTCTGAGCTCGCCTACCCTCCGATCTCGCCTACCCTCCGATCCCGCCTACCCTCCGATCCCGCCTGCCCTCCGATCTCGCCTGCCCTCCGATCTCGCCTGCCCTCTGAGCTCGCCTGCCCTCCGATCCCGCCTGCCCTCCGATCTCGCCCGCCCTCCGATCTCGCCCGCCCTCCGATCTCGCCCGCCCTCCGATCCCGCCTGCCCTCCGATCCCGCCTGCCCTCCGATCTCGCCCACCCTCCGATCTCACCTGGCCTCTGAGCTCGCCCACCCTCCGATCCAGCCTACCCTCCGAGCTCGCCCGCCCTCCGATCCCGCCTGCCCTCCGATCCCGCCTGCCCTCCGATCTCGCCTGCCCTCCGATCTCGCCTGCCCTCCGATCTCGCCTGCCCTCCGATCTCGCCTGCCCTCCGATCCCGCCCGCCCTCCGATCTCGCCCGCCCTCTGAGCTCGCCCGCCCTCCGATCTCGCCTACCCTCCGATCTCGCCTACCCTCCGATCCCGCCTACCCTCCGATCTCGCCTGCCCTCCGAGCTCGCCCGCCCTCCGAGCTCGCCCGCCCTCCGATCCCGCCTACCCTCCGATCCCGCCTACCCTCCGATCCCGCCTGCCCTCCGATCCCGCCTGCCCTCCGATCTCGCCCGCCCTCCGATCTCGCCCGCCCTCCGATCTCGCCCGCCCTCCGATCTCGCCCGCCCTCCGATCCCGCCTGCCTTCCGATCCCGCCTGCCCTCCGATCCCGCCTGCCCTCCGATCTCGCCCACCCTCCGATCTCACCTGGCCTCTGAGCTCGCCCACCCTCCGATCCAGCCTACCCTCCGATCTCACCTACCCTCCGATCCCGCCTGCCCTCCGATCTCGCCTGCCCTCCGATCTCGCCTGCCCTCCGATCTCGCCCGCCCTCCGATCTCACCTACCCTCCGATCCCGCCTGCCCTCCGATCTCGCCTGCCCTCCGATCTCGCCTGCCCTCCGATCCCGCCTGCCCTCCGATCTCGCCTGCCCTCCGATCTCGCCTGCCCTCCGATCTCGCCTGCCCTCCGATCTCGCCTGCCCTCCGAGCTCGCCCGCCCTCCGATCCTGCCTACCCTCTGGTCTCAGCTGCATAAGAGCTGGAGGAGAAGAAACAGCAGGACACTGAGCTTCCCAGGGAATGGCTGTGCAATGGGGGGGTGTCAGGACAAGTCTGATCATTCAAGGAGAGCAGGCCGAGTTCCCAGCACAGCTAGAGAACTGACCCAACCTGTGTTCTCATGCTTAGTGTGGTCAGTAATAGGAAAGCAGATGGAATGGCAGGATCAGCAGGGATTTCACAGAAAGGAAGCGATACAAAGAACAGTACATGGGACAGCGGACACATATCAGGGGAGAAAATTCTGGGGTGACCTCGGATTGGAGAGGGCAGGACCTTGGAATGAGCTCCGCCCTCATGAAGTGAACCCCAGACACGCCCCCCAGGAGTCTCCCCATTCAGGAAGGAAGGAAGGGAGGTCACCCAGAGAAGAATGTTGTGGATTGAACACGGAGGGGGTGTCGGGGGTCCCTCTAATATTGAGACTTTGGTGTCACACAGACAATATTACATGTAAAGGAGACCTCCGGGTGACGCGGGGCGGGTGGGGAGCCGGTTGTGTGAGTACATGATGGGGGAGTCATGGGAAGCGGCTCTGAGGAATGCGACACATCGGGTGTCAGAGGGCGAGCCCTCCGGGCTGTGTGAATACCAGACGGAGACAAGGAGGCCGAGAACAACACACACCCCGTCTGATTTATAATGCAGCCTTTTCACATGGCTTGGGGGGAAGACTGCAGCCTCTTGTCACATGACTCGTGTTGTGTGAACTGTAATGCCCCGTACACGCGATCGCACATTCCGACAACAAAATCCATGTTTTTTGCTTCGGATGTCGGCTCAATCTTGTCTTGCGCACACACGATCATACAAATCTTGGTGGGAAATTCCGATCGCCAAGAACGCCGTGACGTACGAGACGTACAACGAGTGGAGAAAAACGAAGTTCAATAACCAGTGCGGCTCTTCTGCTCCATTCCGAGCATGCGTGGAACTTTGTGCGTCGGAATTGTCTACACGCGCTCGGAATTTCCGACAACGAGCTCCGATCGCACATTATCCATCAGAAAATCCGATCGCGTCTCTGCGGCATAAGGGAGCGACACTCAGTACTGATACATTAATATCAGACATGCGGATTGTATGACCATTTCCTGAGCGCCCCATCGGACATTCACTGCTACAGAACCAGCTTTATATACACTTCCGCCTGCGGGGGGCGCACTCTGCCCGTGGGCTGCTTCTGCTGGGATTGGTCACATTACAAGCCGATCTGCAGGTGTCGGCCAATGGGATGTCCTCTGGCACCCGCCGATCACCGAGGAGACGCACAGAACAGAGTTATTCCCATATAAACAATACAGAGCTCCATCCTGTCAGCGGGGGATGGGATGGATTTTGTTTCCCTGCAAAGCACTTCCCTTAGTAAAAGCAGCACAGACGGTACACATAAACACTGGCTAGGCACACAGGACACAAACACTGGCTAGGCACACAATACACATAAACACTGGCTAGGCACACAGTACACATAAACACCGGCTAGGCACACAGTACACAAACACTGGCTAGGCACACAGGACACAAACACTGGCTAGGCACACAGTACACATAAACACCGGCTAGGCACACAGTACACATAAACACCGGCTAGGCACACAGGACACAAACACCGGCTAGGCACACAGTACACAAACACCGGCTAGGCACACAGTAGACATAAACACCGGCTAGGCACACAGTACACATAAACACCGGCTAGGCACACAGTACACATAAACACCGGCTAGGCACACAGTACACATAAACACCGGCTAGGCACACAGTACACATAAACACCGGCTAGGCACACAGTACATAAACACCGGCTAGGCACACAGGACACAAACACCGGCTAGGCACACAGTACATAAACACCGGCTAAACACACAGGTAACCCTTTGATCTCCCCTGATGTTAACCCCTTCCCAGCCAGTGTCATTAGTACAGTGACAGTGCATATTTTTAGCACTGTCACTGGTTCCCACAAAGTGTCACTTAGTGTCTGATTTGTCCACCGCAATGCCGCAGTCCCGCTATAAGTCACTGTTCCCCGCCATTACTAGTATAAAAAATTCCAGTATATATCCATAATCCCATATTTTGTGTAAACCAATCAATATAAACTTACTGGGATTTGTTTTACCAAAAATATGTAGCAAAATACATTTTGGCCAAAATTTAGGAAGAATTTTTATCTTTTTCATTTTTTTTTATTGGATGTTTTATAGCAGAAAGTAAAAAATATTGTTTTTTTTTTTTCTTTTTTAAATTGTCATCTTTTTTTGTTTATAGCGCAACAACAACAAAAAAAAAAAACACACAGAGGTGATCAAATATCATCGAAAGAAACTCGAAAAAAAGGATATAAAATGTTGTTTGTGTACGGAGTCACACGACCGCGCAATTGTGTTAAAGTGACGCAGTGCCGTATTGCAAAAAAATGGCCTGGCCATGAATGGGGGGTAAATCTTCCGGAGGGCAAGTGGTTAATAAATGTACGTATTCGCACATATGTGTACATGGGCATAAAAACTCTTCCAGCTTTTCCTGGGTCGTGTCGTACATGACATCATCGCCCATGACATCACCCCCCATGACATCATCGCCCATGACATCATCGCCCGTGACATCACCGCCCGTGACATCATCGCCCATGACATCATCGCCCGTGACATCACCGCCCGTGACATCATCGCCCGTGACATCACCGCCCGTGACATCACCGCCCGTGACATCATCGCCCGTGACATCATCGCCCGTGACATCACCGCCCGTGACATCATCGCCCGTGACATCATCCCCCGTGACATCATCGCCCATGACATCACCCCCCATGACATCATCGCCCGTGACATCATCGCCCGTGACATCACCGCCCGTGACATCACCGCCCGTGACATCATCGCCCGTGACATCATCGCCCGTGACATCATCGCCCATGACATCACACGTTTTCTATCCATGGGACATTGAAGCGGTCGGTTGGGTCGGATATCCTCCATATTACATCAGACAGTTCCCTGTTTTTCCAGCTCTTACAGTAAAGAATCCTTCCTGCAGCTGGAGATTAAACCTCTTTCAATCATCAGGGGGGTCCCCCCCTTTGCAGAGTCTCCCTGTTCTCCTATAGTATATGGGGGGGGGGGGGGGCGGACTCTTCTTTATACCCCTCCCCCACACCGCTCTGAGGAGTTGCAGGTCCCCCTGTTTGATGATATTCTTCCCTCTGAAGTGTCGGACATAATGAGCGATGACAGCGAGGAATTCCGACACCCCTCCTCCACCGCCGCCATGCTAGGAATTCCCTTTGTTAGACCACATGCCTTCTATGTGATTCCTGACACAGCCTGGCACTGACAGAGGCAGAGCCCCCCTCCTCCCCTCCCCCCCCCCATAGTATAATATGTGATGTTCCTATATGTGGAGACCCTTTCCAATGCTCATGCAGGAGCAGAGCAGGGAAAACGCACATTATAGGAGGAGCAGAGAACTGAAATCTGCAGTTCAGAGGAAGAGCAAAGAGTTCAGGATCGGGACAAGGGGGGGGGGGGGGTCAGGAGGGGCACTGGGGTATTATGTGAGGTGGGGGGTATTTGTGCTAGTAGGGGTGATTTTGGGGGGGGGGGTCTTTACTGACACACAATCCTCATACATCTTGGGGGGGGGGTGACATTGTCCCGGGACAGTTCATTGGGGGGGGGGGGGTCCTTTCTACCTCAGAAGCTCATCCTGGACTACAACACCCAGCATGTCCCCCTCACAGACGGATTGTGGTTGTCGTTTCTTTTCCTCTCAGCCAACCATCCCCCTCCCCCCCATTCTGTGCCACTGCCCCGCCTCCTCCAAGTACCTTCCATTGACTGACAAGACACTCCCACTGCCAGTCTGATTTCAGCTTTCAGCAAGTTCCCCTCAGTTCAGTGTACAGATAAAATACGGATAACATAAAGAAGTATTGGGGGGAGGGGCAGATCTGCTTTACCTTTCGCAGCTCATCCAGACCGTACTCCACCGCCGACGTCAGAACTTCCAGAGCCTGCGGGGAAGGAAAGCATTGATGCCATTTACACAAATATACAACATATACAGTATATTCCATTATATACCATCCCCAATAATGACCGGGTGCACTTACTTGTGCTCTTTTATGACCCAGAATCAGCCGACAGCAAGTAAGTCCGCTGTCAGCGGATGTCACCGAGCCGCACCGGCTATGGAAGGATCCCGACAGTAATGTCAGGATCTACCCAGATGCCCTGATCAATAGCTGGCTCCGCCTCTCAGCGTTCTGCCTCCGCCCCCTCTCCAGCGAGCAAAGTGAAGAGCGGTGACTGCCAATCACTGCTAAGTACACACGGGGGGTCCACACTTCTCATTTGAGGGATCGTTATTTCTCAGGAGCTGTGGCCCCTCCCCCCCAGGAGCTGTGGCCCCTCCCCCTCCTCTGATTTATATCGATCAGAGAAGAGACTTCGTTACTTTGTTATCTTTTCTCAGGTATTGATCTTTTATTGGAGGTAATAAATAAATAGCGAATGAATTACATAGATTGCAGCAATAGGCGATCGGTCGGGGGATGTGGCGGAATAATTGGCGATAGATTTGTGGGTCGCCATTTCCTCATCTTGGTTCTTGTTTATTATTCACAATCGTTCTGCGATCGTCACAGAGAGAGCGATTGTGTAAAGTCTATTTCCTGCGGCGTAATCTGTACCAAGACGCGATCGCCTTCCTCCACAATGTAAACTTCACGCCCAAAACAAAATTCACTGTCCAGAGCCACATCCAATAACTACAAACAATGAAATATTATTCTCTCTGCAACAGCCAATCAGAGACATGGGGGGACCATCCGGGAACAGGAACACCAATCAGAGACATGAGGGGACCATCCGGGAACAGGAACACCAATCAGAGACATGGGGGACCATCCGGGAACAGGAACACCAATCAGAGACATGGGGGGACCATCCGGGAACAGGAACACCAATCAGAGACATGAGGGGACCATCCGGGAACAGGAACACCAATCAGAGACATGGGGGGACCATCCGGGAACAGGAACACCAATCAGAGACATGGGGGGACCATCCGGGAACAGGAACACCAATCAGAGACATGAGGGGACCATCCGGGAACAGGAACACCAATCAGAGACATGGGGGGACCATCCGGGAACAGGAACACCAATCAGAGACATGGAGAGACCATCCGGGAACAGGAACACCAATCAGAGACATGGGGAGACCATCCGGGAACAGGAACACCAATCAGAGACATGGAGAGACCATCCGGGAACAGGAACACCAATCAGAGACATGGGGGGACCATCCGGGAACAGGAACACCAATCAGAGACATGGGGGGACCATCCGGGAACAGGAACACCAATCAGAGACATGGGGGGACCATCCGGGAACAGGAACACCAATCAGAGACATGAGGGGACCATCCGGGAACAGGAACACCAATCAGATACATGGGGAGACCATCCGGGAACAGGAACACCAATCAGAGACATGGAGAGACCATCCGGGAACAGGAACACCAATCAGAGACATGGGGGGACCATCCGGGAACAGGAACACCAATCAGAGACATGGGGAGACCATCCGGGAACAGGAACACCAATCAGAGACATGGGGAGACCATCCAGGAACAGGAACACCAATCAGAGACATGGGGGGACCATCCGGGAACAGGAACACCAATCAGAGACATGGGGGACCATCCGGGAACAGGAACACCAATCAGAGACATGAGGAGACCATCCGGGAACAGGAACACCAATCAGAGACATGGAGACCATCCGGGAACAGGAACACCAATCAGAGACATGGGGGGACCATCCGGGAACAGGAACACCAATCAGAGACATGGGGGGACCATCCGGGAACAGGAACACCAATCAGAGACATGGGGGGACCATCTGGGAACAGGAACACCAATCAGAGACATGGGGGGACCATCCGGGAACAGGAACACCAATCAGAGACATGAGGGGACCATCCGGGAACAGGAACACCAATCAGAGACATGGGGGGACCATCCGGGAACAGGAACACCAATCAGAGACATGGGGGGACCATCCGGGAACAGGAACACCAATCAGAGACATGGGGGGACCAGGAACACCAATCAGAGACATGGGGGGACCATCCGGGAACAGGAACACCAATCAGAGACATGGGGGGACCATCCGGGAACAGGAACACCAATCAGATACATGGGGAGACCATCCGGGAACAGGAACACCAATCAGAGACATGGGGGGACCATCCGGGAACAGGAACACCAATCAGAGACATGGAGAGACCATCCGGGAACAGGAACACCAATCAGATACATGGGGAGACCATCCGGGAACAGGAACACCAATCAGAGACATGAGGAGACCATCCGGGAACAGGAACACCAATCAGAGACATGGAGAGACCATCCGGGAACAGGAACACCAATCAGAGACATGGGGAGACCATCCGGGAACAGGAACACCAATCAGAGACATGGGGGGACCATCCGGGAACAGGAACACCAATCAGAGACATGGGGAGACCATCCGGGAACAGGAACACCAATCAGAGACATGGGGGGACCATCCGGGAACAGGAACACCAATCAGAGACATGGAGAGACCATCCGGGAACAGGAACACCAATCAGATACATGGGGAGACCATCCGGGAACAGGAACACCAATCAGAGACATGGGGGGACCATCCGGGAACAGGAACACCAATCAGAGACATGGGGGGACCATCCGGGAACAGGAACACCAATCAGAGACATGAGGAGACCATCCGGGAACAGGAACACCAATCAGAGACATGGGAGGACCATCCGGGAACAGGAACACCAATCAGAGACATGGGGGGACCATCCGGGAACAGGAACACCAATCAGAGACATGGGGGGACCATCCGGGAACAGGAACACCAATCAGAGACATGGGGGACCATCCGGGAACAGGAACACCAATCAGAGACATGGGGGGACCATCCGGGAACAGGAACACCAATCAGAGACATGAGGGGACCATCCGGGAACAGGAACACCAATCAGAGACATGGGGGGACCATCCGGGAACAGGAACACCAATCAGAGACATGGGGGGACCATCCGGGAACAGGAACACCAATCAGAGACATGGGGGGACCAGGAACACCAATCAGAGACATGGGGGGACCATCCGGGAACAGGAACACCAATCAGAGACATGGGGGGACCATCCGGGAACAGGAACACCAATCAGATACATGGGGAGACCATCCGGGAACAGGAACACCAATCAGAGACATGGGGGGACCATCCGGGAACAGGAACACCAATCAGAGACATGGGGGGACCATCCGGGAACAGGAACACCAATCAGAGACATGGGGAGACCATCCGGGAACAGGAACACCAATCAGAGACATGGGGAGACCATCCGGGAACAGGAACACCAATCAGAGACATGGAGAGACCATCCGGGAACAGGAACACCAATCAGAGACATGGGGGGACCATCCGGGAACAGGAACACCAATCAGAGACATGGGGAGACCATCCGGGAACAGGAACACCAATCAGAGACATGGAGAGACCATCCGGGAACAGGAACACCAATCAGAGACATGGAGAGACCATCCGGGAACAGGAACACCAATCAGAGACATGGGGAGACCATCCAGGAACAGGAACACCAATCAGAGACATGGGGAGACCATCCGGGAACAGGAACACCAATCAGAGACATGGAGAGACCATCCGGGAACAGGAACACCAATCAGAGACATGGAGAGACCATCCGGGAACAGGAACACCAATCAGAGACATGGGGGGACCATCCGGGAACAGGAACACCAATCAGAGACATGGGGAGACCATCCGGGAACAGGAACACCAATCAGAGACATGGGGAGACCATCCGGGAACAGGAACACCAATCAGAGACATGGAGAGACCATCCGGGAACAGGAACACCAATCAGAGACATGGGGGGACCATCCGGGAACAGGAACACCAATCAGAGACATGGGGAGACCATCCGGGAACAGGAACACCAATCAGAGACATGGAGAGACCATCCGGGAACAGGAACACCAATCAGAGACATGGGGGGACCATCCGGGAACAGGAACACCAATCAGAGACATGGGGAGACCATCCGGGAACAGGAACACCAATCAGAGACATGGGGAGACCATCCGGGAACAGGAACACCAATCAGAGACATGGGGGGGACCATCCGGGAACAGGAACACCAATCAGAGACATGGAGAGACCATCCGGGAACAGGAACACCAATCAGAGACATGAGGAGACCATCCGGGAACAGGAACACCAATCAGAGACATGGAGAGACCATCCGGGAACAGGAACACCAATCAGAGACATGGAGAGACCATCCGGGAACAGGAACACCAATCAGAGACATGGAGAGACCATCCGGGAACAGGAACACCAATCAGAGACATGGAGAGACCATCCGGGAACAGGAACACCAATCAGAGACATGGGGGACCATCCGGGAACAGGAACACCAATCAGAGACATGGAGAGACCATCCGGGAACAGGAACACCAATCAGAGACATGGAGAGACCATCCAGGAACAGGAACACCAATCAGAGACATGGAGAGACCATCCGGGAACAGGAACACCAATCAGAGACATGGAGAGACCATCCGGGAACAGGAACACCAATCAGAGACATGGAGAGACCATCCGGGAACAGGAACACCAATCAGAGACATGGAGAGACCATCCAGGAACAGGAACACCAATCAGAGACATGGGGGGACCATCCGGGAACAGGAACACCAATCAGAGACATGGGGGGACCATCCGGGAACAGGAACACCAATCAGAGACATGGGGGGACCATCCAGGAACAGGAACACCAATCAGAGACATGGGGAGACCATCCGGAAACAGGAACACCAATCAGAGACATGGAGACCATCCGGGAACAGGAACACCAATCAGAGACATGGGGAGACCATCAGGGAACAGGAACACCAATCAGAGACATGGGGAGACCATCCAGGAACAGGAACACCAATCAGAGACATGGGGGGACCATCCGGGAACAGGAACACCAATCAGAGACATGGGGGGACCATCCGGGAACAGGAACACCAATCAGAGACATGAGGAGACCATCCGGGAACAGGAACACCAATCAGAGACATGGAGAGACCATCCAGGAACAGGAACACCAATCAGAGACATGGAGAGACCATCCAGGAACAGGAACACCAATCAGAGACATGGGGAGACCATCCAGGAACAGGAACACCAATCAGAGACATGGGGGACCATCCGGGAACAGGAACACCAATCAGAGACATGGGGGGACCATCCGGGAACAGGAACACCAATCAGAGACATGGGGAGACCATCCGGGAACAGGAACACCAATCAGAGACATGGGGGGACCATCCGGGAACAGGAACACCAATCAGAGACATGAGGAGACCATCCGGGAACAGGAACATCAATCAGAGACATGGGGAGACCATCCGGGAACAGGAACACCAATCAGAGACATGGGGGGACCATCCGGGAACAGGAACACCACTCAGAGACATGGGGGGACCATCCGGGAACAGGAACACCAATCAGAGACATGAGGAGACCATCCGGGAACAGGAACACCAATCAGAGACATGAGGAGACCATCCGGGAACAGGAACATCAATCAGAGACATGGGGAGACCATCCGGGAACAGGAACACCAATCAGAGACATGGGGGACCATCCGGGAACAGGAACACCAATCAGAGACATGAGGGGATCATCCGGGAACAGGAACACCAATCAGAGACATGGGGGGACCATCCGGGAACAGGAACACCAATCAGAGACATGAGGAGACCATCCGGGAACTGGAACACCAATCAGAGACATGGGGGGACCATCCGGGAACAGGAACACCAATCAGAGACATGTGGGGACCATCCGGGAACAGGAACACCAATCAGAGACATGGAGAGACCATCCGGGAACAGGAACACCAATCAGAGACATGGGGAAACCATCCGGGAACAGGAACACCAATCAGAGACATGGAGAGACCATCCGGGAACAGGAACACCAATCAGAGACATGGGGAGACCATCCGGGAACAGGAACACCAATCAGAGACATGGGGGACCATCCGGGAACAGGAACACCAATCAGAGACATGGAGAGACCATCCGGGAACAGGAACACCAATCAGAGACATGGAGAGACCATCCGGGAACAGGAACACCAATCAGAGACATGGGGAGACCATCCGGGAACAGGAACACCAATCAGAGACATGAGGAGACCATCCGGGAACAGGAACACCAATCAGAGACATGGGGAGACCATCCGGGAACAGGAACATCAATCAGAGACATGGGGAGACCATCCGGGAACAGGAACACCAATCAGAGACATGGGGGGACCATCCGGGAACAGGAACACCAATCAGAGACATGGGGGGACCATCCGGGAACAGGAACACCAATCAGAGACATGGGGAGACCATCCGGGAACAGGAACACCAATCAGAGACATGGGGAGACCATCCGGGAACAGGAACACCAATCAGAGACATGGGGGGACCATCCGGGAACAGGAACACCAATCAGAGACATGGAGAGACCATCCGGGAACAGGAACACCAATCAGAGACATGGGGGGACCATCCGGGAACAGGAACACCAATCAGAGACATGAGGAGACCATCCGGGAACAGGAACATCAATCAGAGACATGGGGAGACCATCCGGGAACAGGAACACCAATCAGAGACATGGGGGGACCATCCGGGAACAGGAACACCAATCAGAGACATGGGGGGACCATCCGGGAACAGGAACACCAATCAGAGACATGGGGAGACCATCCGGGAACAGGAACACCAATCAGAGACATGGGGAGACCATCCGGGAACAGGAACACCAATCAGAGACATGGGGGGGACCATCCGGGAACAGGAACACCAATCAGAGACATGGAGAGACCATCCGGGAACAGGAACACCAATCAGAGACATGAGGAGACCATCCGGGAACAGGAACACCAATCAGAGACATGGAGAGACCATCCGGGAACAGGAACACCAATCAGAGACATGGAGAGACCATCCGGGAACAGGAACACCAATCAGAGACATGGAGAGACCATCCGGGAACAGGAACACCAATCAGAGACATGGAGAGACCATCCGGGAACAGGAACACCAATCAGAGACATGGGGGGACCATCCGGGAACAGGAACACCAATCAGAGACATGGAGAGACCATCCGGGAACAGGAACACCAATCAGAGACATGGAGAGACCATCCAGGAACAGGAACACCAATCAGAGACATGGAGAGACCATCCGGGAACAGGAACACCAATCAGAGACATGGAGAGACCATCCGGGAACAGGAACACCAATCAGAGACATGGAGAGACCATCCGGGAACAGGAACACCAATCAGAGACATGGAGAGACCATCCAGGAACAGGAACACCAATCAGAGACATGGGGGGACCATCCGGGAACAGGAACACCAATCAGAGACATGGGGGGACCATCCGGGAACAGGAACACCAATCAGAGACATGGGGGGACCATCCAGGAACAGGAACACCAATCAGAGACATGGGGAGACCATCCGGAAACAGGAACACCAATCAGAGACATGGAGACCATCCGGGAACAGGAACACCAATCAGAGACATGGAGAGACCATCCAGGAACAGGAACACCAATCAGAGACATGGAGAGACCATCCAGGAACAGGAACACCAATCAGAGACATGGGGGGACCATCCGGGAACAGGAACACCAATCAGAGACATGGGGGGACCATCCGGGAACAGGAACACCAATCAGAGACATGAGGAGACCATCCGGGAACAGGAACACCAATCAGAGACATGGAGAGACCATCCAGGAACAGGAACACCAATCAGAGACATGGAGAGACCATCCAGGAACAGGAACACCAATCAGAGACATGGGGAGACCATCCAGGAACAGGAACACCAATCAGAGACATGGGGGGGACCATCCGGGAACAGGAACACCAATCAGAGACATGGGGGGACCATCCGGGAACAGGAACACCAATCCGAGACATGGGGAGACCATCCGGGAACAGGAACACCAATCAGAGACATGGGGGGGACCATCCGGGAACAGGAACACCAATCAGAGACATGAGGAGACCATCCGGGAACAGGAACATCAATCAGAGACATGGGGAGACCATCCGGGAACAGGAACACCAATCAGAGACATGGGGGGACCATCCGGGAACAGGAACACCAATCAGAGACATGGGGGGACCATCCGGGAACAGGAACACCAATCAGAGACATGAGGAGACCATCCGGGAACAGGAACACCAATCAGAGACATGAGGAGACCATCCGGGAACAGGAACATCAATCAGAGACATGGGGAGACCATCCGGGAACAGGAACACCAATCAGAGACATGGGGGGACCATCCGGGAACAGGAACACCAATCAGAGACATGAGGGGATCATCCGGGAACAGGAACACCAATCAGAGACATGGGGGGACCATCCGGGAACAGGAACACCAATCAGAGACATGAGGAGACCATCCGGGAACTGGAACACCAATCAGAGACATGGGGGGACCATCCGGGAACAGGAACACCAATCAGAGACATGAGGAGACCATCCGGGAACAGGAACACCAATCAGAGACATGGAGAGACTATCCGGGAACAGGAACACCAATCAGAGACATGGGGAAACCATCCGGGAACAGGAACACCAATCAGAGACATGGAGAGACCATCCGGGAACAGGAACACCAATCAGAGACATGGGGGAACCATCCGGGAACAGGAACACCAATCAGAGACATGGGGGGACCATCCGGGAACAGGAACACCAATCAGAGACATGGAGAGACCATCCGGGAACAGGAACACCAATCAGAGACATGGAGAGACCATCCGGGAACAGGAACACCAATCAGAGACATGGGGAGACCATCCGGGAACAGGAACACCAATCAGAGACATGAGGAGACCATCCGGGAACAGGAACACCAATCAGAGACATGGGGAGACCATCCGGGAACAGGAACACCAATCAGAGACATGGGGAGACCATCCGGGAACAGGAACACCAATCAGAGACATGGGGGGACCATCCGGGAACAGGAACACCAATCAGAGACATGGAGAGACCATCCGGGAACAGGAACACCAATCAGAGACATGGGGGGACCATCCGGGAACAGGAACACCAATCAGAGACATGAGGAGACCATCCGGGAACAGGAACATCAATCAGAGACATGGGGAGACCATCCGGGAACAGGAACACCAATCAGAGACATGGGGGGACCATCCGGGAACAGGAACACCAATCAGAGACATGGGGAGACCATCCGGGAACAGGAACACCAATCAGAGACATGAGGGGACCATCCGGGAACAGGAACACCAATCAGAGACATGGAGAGACCATCCGGGAACAGGAACACCAATCAGAGACATGGGGGGACCATCCGGGAACAGGAACACCAATCAGAGACATGGGGGGGACCATCCGGGAACAGGAACACCAATCAGAGACATGGGGGGACCATCCGGGAACAGGAACACCAATCAGAGACATGGGGAGACCATCCGGGAACAGGAACACCAATCAGAGACATGGGGAGACCATCCGGGAACAGGAACACCAATCAGAGACATGGAGAGACCATCCGGGAACAGGAACACCAATCAGAGACAGGGAGAGACCATCCGGGAACACCAATCAGAGACATGAGGAGACCATCCGGGAACAGGAACACCAATCAATCAGAGACATGAGGAGACCATCCGGGAACAGGAACACCAATCAGAGACATGGAGAGACCATCCAGGAACAGGAACACCAATCAGAGACATGGAGAGACCATCCAGGAACAGGAACACCAATCAGAGACATGGGGGGACCATCCGGGAACAGGAACACCAATCAGAGACATGGGGAGACCATCCAGGAACAGGAACACCAATCAGAGACATGGGGGGACCATCCCGGAACAGGAACACCAATCAGAGACATGGGGGGACCATCCGGGAACAGGAACACCAATCAGAGACATGGAGAGACCATCCGGGAACAGGAACACCAATCAGAGACATGAGGGGACCATCCGGGAACAGGAACACCAATCAGAGACATGGGGAGACCATCCGGGAACAGGAACACCAATCAGAGACATGGGGGGACCATCCGGGAACAGGAACACCAATCAGAGACAGGGAGAGACCATCCGGGAACAGGAACACCAATCAGAGACATGGGGGGACCATCCGGGAACAGGAACACCAATCAGAGACATGGAGAGACCATCCAGGAACAGGAACACCAATCAGAGACATGGAGAGACCATCCAGGAACAGGAACACCAATCAGAGACATGGGGGGACCATCCGGGAACAGGAACACCAATCAGAGACATGGGGAGACCATCCAGGAACAGGAACACCAATCAGAGACATGGGGGGGACCATCCGGGAACAGGAACACCAATCAGAGACATGGGGGGACCATCCGGGAACAGGAACACCAATCAGAGACATGGAGAGACCATCCGGGAACAGGAACACCAATCAGAGACATGAGGGGACCATCCAGGAACAGGAACACCAATCAGAGACATGGGGAGACCATCCAGGAACAGGAACACCAATCAGAGACATGAGGAGACCATCCAGGAACAGGAACACCAATCAGAGACATGGGGGGATCATCCGGGAACAGGAACACCAATCAGAGACATGGAGAGACCATCCGGGAACAGGAACACCAATCAGAGACATGGGGAGACCATCCGGGAACAGGAACACCAATCAGAGACATGAGGGGACCATCCGGGAACAGGAACACCAATCAGAGACATGAGGGGACCATCCGGGAACAGGAACACCAATCAGAGACAGGGAGAGACCATCCGGGAACAGGGTGGGGACCTCTCAGGGGAGCTGACTCCTCCCTCTGCCCCTCCCCTTCAGTCTTACACAGGTGTAGCGGCTCCTCCTCTTCAGTCTTGCACAGGTGTGGCGGCTCCTCCCCTTCAGTCTTGCACAGGTGTGGCGGCTCCTCCCCTTCAGTCTTGCACAGGCGTGGCGGCTCCTCCCCTTCAGTCTTGCACAGGCGTGGCGGCTCCTCCCCTTCAGTCTTGCACAGGTGTACTGGCTCCTCCCCTTCAGTCTTGCACAGGTGTGGCGGCTCCTCCCCTTCAGTCTTGCACAGGTGTGGCGGCTCCTCCCCTTCAGTCTTGCACAGGTGTGGCGGCTCCTCCCCTTCAGTCTTGCACAGGTGTGGCGGCTCCTCCCCTTCAGTCTTGCACAGGTGTACTGGCTCCTCCCCTTCAGTCTTGCACAGGTGTAGTGGCTCCTCCCCCTTCAGTCTTGCACAGGTGTAGCGGCTCCTCCCCTTCAGTCTTGCACAGGTGTACCGGCTCCTCCCTTCAGTCTTGCACAGGTGTGGCGGCTCCTCCCCTTCAGTCTTGCACAGGTGTGGCGGCTCCTCCCCTTCAGTCTTGCACAGGTGTGGCGGCTCCTCCCCTTCAGTCTTGCACAGGTGTGGCTGCTCCTCCCCTTCAGTCTTGCACAGGTGTACCGGCTCCTCCCCTTCAGTCTTGCACAGGTGTACCGGCTCCTCCCCTTCAGTCTTGCACAGGTGTACCGGCTCCTCCCCTTCAGTCTTGCACAGGTGTACCGGCTCCTCCCCTTCAGTCTTGCACAGGTGTACCGGCTCCTCCCCTTCAGTCTTGCACAGGTGTACCGGCTCCTCCCCTTTCAGGCTTGCACAGGTGTACCGGCTCCTCCCCTTTCAGGCTTGCACAGGTGTACCGGCTCCTCCCCTTCAGTCTTGCACAGGTGTAGCGGCTCCTCCCCTTCAGTCTTGCACAGGTGAAGCGGCTCCTCCCCTTCAGTCTTGCACAGGTGTACCGGCTCCTCCCCTTCAGTCTTGCACAGGTGTACCGGCTCCTCCCCTTCAGTCTTGCACAGGTGTACCGGCTCCTCCCCTTCAGTCTTGCACAGGTGTACCGGCTCCTCCCCTTTCAGGCTTGCACAGGTGTACCGGCTCCTCCCCTTTCAGGCTTGCACAGGTGTACCGGCTCCTCCCCTTTCAGGCTTGCACAGGTGTACCGGCTCCTCCCCTTCAGTCTTGCACAGGTGTAGCGGCTCCTCCCCTTCAGTCTTGCACAGGTGAAGCGGCTCCTCCCCTTCAGTCTTGCACAGGTGTAGCGGCTCCTCCCCTTCAGTCTTGCACAGGTGTACCGGCTCCTCTCCTGGACTGGAATGATTCTTGATTTCTCTGCACACTCTGAGCTTCTCACAATGTTCCTTAGAAGCTGCAGCAAGTCAGATAGAGCCCCACCTCATTTCCTGGCTGGAGAACATCCAGCATCATCTAGCTCTTTCCTCCCAAGTCTGACTGTCCCTGGCCCCGCCTCTTTCATTCATTGAATATCAGTTCTTCCAATCATGGAGGCTCAGTGTCTTATGTGGGCGGTCTGTATGCAAATACAGCCTGCCTAGTAACACCCACTCCTATAGACTTACACCCAGGAAAGTGTTTTGCTATTTGCATAACTCCTCCCACTGCTTGCATCATGACTGAGGTCGGGGGCTGGGATGTTGTTAGGAAGCGATGTACAGCCCCCTGCTGGCTCCTCCCACCAGCCGTGATCTGCCTGCATTGCAAAGAGAAGCACAGAGACCCGGTGATGACATCACCAAACAAGGGAAGTCATTGAAGGTGGATCCCCCCCCCCCCCCCGGCGGATCCAGCGGAGATCGTCTTCCAGCATCGCTCGGTTTCGGTGCGACGTCATCAAGAGGCTGTTCTGGGTTCCGATGACGTGCCGCTACCCCTCCCCCATGTGTGACGCTTTTATCCCAGGAGGACTGGGCCAATGACGTGCAAGAGGAGGCGGGGCCAGATAATTTAGTAAACACAAAAGGTAAATAAAGGAAAATAAAAGAGCCCTGTGTGTGCAGAGGAGCGGAGGAGGGGTGTGAAGATGGGGGAGGGGGGTGAAGATGGGGGAGGGGGGGGTGAAGATGGGGGAGGGGTGGTGAAGATGGGGGGAGGGGGTGGTGAAGATGGGGGAGGGGTGTGAAGATGGGGGAGGGGTGTGAAGATGGGGGAGGGGGGAGCAGATCACACTTTATGTGGTACATGTGATCAGACCTGTTTTAGATATGAAATGTTTATTGAATAAAACACACCCGACGCGTTTCAGGGGAAGTCTCTTCTCCTTCATGTATGTCGATCCCTCAATACTAATCAATTACAAACCACAAGTCAAAGTCCTGAAGGCTTTTATGCCGAAACGCGTTGAGTGTATTTTATTTGTTAAACCTTGCACATTGGTCTCCGCCCACCATTTGTAGCTCCTCCTCCTCGCACATGTGGAATGTTGGGTACTCACAATGCGTCGGGTGAGGGTCACGTTGTTGGTGTAGATGAATTCTATGACAGCCAGGAAGACGGGGGGATGGGTGTCGGCCAGAACAAAGGGGACCTGCGGGGACGGCGCCCCCTGCTGCTGGTGGCTGAACATCGTCTGGAAGACGGGACATCGAGACGCCAGGATACAGCGATGAGCGTGGATCACCTTCCGCTCCTCCCCCACCACGAAGGAGACGTCACTGAAATACAAGAAATACACAGAGGTCACCTCCCCCGCACTACAGGACACCTCCCCCGCACTACAGGACCGCACAGACCCCTCCCCCGCACTACAGGACCGCACAGACCCCTCCCCCGCACTACAGGACCGCACAGACCCCTCCCCCGCACTACAGGACCGCACACAGACACCTCCCCCGCACTACAGGACCGCACACAGACCCCTCCCCCGCACTACAGGACCGCACACAGACACCTCCCCCACACTACAGGACCGCACACAGACACCTCCCCTGCACTACAGGACCGCACACAGACACCTACCCCGCACTACAGGACCGCACACAGACACCTCCCCTGCACTACAGGACCGCACACAGACACCTTCCCCACACTACAGGACCGCACAGATACCTCCCCCGCACTACAGGACCACACAGACACCTCCCCCGCACTATAGGACTGCACAGACACCTCCCCCGCACTACAGGACCGCACAGACACATCTCCCCCGCACTACAGGACCGCACACAGACACCTCCCCTGCACTACAGGACCGCACAGACACCTCCCCCGCACTACAGGACCGCACAGACACCTCCCCCACACTACAGGACCGCACAGACACCTCCCCCGCACTACAGGACCGCACAGACACCTCCCCCACACTACAGGACTGCAAACAGACACCTCCCCCACACTACAGGACTGCACAGACACCTCCCCCGCACTACAGGACCGCACACAGACACCTCCCCCGCACTACAGGACCGCACACAGACACCTCCCCCGCACTACAGGACCGCACAGACACCTCCCCCACACTACAGGACCGCACAGACACCTCCCCCACACTACAGGACTGCACACAGACACCTTCCCCACACTACAGGACTGCACACAGACACCTCCCCCACACTACAGGACTGCACACAGACACCTCCCCCACACTACAGGACTGCACACAGACCCCTCCCCCGCACTACAGGACCGCACACAGACACCTCCCCCACACTACAGGACCGCACACAGACACCTCCCCTGCACTACAGGACCGCACACAGACACCTACCCCGCACTACAGGACCGCACACAGACACCTCCCCTGCACTACAGGACCGCACACAGACACCTACCCCGCACTACAGGACCGCACACAGACACCTCCCCTGCACTACAGGACCGCACACAGACACCTTCCCCACACTACAGGACCGCACAGATACCTCCCCCGCACTACAGGACTGCACAGACACCTCCCCCGCACTACAGGACTGCACAGACACCTCCCCCGCACTACAGGACCGCACAGACACATCTCCCCCGCACTACAGGACCGCACAGACACATCTCCCCCGCACTACAGGACCGCACACAGACACATCTCCCCCGCACTACAGGACCGCACAGACACATCTCCCCCGCACTACAGGACCGCACAGACACCTCCCCCGCACTACAGGACCGTACAGACACCTCCCCTGCACTACAGCAGCTGCTTCCTTTCAATCAGTCTGTCTCTGATTGACTCTGTCATACAGAGCAGGTGAGTGGAGCTCTAGTTTTTGGCCTCCTGCACCCCACTGCCTAGGAACTCAGGGGGGCCTCCTGCACCCCGCTGCCTAGGAACTCAGGGGGGCCTCCTGCACCCCGCTGCCTAGGAACTCAGGGGGGCCTCCTGCACCCCGCTGCCTAGGAACTCAGGGGGGCCTCCTGCACCCCACTGCCTAGGAACTCAGGGGGGCCTCCTGCACCCCGCTGCCTAGGAACTCAGGGGGGCCTCCTGCACCCCGCTGCCTAGGAACTCAGGGGGGCCTCCTGCACCCCGCTGCCTAGAAACTCAGGGGGGCCTCCGGCACCCCACTGCCTAGAAACTCAGGGGGGCCTCCTGCACCCCGCTGCCTAGGAACTCAGGGGGGCCTCCTGCACCCCGCTGCCTAGGAACTCAGGGGGGCCTCCTGCACCCCGCTGCCTAGGAACTCAGGGGGGCCTCCTGCACCCTGCTGCCTAGGAACTCAGGGGGGCCTCCTGCACCCCGCTGCCTAGAAACTCGGGGGGGGGGGTTTGCTGATCTAAATGCAGCCCATTGTATTCAATGCGTCAGCATGCGCTGCATCTAGGAGGAGTAAAATGCGTGCGCATGCATGGAAACAAACAGAACATGAAAATTTCCATTCTGAGAATTCAAATTTATGTTATTTGTGTACATTCTGAAAATCCTCATTCACACATCAGTAGAGTATATATAATATATCCTCAGCGGGAGAGATATCTGTGGTGTCGGCTTTAAAAGGTTATTCAAGTGGGGGGGGGGGGGGTTCATCATTAATTCCCACGAGAGAGAGAGAGAGAGAGAGAGAGAGAGAGAGAGAGAGAGAGAGAGAGAGAGAGAGAGACAGACAGACAGACAGACAGACA